>OW799236.1:37511052-37986052 GCA_941918925.1 Phyto melanocephala
TATTTTAACATCAATTCTATTTCGAGATTTCAACTTTTGGAGCCAATCGTTGCTTGCAGAATAATTATCATTTCTTAAAAATTTTCTATGAAAATATCTTGCTTTATACTTTATACACTCTGCTGAAATCGCCAGGTGATAGTTGCATTCAGCGTTGACGTTTTGGTTACTTCTCACTAAAATTTTAATATGTATATAAATTATGTATTTTATATGGTAATTTTTTAAATCGCGCTTTAAAATATGTATGTTTCACATTGCAATGAAGTAGCAAGTATGCAAGAATGTAGCCTATCAAGCTTGAAAAACATAAAATTAAAAAAGGATATACAACAGATTTATATTGAACTTTTAAAGGAAATTCTGAAATGCTTCGATTTTTCAAGAAAAGATTTTCAAAATCTTGAGATTATTACAACAAAAAAAGTTTTAAGTAGTTCAGAGATAAGTTTGGAAACTTTGTTATTATCATTCCCAAATTTAACAGGTGGTAATGAAGAAAAAATTGTATCCCAATGGAAACTATTTAGATTTTCAAATATTATTTTAAACAGTGATATAAGTATGGTTGAGTTTTGGGATAAAGTGGCCAAACATAAAAATGCAATGACCGAAAAGTGTTTCGAAGAACTTATTTATTTTGTTCGAAACTTAACGTCTTTGCCAGCCGCAAAGTTCAGCTGCTGCAGAAAGAATTTTCTCACTGCTTAGTTTGATAAAAAGCAAATTTATAAATAAGCTTGAGTTTCAAACTATTAACAATGTTATGCAATCAAAAGAATTGTACAAAAATCAAAATGATTCCCATTACGTTGGTCTGCCAAAACTTTGTTTTAAAAACTTTTAAAATTTTGTTTTTCTCAACATAGTACGAATTTTAAATTGGTCGATCTCTAAAAAATATCGCTTTATATATATATTTTTAATTCTATTTAGTTTATGCATTAAAATAAGAAAAAAAAATAAAAAAATATTTAATAAAATCATTTCCCTACAAGAAATGAATGGCTGAAACTACCACATACAAACATAATCAAGAGTGATACAGCTGATCTGTGTTGAATTCTTGACGTTCAAAACAAATAATTTATATTATTTATTTATTTATTATAGCACATTGTTGTAAACTCATAACCATATATGGCCCATTAGGGCTTAATTAGTAAATGAAATTAAAATATATAAATAAATTTTTGTAAAATATTGTTTAATTTTTTACATTAAAATAATTAATTAGTTTTTCAATAATTGGAATTTTTTTGACGAGTTTTTGCAGAAAATACACAAGAAGTAAACGGTAAGTAAAAAAGTAGCAGAATTGTATTTATTTATGTATATGCAAATTTTCATAGTTTTTAATTTTTAAGTAGTCCTAGCCGTAATACAAAGGACGCCTTTACCATGCACAAGGATTTAAATGAGCCGCCCGAAATCATTGACAATAAAATAATATAAATACGAAATAGAAAATATAATAATTAATTCAAAAAATTAAAATTGTGTTTTATTAAAATATATATTCCCGTCAGCTTTGACCAGTATATTCATCAAGTATGATTTGTCAACTGTTACTGGTATATATCCCTACAAGAAATTGCTGATGGAAACTAATTATATATATATGATATGCATATATGTAGTATATCAGGTGTGATTAGTCAAGTGTGACTGATATTTATATCAATGCTGATTAGCAGAGCAGTGAAATGAGCAGTTCAAATATATGTATATTCAATAGTCGATATAACTCATAAGCTAAAGGGAGATGCAAAATCACAGATACACAAGTTTTCATCAATATGTATTTTCATTTTACCCTTAATAAATTGATAAGAAACATTTAACCGATATATCCATCCTAGTGCCAGTCCTAGTATGACCGGTCAAATGACTGTCAACGTTCTTGTAGGGCTTTTATTTTGGTTATTTTTATACCCTTCACACAGTGAAAAAGGGTATACAGTGGTGGCCACGAATTTAAGACACGACATGTAACGAGCTTAGTTATGATAATTTTTTCAACCCTGCAATATCAAATTAGATATAGTTATTTTTTTAATGTACCCTATAATGTTTAGAAAAATAACCGTTATTTAGTTTAGTTAGTTTTTACATTTTGTTGCTATTTTTATTACATTATTGTAAAAACGTGTATTTGAAGCTGGCCAAGAATTTAAAACATATTAAAAATATATGGTTGTTAGGTGATTTTTTGGTGTTGTTTGAAGTTTATGGGTAAGTAATGAATGCTTAAATCCATTTTATGTTGGGATACATCAAAATATTTAGTTAGAAATGGCCACAGGTACTTAGAGTTCGGATGCCGAAAACTGATCCTACAATTGAAAACTGATGGAAAAACAGTACTGGACATTTCCAAGCTTATTAAATGTTCCAGATCCAAGATTTACAACGCACAAAATGTAAAACAGCACCCTACCACCAAAAATGTAAAACAGCACCCTAGAGCCCGAAAAACTACACCCAGGGAGGATAGCTTCATTTATAAAGCAGCTGTTAAAGAACCTTTTAAAAGCTCAAGTAAAATTAAAAATGAGATTTCATTTGATTTTGGTATTAATATATCGTCTAGGACAATAAGAAGACGTTTGAATGAGAAAAACTTACGTGGGTGTATTGCACAACGTAAACCACTTGCGTCAAAAAAATATTAAATCCAGAATAGCTTTTTCAAGAGAACATCTCAATAAACCGATAACATTTTGAAAAAATATACTTTAGGGCGACGAGTTGAAGTTTTGCCGCTTCGGTTCTGATGGAAAACAGTACGTATGGCGACCTCCAAGCCTGGAGCATCACCCAAAGTACACCCTTAAAATGAATAAGCACGGTGGTGGCAATGTCATGGTGTGGGTATCATTTTCCTGGCATGGTGTAGGTCCCATTTACAAGATTACCACTAAAATGGACAAGCATATTTACACAAAACATACTGATAATCATTATGATACCATTCGCTGAAGACAACATGCCTCTAATATGGAAATTTATGCATGATAATGACCCTAAGCACACTTCACGCCTAGTAAAAAGTTGCTTAGAGGAAAACAATATTACAGTTCTGAAGTGGCCAGCTTAATCCCCGAATCTCAATCCAATTGAAAACTTGTGGAATGATGTTGAGGAGCATGTACGAGCAGTAAAGCCAAAAAATTTGATCAATTTATGGGAAGAAATCCAAAAAGCTTGGTAGCCATTACAAACGAACGTTGTTTGGCCTAAGTTGAAAGTTTACCCAGGAGGTGCGCTGCTGTGATCTAAAATAAAGGATTTCCTACCAAATACTAATTTTGTTCTATGAAACTGAGCTTTACTTTAGTGAATTAACTTTTATTTTGCTTATGTCCTAAATTCATGACCAGGCTAAAACTTGTATTAATCTGTATAATATGTAAATAAAAATTTCTAACAAAATATAGGTAAAAAAATATTGTTAATTTTTTTTCATAACAGGATCTTTGAAAAATAACATGGATCTTAAATTTTTTCGATAAGATGTAAAAATTATCAAAAATATTTAAGTGAAATGTCGTGTCTTAAATTCGTGGCCACCACTGTATATAGGTTTGTCATTCAGTGTAAAATTTCTACAATTTTCATTTCCGACCCCATAAAGTATATATTTTCGATTAAGCTGTCAGTCTGTCTGTCTGTCCGTGTGTATGTTGAAATAAACTTTTTGAAGCCCCCCACATCGCTTGGACCCGGGTGAGGTATTAAAATATCCGAAATATTCGAGAGTAGATCGGTATTGAAAATCAGAAACATCGGTACATAAACAACTGAGATATGTGCAAAAACCCACGACCACCTCGATTTTTTTTTCAAAAAAACAACATTACAACTAAAGGGTGTTTTTTTAAGCCCGATAGAACTTGAAATTGTAAAAAAAACACAAAAAATTAAATTGTAATCAAAATTTTTTTTTTTATTCGAAAGATCAATACGTGACATTAACATTTGAAAATGATTTCGGGCATATGGGCACCGCGGCTGTTCTTAACGAAGCGCATTCTGGACGTCCAATTTTGGGCCACTTTTTCGAGCACTGCTGGCCGTATGTCACGAATAACACGAACAATGCTGGCCTCCAAGGCGTCAATTGTTGCTGGTTTATCAGCATAAACCAGTGACGTAGCCCCACAGGAAATAATCGAGAGGTGTCAAATAGCACGACCTTGGAGGCCAATTGTTGTTTAAACACCCTTTACAACATACATACAAACGTGTATACTGGTTAGAGAAAACGTGGCATCGAATCCCAGCTGAGCCAAAAAATTTTTTTTTTAATTTTTTTATATTTTTTTTTAATTTTTTTTTTATTTTTTATTTATTTTTTATTTAATATATTGTTTATATTTTTTTTTTATTTTTTATTATATATATTATTTATATTTTTATTTTTTTAAACTTTTTTTTTGTTTTATATTTATTATATGTATATATTTTAATTATTTTTTTTTTAATTTTTTAATATTTTTTTTTAATTTTTATTTTATTTTTTTTTTTTAACATGAATACGTAAATTTATAATTTTGCAATGGGATGTTTTTATATATGCATGTTTTTTGTATGTATGTACATATTTTATATGGGATGAATGGTGATACAAGCTACTGTTATTGCATGACTACACGTTATGAAGGGTATATAAGATTCGGCACGGCCGAATATAGCGGTTTTCCTCACGTTTACCCACGTTTAATGTATTTTTTCCCATAAATTTTATGTTTTATTTTAATATCAAAACATATATTTTTTAAATGTAATGTACATGCCTAATCTTCTCAAAGTTTGTAAAATTTACTTTCTAATACAAATTTACTAAATTATTCGGGATAGGCTCCCAACTAATCTTTCAATATTTTATTTGGTTGTTGGGTTTAAGCTGGTCTATCTATATGCATTTGACTGGTGCTTATATCAGTCGTCAGTAGACGTTTAAAATGTTATAAGATTCTCATTAACAAAATGAAAATTCAAAAATAAAACAAAAATCTAAAAAAAAGTTCTTCAAAAACCCAACCAAAATTTTTTAGTTTTTACCGAAAAATTCAAACATAAAACAGAGTAATGTCCAGCTTATAAAACAAAAATGTTTAAACAGTCCAAAACATTTAATTAGAATTACTGAATATTCCGGACTACAAGGGTTATACTGTACAAGTAAACTGCAATATGCTTCTTCTAAAGACCACCCGAAATGTTAAATTATTTGGCATACCTACATACATATGTACATATATGATGTTAAATAAAAAATCTACAAAGCCACAAAAATATGTTAAATAATTCATATAAATACTAATAACATTTACCTAGGTATAAAAGATAGTTTTATATTCATCTAATAAGCATTTGTTTTCACCTAATTCTTTACTTACCTTCTCATCTGTGAAACGATGAAAATTGTACAGATTTGGGCGAACTTTAACCACATTTTTACGATCACGTTTGCCCGTCAAATCCCAAGTCACCATACCGGCTATTAACAATTTGCCCGGTGTCTTCTCCATAGTAGCCAACAAGTCGTCGGGCAACTTTGAAGGTGGATCCAAATCATCATTGGGTATTAAAACTTCAACTTGATTTGAAGTGGATTGTGCGCCCTCATCCTCACTCTCATCGCTTACTTCATCTTCGTAGTCCGATTCCTTCTTTTTGGAAGGCCTTTTACTGGGACCATTGCCATTTCCACCAGATTTACGTTTTGCTGACATTGTAGAATTGTTAGAAATAAAAGCTGTAAATACAATAAAAAGAATTGCAAAAACATGAACGAAAATATTGCTAAATCAAAATCTAACGCAAAACATTGTAGATAGGAATATATACTTTATATGCTTTTAAACAATGCCTTTTATTTTCTAATAGCCGGTTGGTTAAGACAATTGTTTGCCCCTCACCACAGTAACTGAAACATACTCATACACAAGCATTATCACCGTCATTATTATCATGCTCAGCTATCTTGAGTCATTTAATGTTTGGGTATATTATACACAATAAAACCAACATTAACAAAAACTACAACTCACTCTGGGGTCAAAAGAAGCGACAACATAATGAGAATATTAAGATTTTTCTTTGCAGGTATTGGATTCTAATTTTTATTTAATTCTCCCTGTTGTTGTTGCCTTATTTCAAAAGCAAACACAACAAATAAGTATGTACACAATTTAAAAAAAATTCTCGTTGTACAAAACTTACATGAATGTGTGTAAAGTATGTTTTTTAAACATTTTTCTCATTAGTGGATTTAACACACACTTATGGAAGAAGGGAAATTGGGGGGCAAATTGTGCAAGTGGTTTTACAAGAAAAACAAAATGAAGGACACTGCACGATACTTTCAAAATTTTAATTCAAAGTTCTAAAAACAAAATTATGTTGATAGACGTATTAAATAAACTTATTTTTAATACACACAAGTGAAAGCATTTATTTTGATTTACAATTAATTTTAAATAAAACAATAGCATAACAAATCTAAACCTCTGCAAGCAGCTGCGTTTTATTCAACAAAAAACCAAACGTTGGCGTCTCATCTACTGACGCCGCAAAAAAGTTCATTTCATATTCTTCACTTTTATTACTTGCCATAAAATACTTTATTTGCTGTTAATATAGTTTATTTATATTAAATTATCTATTATTTTTTTATTAAACTTACATTTTATTTGAAAAAGCAGTCACAATTAATTTTGTTTACAAAAAATAATAATTGCAAGAATTCAAAGAACTGAAAAAGATGCAAACCACAGACGCACACCACTTTTTTTATTTGAATCGCGGCAACTAAATAGAGTTGTCGTATTTGCGAAATATCGTTATTGCTTTTAACAGCGTTGCATTTTGTGGTCTTTTTTTGTCCCCGTTCAAAGAAAATTATTTATACACTCACACTGTAGAGTACTACATAAAAATTGCAAGTATTTAAAATTCTTTTGTTTTTTCATTCGTCAATAATAAGAAACATACTACACATGCTTTCATAAAAACTTAATTTCTGTAATAAATTTATAATTTAAAATTAGAGTTATAGATGATCCTTTACACAATAATTTAACGAATTTTAACGTACTCAAATTTAGATAAAGTGACTATTTATTTTCAGTATAATGTTATTCATAAAACAAGGGTTACATAAATAAAAAGAAGTATTTAAATTTGGTGGTAGAAAAGCTTAAAAGTGATATACCTTAAGATGGAAAATAATAATAATTTAAAATTAGAGTTATAGGCCCCTTTCGCATTAGACAACTTTAATTGCGCAACTCTTGTGTTTGTTGGTGTGAGAGGAAAGGTCGGTGTGAAGGGGAAAGAATTGCCGAGATTTGAGTACAGACTTGCTTGTACTTGGCAATTCTGCTTCTGCTGTCATTCTTGTTTTGGAATATTTATTTGTTTTTGCAATGTCTTTTATTTCTTCTTCGGTGTGTTGTGTAATTTTGTATGTGTGAAAATTTTATTTGTTTATAAGTGAATCAAATATTTAAAAATGATGAGAAATTGGAAGCGAGATGAAACAGAACAACTAATTCAATTAAACTTGCTCAATGTGAACAAAAAGGCAAGTTCAAAAGAAAAATAAAAATTATACTTGCGCAACTAAAGTTGCCTAATGCGAAAGGGGCCATAGATGATCCTTTACACAATAATTTAACGAATTTTAACGCACTCAAATTTAGATAAAGTGACTATTTATTTTCAGTATAATGTTATTCAAAATGCAAGGGTTACATAAATAAAAAGAAGTATTTAAATTTGGTGGTAGAAAAGTTTAAAAGTGATATACCTTAAGATGGAAAATATTCGAAAATGCCGAATACTTCAAAACCGAAAACTTAATTTTTGATTAACCGGATGTTGAACAATTCGGGAAATAGTTTTGACTACGCCAAAGTGAAATAAACAAAATATTTCATAAGAATTAAATTAGAAATTAAATAAGAAACCAAAAATTTTATTAAGAAAATAATAAAATAATTAAAAACAAAATTTTTAGTATTAGTATAATAAAAAAAAATATTAATATAATGAAAACTCACCTATGTAATGCCTTTTTGGCGCTGAGGAATTATATTTAGTCTTTTTGTTTAATTATTGAATAAAATATATTTTAAAAAAAAAATAATAATAATTAAAAGGTTTGAAAATAAGAATCAAGTGTGCTAGTGTCAAGATAAATTTGTTTTTGTTTATAGCTTATGCGAAAATTTAATCTGCGGTAATTTTTGAAAAACATTGGTCAACAAATAGGTACCAAAGCTATAGAACAAATTCATTTCCAATGTTTAAACATTCGAGTGATATCCATAATTTACGAATTTTCATATATAAATACATATTAAAATTATACAATTTATTGGTTTTTTGGAGAACAGATTAAATGAAATAAACCAATTTACCTCAGTGAATTGAATTATTATTTTGTGATTTCTAATCGCAATTGTACATGTTCAATATTTCGAGTGAAATTGAATTGTGAGTACAGGCATATATTACAAAGATATCAAGTTTTCAAGCTCTTGAATTAATTTTCAGACCATATTCGAAGTTTAAATTTGTCAATTATAGCTCGAGATTTAGAATACAATGAAAAATTGAAAATCCGGGGTGTAATCCGAAAAATATTGCTGATCATAAAGTTTAGATAGTAAATACGGATATCTAGGTATATCATCAAAACGAAGAACTTTGTTAACTTAGAATCGTGACATTAAAACGATTCCCTACTCTGTTAGACATTTCGTATCGTGCCGACTTTTGTATGATAAAAAAATTGCAAATTAAATGACTTGTTTAAAACGTTGAAAATAAAATAAGTAAAAATGTAATTTTGACAGTTTTATTGTAAACAAACAGAAAAAACGAATCAGGTCATGTACTAATAGTAAAAAAATTAATTACATACGTATCAACGGTTAATTAACTTAGTATATATACGATTTGAAAATTTGCTTTACTATTACGATGGGCTTCTTTACACCTCACAATTTTGTTTAAATAAGCACATCCGTCTTTTCTATATTCCGAATAAAATTAATTGTTGTTTATATTTTTTTACTTGTTTGTATTTTTTATATAAGAATACTCGTTATATCTGTTAAATACCTCCTATACCTTTTTATTTGTGCCATTATAATTCGCCATCATTTGTATTTTTTCACCAGATTTACGAGGTGCGTTTATTTAGTATAGTTGCCAAATACAAATATTTAAGCGTAGCTAAATATAGTAGTTTAAAGGAATGCTTCTATTGTTTTCTTATTAAGTCGAAGGTCACACACGACGATTTTAATTGCCCAACTTTTTCCATATTTTCTTTTGAACTTGCTTTTATGTTCACACACGACGATTCCTTTGGCGATTTTTTTGTTTTGTTTAGCTTTTATTTTCTTACAATTTGTCATTTGTGCCCAGCGTTGCCATAGTCATGATTTTGTCATATTTTTAAGGATTTTCTTTGCTAATATATGATTTATGATTTTTTTCCCCAAAATAATGATTTATATTTTTAGAAATTATATTTATTGTAGATACGATAAGAGTTCTACAATTCTTATCAACAATCAATTTTTAAACCAATAAAGTTTTATATCAGCTTGTCACAGGTCTATTAAAAACAGGTCTAACTCTATCTGTGTTTTTAAAGTATATTCTCAACATAATAAACAAAGTTAACATAATTTTTGAAACCACATCCTCTCAAATACAAATAATTTATGATGAATTTTAGATAATTTTATAAATGAATGATTAATGAACTTAATTTTTGAATTGCTTCGTTTACAAAACGAAGATATTTATTTAGTCGTGTTTATAAAACAAAAAAATTTCCAATCTTAAACTTGGAGAAAATTAAAAAAAAATTTGTTGAAAATTGTACTTCATTTTACGATTTGATTTTAACCATAATTATTTTAAAAAACTTTTTTTTTCATTATTTTGTATTGACCCTTTAAAAATAATTAATAGAAAAGTAGCTTCTTTAAAAGGTTTTATACAAAACTTTTCAAATTTATTCAATTGATAAGAATGATGTTCAAAACTTAGAAAACGAGCTTAGAAAACTACGTCTTCTCCACTTTGACGAACACTTTACAACTTTAGATGATCTAAGTTGTGAAGAATTTTGGTCAGAAGTCTCAAAAATAACTCGAGATGACAAAATCTTGGCTTTTCCGACCCTGTCAAAACTTGTTAAAACCTTAATATGTTTTCCTATTTCTTCTGCAAATGTTAAACGAATATTTTAAGTTTTAAATTTAAGTAAAACAAAATTTAGAAATAGATTAGATAACAGCACTCTTAAGGGTATATTATATTCAAAATAATACTTAAAGTTAAACGATTGTTCATGCTATAATTAAAAATATATTAAGGTATAAATACAAATATGAAACCTATTCTGTATAATAATAAAGATGATTCCTAAAATACTTTAATTCATATGTGTTGTTAAATGTATGATTGTTTTTTTATATTAAAACATTCAAGCTTTTTATGTTTCTACATTTCGAATGATAGATATTCAATTTTAATATATTAACATACTACAGAGTATCTGTCAATTTGATTTTATTCACAAGTTGCTATACGAATATGTATATTTATTTTAATATCAATTTAATATATTTTTTGTTTTAAATAACTTATCTAATAAGAAAACAGTTTTCTAAATAAATTTTTATTGTTTTTTTTTTGCGATTGTAATAAAATGTTTGATTTGATGATTTTCTTTTTCAAAATATGATTATTTTGCCCTAAGTGATGATTTTCTCTCCGGAGCTTCTGGCAACGCTGCTTTTGCCGTAAATAGCAATAAGAAAAATAAAAACATACATAAAATAATATAATTGATTTTTATTAACGCTTTTAATTAAAATGTTTTCACTAAAATATTTTGTTTGTGTTTTTTTATTTTGAAATATTTTAAACGTTTAATTTGTGACGTTTTTAATCCAAGTTTTAAATTACTACACACCAAGAAGCGAAACACCGAATGAAAAGAAATGTCAAATATTTAAAAAAAAAAAGAAAAATTGCTTCAAATAGCCGAGTACCGGCGATTATTTTTCCCTTCGTTTTCTCCTCACCTAAAACGGTAAAAACATCTATAAACTCAAGAATTGCCCAACTATAATCGTCGTGTGTGACCATCGACTAAGTGTTGTGTAAACAGCAATTTCGAACGTTATATTTCCACGATTTCTTTACTTAAATCTGGGGCGAAATTACGACATTCGATCATGATCGAAATTTTATTCGAACGATCGAGTTCGCTGTGCTATAGGTATAGAGAATCTAATAAAAATTTTCAAATATCGATTCACGTTCGGTTTTCGAACTTTTGTATATTTGCTTTTTACAACGAAACGCTATTAAAAAAAACTAATGATTCATATTAACATTTTTATTAAAATTTCTAGTAACACACTATTATAAATCTTTTTAAAAAGATTTCACTTGTTATCTAATAAGTTTAACCTTTTTTAAAAGTGTGTCTGCATATTTTTTAATAAGTGACTTATAACAAATAAGATTAAATTAAAATATGTATTTAAAATTGAAATTAAACAAAAAAAAAAAAAAAATTAGCCTTAGAAAATATAAAAAAGCAAAACATGACAGACATACTATAGGTTAGTATCATATCTTGCTTTCATTTTTAATGTTTATATAATATTTATTTTATTTATTAAAAATCACAATTGTATAAGAGGCTGTGCTTTAATTTCACGTTGAGACTGGTACTCTAAAATATCTTTCATGACAAGTTGCCGAAATTGTTCGTGGATTTCGTTAAAATTCAATGAACTGTTGTGATTTTGCAAATCTGTAAGGTTGTTATTGAAGAATACTGTGTTAGAAGGTAATCTGTTGGCACTATGAAGATTATTGTGTAGCTGATGGTGGGGATTGTGGTGATGTTTTTGACGACGTTGTTGTTGCTGTTGTAACTGCAATTGTTGAGTTAATGCTTGAGATGGTATAAAAAATTCACTTCTTGCTGTTGCTGTAGCAGTAGAATTGGAAGCCAAAGATGAATTTGATCCATAAGTCGAATTAATGCCTCTTGGTGGTGGTATGGGACTAGTATCACGTCCTGCAATAGATGAGGGTGATGATAATAATGAATAGCTATTTCTTGGGTATATACAACACATATATTCTATGCATAAGCACAAATTTTTGCCCATTATGAAATTTTTGTAACTAATGAGAGATATTAAATTATCAGTTTTAATTATTAAAATAAATACAACAATTACTGCCAAAAGTTTAAAGGGGACTTTGCCAAAGATTAAAACAAATATACCGTTAAACTGTTGCTATAATTCGTTGTGGTATGTACATACATACATACTTACAAATGTCACTTAACCGCGACATAAATACAAATGCGATGTTGTGTAAAAGAATAAATAAACAATGTTTTTCTTTATACTAGTCACAGCTCTTTGTTAAGAATGGTTTATTCATTTTGACATTCCGTTTGTAACACACCGAAATATTCGTTGATAACACATTGAAATATTCGCTTTTAACCTATAACGTATATATTTCTGAGTTCTGGTTTTATTTTAAGACGATATAAGGTATCTTCATCTGTTTACAGTACGTAAAGCTCAACGATGTGACGTAAAGTGATAAAATTTCACAGGTATATTTCATGGGTAGCAATTATATTTTCCTGCAAATATTTTAAATACAAAATTCAATTTACCCAGCAGAGTTTTCTTTAGTCTATTGAAAATAACCCTATGGTTCTGTGGTCCCATACAGGGACAGACATGCTACAGTAACCCGGAGTGTCGCGATCCCATCTACTGATGCTAGCTTTTACTGGACAATGTTCTGTTATAACCTCAATAGTGGGCCGGCCTCAGAAGAGAAACCGGGGCAAATGTAAAAAAAATAAATTATAATTAAATAAAGAATAGTTAAATAAAGAATCTTAAACTAAAACGAAGAAAATTACATATATTTAAGTACAAAGAGTTAATTTTGCAATATTGGTGGTGGGTATCAAAAATTCGTCACAGCCAAATGCCTATATTGCTTTTACTTTTTATGTATTTTTGTAATTGTTTGTTGATAAAAAAAGTATATATTTCAACTACTCACCTTGTTCTTTTTTTTTTTTTTGCGAGTAATTTGAGAAGTAATACAAATACGAATAAGTGTATCAAATACAGTGAGCATCGAGTAGTACGAACGAATTACTAATAACCAATAGTACGAAAAGTAAAATGTTTGTATAAACTATTATGTGGGGCGTATTTGGTAGTATGAATAACTGTTTATTTTTTTTTTTTTGATTTTTTTTTTAATCTCTTAGTGAAAATAAAGTTTTCGTTTTACTTTATAATATTTAACTTATTTTTTTTATTGTCAACAACATTCTGCTCATTTATAGTGATAACGTCATTTAATAATGTTTGTGTAATAAAAATCTTTATGCAAACAATTTAACTTATCCAATTCAATTTAATTCTCGTTCTTTAAAACTATGAAATGTATAGTGCCACCATACCTTTTGCTATACAAAAACTATATCATTTCACAGCTTCACAAAACTAGCATTAAGCCCCAGTTCTTTTATATATAATAACTAGCATTTAACCCGCTACTTCGTTAGCGCAGTTCTTACTATTTATTGAATACTCAAGTTCTAAAGAATGAGATCAGTGAAACCTTAACACACATTTTTAATTCCACCTTTCTTCATGCACAAAAAATATAACTGTTTATGATCAAGTTTGCATTTAAAAACTTGTCAAATTATGTGTACAAAATAATAGCATAATCGGATTATTAGTTTGTTTGAAAATGGATTCCGAAGAAAAAGTGCGTGAAAAAATAATAACAATTTTTTTAAAAAATCCCAGTCGTACTTACAAATCTATTGCAAATGAGATAAAGGTGTCACGACAAACAGTTTCGCGTGTGATAAAAGTGTATAACGAACGTCGTAGTATTAAAAGGAAAGCTGGAAGTGGAGCTAAAAAAGGTATAACTGACCCACAGTTAGCTTCAAAGATTGTTAGTCTTCTAAACCAAAATCCCAATCTCTCAAACCGTAAAGCCGCCTTAAAAGCAAACTGTTCCGATTTTTTTGTAAGGAAGGTTAAAAGATATGAAGGCCTTACTACAAGGTTCAGAAAGTGCCAGACAGAAATTCGAAGAAAAACTTGGATGCAAAAAGTCGTGCCAAAGAACTGCTTAGAAATTTTATCAACAAATATGAGTGTTGTATTATGGATGATGAGACTTACGTTCTTGCCGACTTTTCTCAGCTCCCAGGGCGAAGTTATTATGTGGCCGATGGAAGAGGTAATGTCGATGACCAATTTAAGTTCCAAAAAAAGACAAAGTTTCCAAAGAAGTACTTAGTTTGGCAAGCTATATGCACGTGCGGAGAAAGAAGCAGTAAATTTATTACTACTGGGACTATCAACACTGATATTTACATCAAGGAGTGCTTGCAGAAGAGGTTGCTTCCATTCATACAAAAACACAATAAGTCAACATATTTTTGGCCCGACCTAGCGTCGTGTCATTATAGTAAATCTGCAGCAGAATGGTATGAAACAAATAATATAGTGGTAGTGCCAAAAGAAGCAAGTCCACCTAATTGTCCAGAACTAAGGCCCATCGAACGTTACTGGGCTTTAGTCAAAAGAGTGCTGAAGGATACAAAACAATTTGCTAATACTACTAAAATTTTTTCCCAGAAATGGTCTTATTCCAGCAATAAAGTTACTAAGGATACCATCAAAACCCTCACGGTCTCAATTCCGGAAAAGGTGAAACAGTTCATCAAAAAAAGCTGAATTTTTACAAAAAGCATTAATATTTTAATTAACTGTTATTTTATTGTTAAACCACGCTATTTTCATTAAAATGGATTAATTCGTTTCAAAGTTATTGCGTTTTATTCGTGTTAGGGTTTTATCGATCTCATTCTTTATTTATAATTATTAAATATTTTTGGTTTAATTTATGAACATTTGTATCTTTGATTCAATTTACTTAGAAATATAAAAAGTAGAGTAAGGATATATCGGGCATATATTTCCTAACTAAAAGCAAGATCAATGCTACTGAGTTTCAAAAATTAAGATTCATATTTTGCAAAAATTACCCTAAAAATAATAAAATTTTTTCCTTCACTAAAACTTCCACTTGGTTTATTATTACCTACATTCAGAATTCTATGTATACAAAATATAAAAAAAATTAGAAAAAGTAATTTTGGTCGTCCATGAGATTAGGAGTTACCTGGGATCAAAAACACTAATTTTAAGAATCCATGTTTACAAACGTAAAAATACAAAGTGTACAATAAAAATGCGAAAAGGCTTTTTTGTGTCTCCAATATCATTTTAATTTTCAAATTGAATCAACAATCCCTTATTTCACTATTTTAGCTTTATAATCGTAGGAAATACAAAAAGTCCCATTAAAATTCAGAAAAGTACCTTCTTGGTCGCCCATAACATATTTAGTCTTACCTTGTATCAATAGTTACTAATTTCGAAATTCTTGCTTCGCAAACGTTAAAAATACAAAGAGTACCATAAAAATCCAAAAAAGTACCTTTGTGGTCGCCCATAACATTTTCAGTTTCACCTGGAATCAAAAGTCCTTGATTGTAAGATCCTACCTTCATAAACGTAGAAAATACAAAAAGTACCATAAAAATTTTAAAAAGTACCATGTTGGTCGCCCATAACATTTTCAGTTTCACCTGGAATCATAAGTCCTCGATTGTACAATCCCACCTTCATAAACGTAGAATATACCAAAAGTATCATAAAAATCAAAAAAGTACTTTTTTGGTCGCCCATGACATTTTCAGTCTCACCCTGTATCAATAGTCACTAATTTAAAAAATCTAGCTTCGAAAACGTTGAAAATACAAAAAGTACCATAAAAATTGAAAAAAGTTCCTGTTTGGTCGCCCATAACATTTTTAGTCTCACCTGAAATCAAAAGTCCTTGATTGTACAATCCTACCTACATAAACGTAAAAAATACCAAAAGTACCACAAAAATTCAAAAAAGTACCCTTTTGGTCGACCATAACATTTTCAATTTAACCTTGTATCAATAGCCACTAATTTCAAAATTCTAACTTCGCAAACGTTGAAAATACAAAAAGTACCATACAAATTCAAAAAAGTGCCTTTTTGGTCGCCCATAACATTTTTAGTCTCACCTGGAATCAATAGTCCTTGATTGTACAATCCTACCTTCATAAACGTAGCAAATACAAAAAGTACCATAAAAGTTCAAAAACGTACCCTTTCGGTCGACCATAACATTTTCAGTCTCCCCTTGTATCAATAGCCACTAATTTCAAAATTCTAGCTTCGCAAACGTTGAAAATACAAAAAGTACCATAAAAATTCAAAAAAGTCCCTTTTTGGTCGCCCATAACATTTGTAGTCTTACCTGGAATCAATAGTCATTAATTGTACAATCCTACCTTCATAAACGTATCAAATACAAAAAGTACCATAAAAATTCAAAAAAGTACCTTTTTGGTCGTCCATAACATTTTTAGTCTCACCTGGAATCAATAGTCCTTGATTGTACAATCCTAACTTCATAAACGTAGATAATACCAAAAGTATCACAAAAATTCAAAAAAGTACCTTTTTGGTCGACCATAATATTTTCAGTCTCACCTTGTATCAATAGCCACTAATTTTAAAATTCTAGCTTCGCAAACGTTGAAAATACAAAAAGTACCATAAAAATTCAAAAAAGTACCTTTTTGGTCGCCCATAACATTTTCAGTTTCACCTGGAATCAAAAGTCCTTGATTTTAAGATCCTGCCTTCATAAACGTAGAAAATACAAAAAGTACCATAAAATTTCAAAAAAGTACCTTTTTGGTCACCCATAACATTTTTAGTCTTACCTTGTGTCAATAGTCACTATTTTCGAAATTCTAGCTTCGTAAACGTTGAAAATACAAAAAGTACCATAAAAATTCAAGAAGTACCTTTTTGGTCGCCCATAACATTTTTAGTCTCACCTGGAATCAATAGTCCTTGATTGTACAATCCTACCTTCATAAACGTAGAAAATACAAAAAGTACCATAGAAATTCAAAAAAGTACCTTTTTGATCGCCCATAACATTTTTAGTCTCACCTAGAATCAAAAGTCCTTGATTGTACAATCCTACCTTCAAAAACGTAGAAAATACAAAAAGTACCATAAAAATTCAAGAAAGTACCTTTTTGGCCGACTATAACATTTTCAGTCTCCCCTTGTATCAATAGCCACTAATTTCAAAATTCTAGCTTCGCAAACGTTGAAAATACAAAAAGTACCATAAAAATTAAAAAAGTACCTTTTTGGTCGTTCATAACATTTTTAGTCTTACCTTGTATCAATAGTCCTTTATTTTACAATTCTACCTTTATAAACGTAGAAAATACAAAAAGTACCATAGAAATGCGAAAAAGTACATTTTTGGTCCAAGTTCCAAATTCCAAGTTTAAAATGTTCAAATATCTATGTAACAAAATATTTTAATAGACATGATTTAGTCAGTAAATCTACTCTTTTTTGAAAAAAAGTAATTATGTTCTAAAAAGTACCAAACTCTTTTCCCGATTTTTCCCCTTTCTACCCTGTTATGAATGTGTTTCAATTTTTACAAAATTGCATAATTTTTTATGTCTGATGAAATCCCAATTATAAATTTTGTGAAAATTGGCCGTCAAATTAGGAATTATATACATTTTACGGAATTTTCCCCTTTTTGGTCCCCAAAAAAGTCTCCAAAAATTTCACCTTAATATTTGTCCATATTCTATTAGGCAATAATAATGATAAAATTTTGTCTCATTGAATAATATTAGAAAAGTTTCTTTAAAAAAAAAGTACCAAAAAAAGGGACAATTTTAACCCCTTATACATGCGAATTTTAAAAAAGTGCCGAATTCCTATAAATATTTTTTCGCGGATTACTGAAAACAGTTTAAATTTTTTTCCTAGCTATATGTGTTTGGAAGTTACATAGGGCACCAAAAAAGTACCAAATTACAGTTTTTACCCGTTTTTTCCCCTTAGGGGTTGAAAATTAAAAAAAAGGCCAGACACCTGTAAGCTTATTTTTTGTGCAAATTACAATACTTTTTCAATTTTATTTGTATCGGTTTTAGTTTAGCAGATATAAGATTACCGATTTTACCCGTTTTTACCCTTTTTTACCCCCTTAAAGTACGAATTTCCAAAAATCCCTTCTTAGTGGAGCTATACATCGAAAGAGGAACCGATTGTCCAAATATCATGTCTCTAGCTCTTTGCGTTTGGGCTGTGCGATGATGAATCAGTCAGTCAGTCAGTCACGTTACTCTTTTATATATATAGATGAGCAACACGTGAAATCCTAAGTATCAGGTATAAAAAAAAGGTATCAATCATGGATGCAAGTGCGATAGTCTTTAGATCATCAACCTGTTTAACCTAGCCTAACTAAACTACTTTGTTTGCATAAAACTCAATATAAAAGAAGTAAAAAATTATACTTTAATATTACGAGTTGTTCATAATTACGAATAGGCCTGACAATATATAATTCATAGTACTGAACGTCCACCGTAATTAAATATTAATATAAATTCGTTTGAGAAGTTTACTTACAATTATATATCGATCAAAAGTAAAAGATCAACCGGGATCGGCAGTTGAAATGTAAATAAGTAATAAAATATTTTTTAGCTTATCTCAGTTATTCTTTGAAAACTTATCTAAACCGTCTAACTCAATAAAAACTAAAAAAATTTTGGAAAATTTTGTTGACAGAATGCCGTATGTTTGGAAATTACAGTTAAGAAATAGCTGATTGCAATAATTAAAAATATTTTTTCGCTTTTTTAAAAATACATCTTTACAAAGACACTTTAATAATAAAATTGCTTTAAAATTGTGTACGGTGTTTTAAAAAGAGATTTAGATAAGAAATAGTCCATGCGCACAAAACGGTACTTTTTTATCTTTTATGACACCTTTTTACAATTTTTGAATATGTATGTATATAAATCTATAAATTTTAAACTAGCTATGTAAATGTAAAAAATGTAAAAAATATGATAAAGAAAGTTGAATTTTTCTGGAACTAATTTTTTGGGAATTTAACATTTTTTTTTTTTTGAGATTTGAACTCGTTAAGTTAATAAATTAATTAGATTAATATTAGTCAAAAACTTTTAAATTTGGGATTATTAACTTAAGGTGAGATAGAAAATAATATGGAATAGCAAAAGGGTAGATTTTCCCATTTTAACATTTTTATAATTTTTAAGTCTTGAAATATTAAATTGAATCAGTTTTTAAAATTATAAAGAAGAACAAATACCTTTTTTACTGGTCCAAGTTGAGATAGAAACGCGACAGAATTAGATTTTTGATAATGAAATTTTGCATATATGTACATATATCTTCCTCGTCAATGTCACTATAATGCGACAAAATGGAGGTGACACAAATTTAATAGCACATGAAAGCGACAGAATTAGATGTATGATAATTAAATTTTGCGTATATAGCTTTCCGCTTAATGTTTTTATAATGCCAGATAATAAAGGTCACATACCCACTTAAACACCCACCTCCCATATAACGCTTTATCTTAAAACCATATATTTTCTCTATGGAAAAAGATTTTGGGAGAATGAAGGACTCTTTATTAAACATATAAGTTTAGTTAGTGAGCAGATATTACTTTAAGAAGTATGATGATGAAATTTTGAAGAAAATAAAAATGAGAAATGAGAAGAGTACTTTAAAACTCACACCCACGTTTTTTTTTTAAATTCATATTATTTCTATATGGACAAAACTTAATAATAATAATAATAAAATTTTTAATTATCTAAGTTATATTTAAACATTAATTATATTATTTATAAATTAGGAAAACCATTCCCACACAATATCAATATTGCTTTTCAGCTACTTCTAGCTATCAATTCATACCCTTCAGTTTCTGTAAAAAATATATAATTGAAGTAAAAAATAGTGATTAGTATCACTCCTTATGTAGATATACTTAAGATTTCATTGCAAAATTAAATTATTATTATTATTATTATTTCCGATATTAGCCGAGTGGAATGCATTTTCGAAATCAACTACGATTTCATCATCAGCTTTCTTTATCGGTATACTACTATGTAATTTAAAATTCCTATTTATGTTACAATTCAATTAGTGAATCTAAGTATTAATTTTCAAATTGTTGAATTTTTATTTCACCTATAAAATGACAATTCATAAGTCAACATGTTCATATTTTTTTTTTGTTTTTGTTATATTTGTAATACATTTTCGTTATGCTTTCAATATCCATCCTTTGACTGGAATTATTGAAAACAATGTTGTATTTACATTTTCATCTAGTCCATCTAGGTGATAGACACTGAACAATGAATTCTTGAATGTCATTAACACCGTGTTATAATTATATATTTATATTTTATTCGAATTATATATTTATATTTTATTCTCTGTAACGATTCTTTATCAAGTTGGACAACTTTGGGAAAAGTGCTACCTATCAAATCGGCTGTGCTCGTCGGATGGGGGAGTGTTATATCATCCCAAAGACAGTTGAATTATATATTTGAATCAGTTTCAAGAAATTTTTACTTTAGGTAGCTAAAAATAACACCAAACATGATTTTCATAATGTATCAGTATAGAAAAGTGGAAGATAGTTGATTGGTAGGTAGCTAGGCGGTATTCGCTACCCTACTGCTGTGCCCGCTAATATCGGAAATAATTTTTAGAAAGAATATTCCTAAAATTTTTAAAATTTAATTAAATTTGAATTTTAAAATTAAAATGAAAGAATAAATGAACTTAAGCCAAAATAAAAAATGGTTCACATTAAAATTTAATTTAAGGTATAATATCTTATAGAAGTTTGTATTGGATTGTTCAAAATAACGTAAATAAATACGAAAGAAGAATAAATAATATTTAGCTAAGCCTGTATTTTTAATTAAAAAATCTTTAAAGATATTAATACTATTGCGCTAACGATGTAGCCGATTTGTTGCTAAAAGTTATTATTTTAATAAAACATATAAAAGAGCTATTGAAAAAGAATTTATTAAAAATATTCAATTTGCTCTAACGATGTATCAGATTTATTGCAAACAGTATATACAAAATATTTGTCATACTTACATACCTGTTTGCATATTATTAGCAGTTGTTGCGGTAGTAGACGTATTATTACGTTGCGAAGACGAACCAAAATAGCCATTTATAAATGGCATTGTTTGAACAGTTATTGCCAAGTCACAGTTATTAGTGCCACATCCGGGCAAAGGTGGTGCAGGACGATTGAAAGGATTAGTACGACGAGGCGGTGGTTTGGGTGTTACAAAATTTGTTGAAGATTGCATGGCGTCTGTGGTTATTTCTGGAATATAATGATTTGAAGAATAAATTTCTTAAATGATAAAAAAACATACTGTTGCGAGAACTATCTATTTCTTCCAATTGTCTTTGTAGTTCTGCGACCATAAGTTTTTTATATTCATAGCCGGCACATGTTAAAGCCTTCATCCAGGACTCCATACTTTCCTGAGATTCAGCCGATAATATATACGTGCGGTTGCCATTAAATGCAATTTCAAAGCAATATTGATCACTTTCCTCAGAAAGTTCTGCAAGTAAAATTTGATTTTACCTATCGCCATATTAACGTTTCTTTCGTCTCTTACCAATTGTGCACCCCTCGACAATAATCAAACCCAACGGTTCCTTGTCACCCTTCTTTTCAAAGTAGAAAAGTAAATTTCCCTTCAGTACAAAATATCGCCTTTGAAAGGCCTTGTTGACCTCACCCTTTTTGAGAAGAAATCCCTCCTTGTCGTATGGTGGACTAGTGGCAAAAACACACAAATTTTTTTCATTAATTTTCATGCTTCCGATTTCTACTACAAAATGAGCTTCACAACCAAATATCTTTTTGTAAGAAATTTTACACTATATTTCTTGAAAAAGAACCAACTTTATATCATCATTTTTCAACGAAGAAAAAAACAAATATACATGGCCAAACAAAACAAAATACCACACATATAACAACTGCACAGACTAAACAACAGTAATAATAAAATGCAATGAAATTACACACAAAAATTCTAGTAAAAAACGAAGCAGTTAAAAAAGTTTTAATGAATTTGTTATTGGAACAGCTGTCAAACGGTATGTTCAGTGTGTAGTGATGCTAAAAGAAAAAATGTAAACACCGTCTTCTGCACTATTATTATACCATAACCTGTGATCAGCGTTGTCAACTTTTAAAATTAAAAATCCACCTATACCGAGAAAAGAGCTTATATTTTTCGAAAAAATACACTGAGTTTATAACCATATATGGCCCATTAGGGCTCGGTTAGTAAATGAAATTTAAATAAATAAATAATTTTTGATTATATTTATTTCATGAAATTATATACTTTATTACAAAAATAAAATAAAATAAGTCCCCATCGTTCCTATTAGGATAACAAGGATTCAAATATATATATATACATTTTATTTAAAAATAATTTAATTTTTTATCTTCACAGTTCAATCACTATTTTACATCTTTTAGTTGCCAGTTACCCTCTGAAATATCTTATTTTACAACCGGAAACGTAGTGGAAATTCAATTGCCATCGATAATCGACCTATAAGCCTACAGATATTTAATTATTTTTAACACCTGAATTGTAAATTATAATGCTATGAATATGAATTGCTGATTCAAAATAATAATATGCTGTCGACCTGTCATAACAGAAACATTGTGAGCTATCAATTCTTAACATTTTCAAATTAACAGTTTAAGTAAAAAAATTTTTTCCATTAAAAAAATGTTTAGTTTTGTATTTAGTGTCACAAAAGAAACAAGTAACAGTGCTATATTCGGCCGTGCCGAATCTTATATACCCTTCACAACGTGTAGTCATGCAATAACAATTGTTTGTACGTATAAAATACGTGCATACGTACACGTTAGAATAAATGTGGCATCGAATCCCAGCTGAGCCAAAAAAATTTTATTTTATTTTATTTAATATATTATTTATATTTTAATATTTTTTTTTTATATTTTTTTTTAATTTTTTTAGAAAAATTTTTAAAAATTTTTTTTAAATTTTTTTTTAAATTTTTTTTAATTTTTTTTATTATTTTTTTCTTATTTTTAATATTTTTTTTTTTGAAATTTTTTTTTGTTTGGTATGTTTTTCACATGTATGTATGTATGTTGTTGTTGTAATTGTGAAAAAAACGAGGTGGTCGTGGTTTTTTGCTCATATCTCAGAAAGTTATGGGGCGATTGTGCTGAATTTCAATAGCGATTCATTCCTGGATATTTCCAAGAGATTGATACCATATACAGATCTGAGGAACATATAGTTGCTTCTAAAAGTTGATAGTAGATATTACAAACGGAATGACAAAGCTTTATATACCCTTGTGCACCACAGGTGAAGGGTATAAAAAGAAAAGCATTAAAACCAAAAAAAAAAAATTACCAAGTACCAACTCGAACATTTTCCGCGAAAAAAATTGTAAAAAGCACTAAGAACAGCGCTAAAATCAACGAGTTGACAACGCTGCCTGTGATATCAAAAGTATATCGTTGGTCGCAGGTGGAAAGGTCCTTACCAATTTTTTTTTCTATGGGTAGGTGCTATAGTAGGTTAAAGGATTTTCGCCGCCTGATTAAAATATAACAAAATATCTGCTTACTCCGCCATAGATGGTTACTGCAATTTAAACATCCAGAAAGGCAGCTAGCTCGTTGGATTCAACGTCTCCAGAGCAACGACTTCAGCATAGAGACTGAAAAGGCACTAAATATGTGTATGCATACTTGAGTGCAAACATTGTGTTAAACCTGAAAGAAAATAATGTGTTGTTAATGTTCGACTAACAAATATAGACACAATTGATGACTGGTCAGTGGAGCAAAGAAACGATCCCAATTTTTCAAAAACTATGTCGGCAAAAGAGAAAGACAAGAGACCAACCCGTAATCAAATATCAGCAGAATGTTTACTGTTCAGGAAAGAAATTTTTAATCTAAAATATTTCAGGATATTAGCGAAGTAAATGGAATCCGTAAAACGAAGACTACGCCGCTACATCTACAATCTGAAGGCATGGTCGAAAGATTTATCCGTACGTTAAAGGAACAGATTTAACCACACATGGGAATAACAAGATATTAACGAAGTTGATGAATTCGGACGTGGCCGAATAAAAAATTGGAATTGATTTTTTATTTCTGTTTACCCACATAATTTACAGTTAACATTTTCTTCTTAGCTTACTGGTGTGTGCATGCGGAAATTTTGTGAAATGTTAAAGATGGTACTACCAATAGTCCACCAGCACAGTCAATTAGACCTGTTTAACAGTAGAGTTTGTGACTTAAATATCAATTTTAGTTTGATAATAAAGGTGTATAATAAGTGAAATAATAAATAAATTTGCCTAAGAAGTAGTCGAGGGTGTTTAAATAAATAAAATCTCTTGTATTTTATAATAGAAACTTCAAGTGTTATTATATGTTATTGTGACGCCTTAATATAGAGAAGAATAGAATAAGAATAGAAATATTTAGAATAGAAGAGAAAGAGAAGCAGACAATTCCAGAGTCTCCGGCAGAAATCGAACTCGCAACCCCCAAACAACTGACTAGTCCACAGGGGCACTCTCGGCAACGTACTAAAAGAGGAGCATTGTATTTATCTTAACTGTCTTTTTAATTCTCTTTAAAAAAAAAAAAAAAAAATCTACCAAAATCTCGTTTAATTTATACGATCATATTTTTTTGTGATTTTTTACTTAAAATCTGTTATTATTCTATACTTGCTCGCCCGTATATAGAAAAATATAAAAACTTTTAATACAAATATAGAAAATATTTTTCCATTACATCTTTTATTTTGATACAATTGATACATAATTTTTTTAATTTTTATTATATTGTAGATATTCTATGAGAGAACGAAAATGAGTGTAGAGAATAATACCAAAAATTACAATACAAAACACTTATTCAAAAACAGAAAATGTGATGTTTTTTACTACTAAAAAAAAAAAACTAAATAATCGTGGTAATTGAGTGTGTTAACAACACGTTCGATTACTCTTATTTACCCGCATTGAACGTATACATTGTTTATTTTCAAGGTATTGTTGAAAATACTTGAAATCATTGTGAAGGTAGTTTAGACATAAATACATTTTGAAATATTTGTGAAAATGTCTTATTTACTTACTGAAATTGCCTTGGAAATGCTGGGCTATAAATTTTACGATATCTACGGAATGCAAGAAGAAATTAACAATTTCCAAAAGCCTTCAAATGCTGATAGATCTACCCAATCAAATTCCAATGAAGCAAACTTGGCGCAATTACTTGGCATTAATGTCGATGGAGATAAAAGTCGTAAGACAATCCAAATTAACAAAGAAATCTTTGAAGAGGTGAACGCTAATTTGCCGGCAAGTTTAACAAAACTAATGGATACAGAAATCAATAAAATTCGGCAACAGGTTTTCCACAACAAACCCAGCGTTCTAGATAATCAGAATGTTCAAGCAATTGTTCAAAACTTCATTGAGAAAGAACATGAGAAATTACGTTTGGAACATCAAAATTTACGAAATTTTCGTAAAATAGTTGAACAAAATCTATTGCAAATTAATCCAGCTACGTTTGAGAAATACTGTCAAACTTTTAAGCCTACAGCACGTTAATTAAAAAGATTAGACGGTCATAAGAAATAAATTTAAGTTAGCATTTAAATGTAAAATTCTTAACTTGTAAATAAAAAAGCTACTGACAATAATCGTGGATTAAGTCACTAACTTAACTGTATTTTGACCCAGGGCAAATTACAACATTCGAACGAGGTTTAATAGAATATACCAATTGCACTTTTTTAAATGTCCAAAATTACGTTTTTCACCTGTGGTGCACAAGGGTATTCATAGTACATTCATATTCATAGTATTCATCAATTTTTGCAAGTCACCACATGTTCCTCAGACCTGTGTATGGTATCAATCTTTTGGAAATATGGACCCATAAATTTATGAGATAAGCAAATAAAAACGACTGCCTCTGTTTTTTTCCCATATTTTTACCACCAAAATTAAAATTTTTCAGCCATAGAATAATTTATAAGTACCTTTGCTACTATTTGTAGATATATTATGCCTCTAGAGATATTTATGAATAATTTAAATATAGCGTGCTTTAAACGGTAAAGTTATAGGAAATTTTTTTTTTAAAATATGTATGTATATATTACAAAAATTTACAAACTAAAATCAATATTATCAGCTTCTAGAGAACCGAGAGAGTATATTGGAATCATCTGAAAGGACTTGACTAGCGCAGTATAAGTACTATAAAAAAAATTAAAATTCATGTTGACCACTACTACAAAATGTCAAATCTGGTATCTTAAAATGTAGCTTCTTGAACCTTCTCAATATTGGTATTAAATATAAGCAATTTCCAGTAGAATACAGTAAATTATTAAAAAATGTAAAATTCAAGATGGCGTCTAAAACAAAATGGCGGAACAAATTTTTTTAATCCCATCAATATGGGTATCAATTATGAAAGGGCTTGACTAGTAGAATACAGATAACTACTAAAAAATTCGAAATCGAGGATGGCGTCGGAAATAATAAAGAAAAATGGCGTATAACATGAAATATAGGCTATGTACATGATGGTGAAGGGTATTATCAGATTCATAGTTTAGTAAGAATACATGTAATTTTTATTGGACAAATGGTCGAGATAAACTAAAATACAGATTATCACATCAATGTAATTTCGGAATTCGAAAATACCCTCAGGCTAACTTTCAACTAATTTAGACAACTTTATAGAATGTTATAGCATAAAAACTTATTGCCTATATTTTTTTAAAAAGCAAGCTGAAATAATAAAATTTAACTTATAATTTTGTTAAATATAGGAAAATCAATATTAACTTTAATTTATATACCTAATAGACTGCTGCATGAACACAGAAAATCTGTGTTTGAAGACGCTCACTTTATTTTTATACCCTTCACCTGTGGTGCACAAGGGTATATATAGCTTTGTCATTCCGTTTGTAATTTCTACAATTTTCATTTCCGACCCCATAAAGTATATATTTTCTGAAAGCTTATGAATAGAGGAGTCGATTAAGCCCTGACCGTCTGTCCGTCTATCCGTCTGTCCGTATGTTGGTTGAAATCAACTTTTAGGAGCAACTATATGTTCTTCAGATCTGTATATGGTATCAATCTCTTGGAAATATCCAGGAATGAATCGCTATTGAAATTCAGCACAATCGCCCCATAACTTTCTGAGATATAAGCAAAAAACTACGACCACCTCGTCTTTTCACAATTACAACAACAACATACATACTTACATACATACATGTAAAAAACATACCAAACAAAAAAAAAATATTAAAAATAAGAAAAAAATAATAAAAAAAACTACAAAAAAAAAATTAAAAAAAAATTTTTTAAAAAAATGTAAAAAAAATTTAAAAAAAATATAAAAAAAAAATAATAAAATATAAATAATATATTAAATAAAATAAAAAATTTTTGGCTCAGCTGGGATTCGATGCCACATTTATTCTAACGTGTACGTATGCACGTATTTTATATGGGATGAATGGTGATACAAACAATTGTTATTGCATGACTACACGTTGTGATAATTGATAATTTTTTTAAATGTACCCGATACTACCTTAATTAATTTTTAAATGCATTTTATAAGGTATATGTATATATTTTTTGTACATATTTTGTAAAAATAAAAATGCATACATATTTAAAATTTTAAAAACAATGTTTTATTTTTTTCATTTAATATATTCACTATTATTTCACGTATTATTTAAGGTATACCTATGTATTGTATTTACATATGAAAATAAAATATTGTTTTAAAATGAAATAAAAAGGCGAAAAACCAGGTACATTCCTCGAAGAAATGAAAGTAGCTTACAAATTAAGGAGATCAATATTAAAAAAAATAAATAAAATAACCCTAAAAACTAATAAAATTATTTATAATTTTTACATACGGTCATTTTTAAGTTGTTTTTCCTAAAAAATAAATAATAAAACCGTTAGTGTACGTAAATTGCAAGCCTCGTGTTCCTGAAAACTTTAACACTGAACAGAATTCATTCCTAATAAAAACAAAAACAATTACCGTATGGAAACGCAATACAGCATGAGTATTCGAACTGGTTGTTTCTGTTCGAACAATGCCTTCTATTCATGAACATCAAACAGAATTCATTGAACACCGAACAGTTTTCACTGTGATTACAACATAAACAAACATTTGATTACTAATGTTAAACTCGATCAAACATGAACTCAGTTATCTAGTTTGTGTTCGATGTTAGCTGTTTATTCATTGACACATAAACATGATCACTGTATGAGGCTGTTCATGCAGCAGTTTAATACCTTATACAGAATTTACATAATAGCCTTTATCTAAAAAGGGATTTATTTATGCTTTCCTGAAAAACTATAAATTTTTAGATCTTCATATTGATCGTCACAGTAGAAAGGCCCTAACTCAAATAATTGTTACTTTGCAGGAGAAGGCAAAAACGAACATAAGCTGCATTATCATAATGTAAATTCGATTGGTAAATTGCTTCTAAAATTGTTACTTTTAAAACTATTTCAATTAATTTTTGTGTCGATGTATATTTGTATGAAATGTATTGGAATCACAGTAAAACTCTTTTTCATTTTTTTTCGCATTCTAATAACAGTTTCAATTTAAAACTTATGAGACATTGTGCTGCCCTCTAAATTCTCTTATTTTTAACTGTGTTGACAAGCTCCCCTAATTGGACTATTTTTTTATTATTTATTATATTATTACCTGAACATATAACATTTACGTTTTTATGCTTGGGGAACAAAAAAAAATTTATTGTTTTATTATCGAAATTGTAAAATAATGTATATAATGTTTAGTATATTTTATTTTTATTCTAAGGCTTTGCCTAATAGCATGTTCACACGGACAGCAAATATCGAGGTTCGCTCTCTCATTCAAGGTTCGCGACCGAATCTTGATTAAATCTACAAGATTCGCCATACAAACTTTTAAGAGTGAATCTACCTGGTTCATTTTGAATCTTGCTGCGAATCTCGAAGAATTTGCTATCATCTCTAAGTTTGATAAAAAAAAAATCGCTAATTTATCTGTACTGGCTATCAAAAACAAAAATAAACAAAGGAAAACAGAAAAAATATTATGTGCAAAAAATCATTGTGGAAATAAAAAATATATGTTTAAACATACATACATAAGTATATTTATATTTAAATCAAAATATAAAAAAAGAGAAATAGTGAAACGTATTTTAAAGTGTAGAAGAATGACTTCAATAAACCTCAAAAAGCCGCGTTAAATAATTGAAAAAAAAAATAAAAATGTCAAAGTGAAACAAAAATTATCGTCTGAACGGGAGGGTTCGCATTCGAGATTCAGAGAGCGAACCACGAGATTCATATTGCCGTGTGAACATGGCATAAGCGTTTTCTAACTATGTTATATATTATAATTGACCCTTGTAGCTTTATAAAACCGATATAACAGTCCAAGGGCAAATGTTTCAGCGACGTTCAATTTTCAGCACAAAAGATCTCAAAAAAATCAACCTAAAAATCCTAGAAGTATAAATTTAAGGATTCCAAAAATGAAGTAAATTTTTGTACAGAAATCTGTGTAGAACAATGTTATCGATCAATAAGGATTGATTTTTTTTATTAGAATGTTTGTACCAATAGCAACAAATACTTTCTACTTTTAATACAATTTTGATTGACAACACTTTTTGCAAGGCTGCAAATACAAATTGTGATGCCACCTCAAAAAAAAAAGCATTTTTACCTCTTCTATCACTAATTTCGTTGTTAGCTGTCAAAAAACACAACAAAGAAATTTTTTTTTACACAAATACAACAGAAAAAACTTGTATTTTCATTGTTAAGAGAAGTGGTTTTTTTATTTAAGGCTAAACTCTATAGAGTGTAATTAAATTAATGTGTATGATTTAATAATTACACTACATATTTAAAAGTTGTTGGAAAATAAATATTAAATAATTATTAATTAAAATATCGCAATAAAACTGCGCAGTTTGTGTGTGTGGCAAAAAGAAAAAAGTAAAATAAAAGAAAAAGCGAGAAAAATTTTTAACTGCATAACGGCGAAAAAATTATTACGTTTTAATAGATATTATTTGTTAGTGTTTTTTATACACATTTTTGGATAATTGACTGCTGCTGGTTGTAGAGATTAAATCAAAATAAATTAAAAAACATGGCTACACGTAAGAAGTCTCTGTTGAAAATCATCATTTTGGGCGACAGCAGTGTCGGAAAGACGTCGTTAATGAATCAATATGTAAGCAAACGTTTTTCAAATCAATATAAGGCCACTATCGGTGCTGACTTTTGTACAAAAGAAGTGGTGGTCGACGACCGTGTTGTCACATTGCAAATATGGGATACTGCGGGCCAGGAACGATTCCAGTCGTTGGGCGTTGCTTTCTATCGAGGAGCCGATTGTTGCGTATTGGTCTATGACGTCACATCGCCCAACTCATTTAAGAATTTAGACTCATGGCGCGATGAGTTCTTAATACAGGCTAGTCCCCGAGATCCCGAACATTTTCCCTTTGTCGTTCTTGGCAATAAGGTGGACATGGACAATAGACAGGTGTCAACACGTCGCGCCCAACAATGGTGTCAATCGAAAAATGACATACCCTACTTTGAGACCTCGGCCAAGGAGGGCATTAATGTGGAACTAGCTTTTCAGACTATCGCTAAAAATGCATTGGCACAAGAAGCCGAAGTAGAGCTGTACAATGAATTTCCCGATCAAATTCGTTTGAACGCTGATAGAAATAATCGTCCTGGAAATGCTGATAACTGTCAATGCTAATTATTAAACTTTACTACATTTAAACATATTAACGTACGACAGTGTATTTATAATGCTGGTCGCTGTCTATAGGCGTGTCGGCCTTTTGTTTTATAATTTTGTCCATTTGCTGTCCGGTAAAAGCACTTAATTTTTTGTTTAAAAAAAAAACTGTCAACACTATTTTTTCTTCAATAAGGCAAAAAAATATATATATTAATCTTTTTAAATCTTCTACAGTATCCTCCCTCTGATTATTATACGTTTTTTTTTTAATCCATTTGCTCTTACAATTTGTTAGTAAAAACATGCTGTATTAATTTTTTTATTTAAAAAATTTCAAAATAAACCATAAAAAGAATTTAGTTTAACAATCGTGCGACGTTATTTAAATTTAAAATTTGTTTATAATATACATACATACATATAAAGAGTAATCATAAATAAAATTATTAAATAAATTTCTTTGATAAAATAAAAAAGAACAAAAGCAAATTTCAAAAACTACAATCTATACATTTAGCAAAATTATGCTAAACGCAATAAAAATAGTAAATTAAAAGAAAAATGTAAATGAATGTAAAAGTTCAATAAAATATCAACACTATAAGTACCAATAGGAATTGAAAATGTACAGTACCTACTTATTTTTGGGGAAATATACTGAAGTGTACGCTTTAAGTGAAAGTTTCGCATGTGACGAAACATTAGCAAATTGTTTACAAACTTTTGTTTTATGTTAAACACAAATATTTTTTTTAGTTAAAGGGATCATAAAGCTATCTGTTGGAAATCGATCGGAAACAATGAACTTAATATTTTCGGTATCTCTTTTAACCCAGTTCTGTTTAATACTATTTCATTAATTTTTAATTTAATTTGAACTTTTTGGAAAATAATTAGGTGTAAGCGATTTTAATACAATTTGGATGTGTTGATAGACGACTTTCATCTGCAAACTTTTTGTAAATTTATACTAAGATTTTACTAATTTAGTTCTTTGGCTCAGGTATTTTTTGTCAAACAACTTTTCCTCATACTGAAATTCAAACAATGGGTTATATTAGTTCCAAACAGAAATGAAATAATGGGAAAAATAACGATCGATTAGCTAATTAAAATTTTTCATTCCTGCCGTATAAGCTTTTTGCAAAGTAGAATTAAAATTCCTGTTTTATTAATTATGAGTTGTTATTGTGTCAGCTGTTGGTAAAAAATATCCGCTAGATTTTTTAAAATTAAAAACTTTTTTTAGAAAAAATATATGCAACAATGGAACAATAATGTAGCAATAATTTAAAATTCTGATTTCATAAATTGCTTTTCGGCAACGCGGAATGGAATGAAAAATAAGATCCATTATTATGAGAACTAGTTTTTTTTGTTTAGTTTCAAATAAGTTTGCAATATTTTTTTTAAGACTTTTAAAAACAATTTTTTTCTAGACCTAAATTATATGCTGAAATAATTGTTTTACTTTTCTTAGAAAAAAAAATTAATATTTTCCAGTTATCAACATTAAAATTAAAGCTTACATTTTTTTTAAATCTTTTTATTTAAAACTGCAGATAGGTATATAATTATTTGAAATATTTTCTTTTTTAATTTCTGTTTATTCTCCATTTTAATCAATTTCTATTGGGAATGGTATGCATCATATAGGTACATATAATCATAAGAAATATAAATACAATGAAAACAAAATCAAGCCGTTATTAAAATGCTTTTTGTGCTCTTTTTTGTTTTATTATTTTTTTATTAAATAAATAATTTTAAGTATAATAAAAAATATACAAAATAATTGTAATATTCATAACATAAATAAAGTAAATAAAAAAAATAAAAAATGCACACTTGCAGATCAATTTGATTATATATATTTGTTCATTGCCTTCGCATAAATACAAATGTATATACATTCATACATATGTAAGTATCTCATTTCAAAAATCTGTTCATATAATTTTTATGACACTATTTTTTTTTTAAACATTGAATCATATTAGCACTATCTCAGGGTGGCCATGTTTAATTATATATTTTGATGCGGGCCACTGGTTTAAAAATAATACGTAACCAAAGTTGATTTTATATCAATGGATGACAAATAGTTGTTATTGTTTTCTTAATATTTTCTTTATGCTCATTTGTGAGGGTTTAAAGTTACTAAATAAACTGTTATCAAATAAAATACACATTATGAGTCATAGTTAGATATTATAGTATGAATAGTGGTTTCTTACTAGCATGACAAATTACTTAAAAAGTAGCGGCGAAAATTTGACCGTTTCCGTAAATTTTTTTTTTACTATTAAAATTGGTTGGCTGCATAAGCATATTGCCAGGTTATCCCTCCAAAAGTGTTTATAGTGCAACTTACTGATCACAAGATTTATTACTTGTGATTTAGTAAGTAAACATAATTTATGATTGCTTAAATCTTTCTTTCGTGAAATCGTGTATGATGTATCCTTAGTGTGTAGGTGTATATAAAAACTTGAGCTTATATAAAATTCTTTCTTTTTTCTTTTAAAAACGAAGTTTTTAGTACGATGACTCAAAATTATAAAATAAACAATTCTAGAAATCTTTCCTTCTTCATTTAAATTGCGAGGTTATCCGTCAAAGGTTCAGTTTCCTTAAGCCGACCTATACCTTCACATAGGAAGTCGGAGCTGAACACTTATGTATATGTATTTTAATTATCTATTCAAAGTTTTGTACATGGTCAAATGTGACTCCGAGTAACTGTAACTCGGTACAGTTAGCCGACGCCACGCACTTAACCAATGCGGATGAAAAGGACGGCCTGGTTGTCCTTATTCGACAATGACAATGACGCGCGAGCTCTTAACACGATCAGTGCTGAATTACGACGCTCATTAAATTTTATTTACATTTTGCAAATGGTGTTCTTATAAGATAAATATAAATATATTTAAACGGATAAGAGTGTAATATTCCGAATGCCGAATCTTGTATACCCTTCACAACGTCTAGTCATGCAATAACAATTTTTTGTATCATATGAATTACGTACTTACATATAAAAAACATACATATATAAAAACATCCCATTGTAAAATTATAAATGGAGTTTACGTATTTACATATGGGCTAATCCTTCGGACGTTACATTCGCACGCAAATTTGCTTGTTAAGATTGACACAGCTGGCGTTCACATTGGTATATTTTCATGAAATTTTTTGCAAAATGCAGTTCTTTGGGAGTACTTTAAAACTTGTTTTAAACTTAAAGGTTAGGTTAGGTAGAACAGGCAGCTGTTGTACAGCTCACTTGGGTCCAGAATATTTCATTACTCTTATATTAGCTTATATTCATTTATTTATTTAACTGTTTAACATTGTATCTTATGCTTAATAGACCCAGCTGTTCAAACTACTTTTATAGTATTGTCGTTGGAAAAGCCTGAAAAATAATGATATGATTTAAGAGCTGGAATATTTTTTACATTTATCCATGTTTTTGATATTTCGTCAGATATATACACATGTAGGGGGAATATCGAAGCAGACCACTACTATCACGGGTCCCTTTTCAACCCCCTTCGCTACTCAGTGATTTCGTGTCTACCGATCAGTATACCTTCAATCACTGAGTCCCGCGCCACAACCGGCGTTTGCTCTGAACTAGGAAAACGATTTCACAATGCCGACTGGTGATTGTCGACAATTCTCATCGCACAGTCCTTTGTAATCGCCAGCATCTCCCTCAGACTAAGGTCCCCCATCGCACTCACACTTAAAGTGTGCTTGCCTGTGATCCTTAATCTTCCGCTCGCCAACGCCGGACACTCGCATACTACATGCGCTGCCGTCTCGGCATCCTCCAGGCACATTTTACAAATATCATCATCCACGATCTGCATCCTCTTCAGATGATATTTGAAGTTACCATGTCCTGTAATCAACGCAGTGATCCAGCTCATCATACTCCGATTAAAACCGAGTATCTTCACTGCACCCCTGCCAAGTGGCTCCCTGAGCACCATACGGGCCTGTCTACACGTGGTTCCCTCCATCCACCTTCGCAAGTTTATAGAGTTCACCCATTGAAAGATCCTCGCCCGCACTAACCCATTACCCAGAGCAGTTCTGGGTTCCGGTCCGCAGAATCCAGCCTCAGACCCCTTCTTCGCAAGTTCGTCAGCAGCCTCATTCCCAGCTATGCCCACGTGTCCCTTAACCCACATCAGCGTTACCTCATTTGTAGAGGCACACCTATTGAGCTTTAGAACACACTCAAGCACCAAAGAGGAGTTCACATCTATCCGCTGCATACGTTTTATAACCGACTGGTTGTCAAGTGCAATAAGAATTCTCTTCCCATACATTCGACATTCCAACAGGTGGTCCAACGCGTGCAGCAAACCAAGCATTTCTGCCTGATAGACTGACACGTACTCCCCCAGATTCAGGGTGCAGGACAAGTTTAGCTCAGATGAGTACACACCAGCACCTGCCTTTCCGTCCATAAAGGACCCATCAGTAAAGATACTGATGTCATTTTCCATGCACTCATCGTGCATGAATCCATCCGCTATGAGCGTGTGATGTAGCCTTTCGACCACTTTCACCCGACTCATGCGCTCCATCGGCATCTGAGCCTCCCTAACCTCTTTATCCACGAGCTCCAGGATTCTCCTATGCCCCAAAACCGATCCAAAGCGATACCACATGCCATCGCTTCGCATCCGAATAGCCGATCTTGCCGCCGTCTCCTTTACAAATAAGTCCAACGGCAGCAATCCCAGCATTGCCTCCATCGCTTGCGTTGGTGTGGTACGTATCGCGCCACATATACCAATGCAAGCAATCCTTTGAACCCCGTCCAACTTCCGCCTAATCGTCGCCTGAGAGGCCTTCGGCCACCAGACAACAGATGCGTAAGTGATCGTCGGTCTCACCACCACTGTGTAAATCCAGTGTGCAGCCTTAGGTGAGATTCCCCACTTCCGACCGCAAACTCGTTTACACTGATGCAGAATTCTCTTTGTCTTCTGTACCCTTGTCTCAACATGATCATTCCAGGTTAGTTTCATATCCAGCGTTACCCCAAGATATTTCACCTTCCTGGACACGTTGATCTCGGTTCCAAAAAGCATTAAGGATTCAATCTCTATGCACTTCCTTCTCCGCGTGAAGAGCATAGCATCCGACTTGCCAGCGTTTATGGTTAGTCCCTGTTCACAACACCATTCTTTGGTTACTCTGAGCGCCTGTCTCATGCAACCTAAAATGGTCTCCATGAACTTACCACCAACCATAATTGCCACATCATCCGCATACCCTACTGTATGTATGCCCATTACCTCCAGTCTCCTTAGAAGGCTGTTCACAGTTATGTTCCACAGCAGAGGTGATAAGACCCCTCCTTTCGTCAGATATAGTTTTGACATAATTTTCACCAACGTAAATTAAGAAAACACCATTTATATTTTTTTGCTAATTTGTGAAAATCTCTAGCATTTTTTAAGATGAGATTTTGGGCTTTTACTAGTTGCCAAACTTTTCGCTTAACAACAGCACCAACACCGTCCACCGCTCCTTTTCCATGCAAAGTAGTAAAAAAAATTCCTAATTTCTAACGGAAAATCCAGTACGTAAACATTGCATGCATAAGCGTGATATTTGAAGGGGGGCATGGGGATTGCGGTTTACAACATGGTTATTAATTACTAATTATTGATTTTTATAAGTTATTTTATGTTTCAGAAGAATTTGAAATTTATCTCAATTTAAGTTGCAGATTGGAGGATCGCATGTTATTTAAACACACTTTTTGTTTCTTTGAGGTGAAGTTTTTCTTATTCTCGGCAATCTAGAGCAATTTTAGGCCCAGATTCAGATTCAGCAAATGAAAATCCATTATAAACACTTACTTCCACCTCATAATATTAAAATAAAATTTTTGGGTATTCTCATGCCTTTACGGACGTTACACACTTTGTCATTTATATTTAAAAAAAGTGTAATAAAGGTATTTCTTTTTTTTCATCAGATTGAAGTGCATAAAAAACTCTGTTTATAAAGCTAGTTTGGAAAACAAAATTATTAAAATTCATTATGTTAAACTTAAAAACCCCTATTTTCCGTTAAGGACGTTACACACAGTGTACCCATTTTTAGTTCAAATTGTTAATATATATTAGATCATTTAAAAATACGATTTTTATCCTAAATAAAAGAAAATTAAACAAATTAAAGTTTCGCTAAACGCTAAATACTGAAACGACTGTTTTGCCCACTTTTTTGAACATGAGAAATACCCTTTTTTACAAAAATAAATTAAAGCAAGAGGTACGTTTAGGTTAGCCTCTGCCAAGGACAAACAAATCACCGTAAAACCTTATTGCTTATATATTTTGAAGCTTGAATATGTATCCTATTATTCCATTAACAAACATTTGGATTATGGGCAAATTTAAATTTCTGCCTTTGGTTTAAAAATTTTCGGATTAGCCCATATGTTTAATAATAAATAAAAAATAATGAAAAAAAACAAAAATTTATAAATAAAAAACATACCAAGTTTGTATGTATGTGTTGTATGTTACTGTTGTGAAAAAATGAGGTGGTCGTGGTTTTTTTCTCATATCTCAGTTGTTTATGGACTGATTTTTCTGATTTTTAATACCAATTTGCTCCCGAATATTTCTGATATTCTGGTTTAGGCGATGTCGGCGGGCTTCAAAAAGTTTATTTCAACATACACACGGACATACTGACAGAGCTTAATCGACTCTTCTATTCATAAGCTTTAAAAAATATATACTTTATTGGGTCGGAAACGAAAATTGTAGAAATTTCACACGGAATGACAAACAAATGCAGTTTAGAGAGAATTTTTTGCTTATATTTTTTATATATGAAGTTTGACATTTGAATTAATGAGAGGAGAGAGTTTTTTTTAATCTATAGACTTTAACAGTTTATTATAAGTGAAGAAAAAATAATCAGCTGACGAAACAAGTCTACCTGGAGAATAAATATGCCTTGAACTTAACCAAAAAAAAAACACGTAAACAACTATGCAATCAGCATCAGTGCAACCAGAAAATATCAAAATATTTTTGGAACCTAAATTGCCAAAAGAAATTAAACCATAAACATGGCTACACACGGTGCAACTAACAAATAAATTACAGGTTGCATAAACATCTTGCAAACTGTGTACCTACCATAATACCAAAATGTACCTACCATAAAACCTCACAACATATGTTTGTGTCGGGGTAAACTTATACAGGTAGTGGTTCGAACCCAGCTGACTATTTTTTGTGCCAGAATATGTCAAACCATATAAAAAAACAGATTTCAGTTCAAAGTATTCCAAGGTATATTAACTCCAGGTAGACGCACCTGTCTTAATGTCAAAAGAAAATCTGAAACAGCTGATAAAAGCAGTAGCAAAATGTTTTATTTATTATATATTATGATACATACACATCTAGTAAAAAACAAGGTATATAAACAAACAAAAGAAAGGTAAAGAAATTTTTACATATGGGAAGAGAAATTAATAAACAAAACAATGATCAGCTGTGAACATAAGTCTACCTGGAGTTAATATACTTTGAAGTATTTTCAAACTCTATATAAAAAACAATAAAGTACTTGTGTAGTTGCAACCACCTTATATATTATGATTGTACCTTTCTTTATGCAGCGTAGTATTTTTTATTATTTTGTAATAAAAACCATAGTTGCATCACGAAGTAGTACTAGATAAGTAGATTCTGCCAAATTCTATTGGAAATCTAATAGAAATTAACTGGATTTCGTAAAAATTTTCTAATTACGAGATTTGACTCAGATGTATATGTAGTATAAGCCCATATATTATATATGAATATATTATGTTCTTAAAAAGTAACTATTGATCTTGTTTGTATACTTAATATTTGAAGATTGTCATTTATGTTCTTTCGTCTAAAGATCGCTTACTTTAATACAATACCAAATTTTACAACCATGTTTTCTTTATGAGTCTTATTGCTTTTTTATAGTATTTTTTCTTTTCTTGTTCTTATTTAAAGGTTATTACGTGCATGTAACTTCTTTTTGCTATTAATTTTTGTGTTTATATCTATAAAAAATGTATTGTGATCAATTTTGTTTTCTTTTTGTGTCTGTGTAGATTGCTGCAAATAGCGCACTGTTTAACGAATAAGAGTAATTAGCAGATATATTGTTCTGCTACGGCTCTTGGCAAAGACGACTACGGCGATATATACGGAAATCGATTTACATACACAAATCTTGCATAATGAAAATCTGGACGTCGGAACACACATTTAATCACCCATGGGAAACTGTAACTCAGGCTGCGTGGCGTAAATATCCAAATCCCATGACACCATCCATCATTGGCACCGATGTAGTCGAACGCAAAGTGGTCGATGGTGTCTTACACACACACCGTCTGGTCCAGTCCAAATGGTATTTTCCTAAATGGACTCACAAACTAATTGGAACCGCAAAAACCTGCTTAGCCAGCGAACGCTCTGCAGTGGATCCGAACAAACGTTCAATGACCCTTAAAACGATTAATTTAACATTTTGCCGTCATATATCTGTAGACGAAGTGATATACTATGAACCCCATCCCACTGATCCTTCAAAGACCTTGCTAAAACAAGAGGCTTCAGTGAGTGTGCATGGTGTACCACTATCCCACTACATGGAAGAAATGCTTACCTCTACTATTAGTATGAATGCGGGCAAGGGCCGACAAGGTCTCGAGTGGGTGATTGGTCGTATTAACTCTGAGGTCAAGGGCATCGCTGAATCTGCTGCCAAAAGTACGGATGATTTGATATTGACCACGAAACGTTCTTTAGATGATATGACGGAAAGTGCACGCAAGAATTTGGATGAATTAAGTGCGCAGGCCGCCAAACATATGCACATTTAAATTGACAAAATAAAAACTTTACAGCAATATCGTAAAACAACTATAAAACTCTACACATATAAATAATATACCAGCAATCGTATAAGAGGGAATAGAGTGGGCGATAAGGAGAGTAGTCGCACAAACAAAATTTTAACACAAGTGCTGTAATCGGACGTGCTAAATTATCTGCTTATTCTGTTCCACCTTCAAAAACTGTTTCTTTCATTTCTGTAATAACTAATAATACTACAATGTAAAAGTAATTGTCATAATCCCAGTTACTTTTCTCATTACATGTCAATATTTTATTTTTGAGTTATTTTTCCTAGTTGTTAATAACCCATCTTTATGATGCGTATATATTCCTGTAATTTTTTATATCCCACAATCGTGTGATTAGCAAATTTTATAACAAAATATACATGTATAGGTAGTTTGTTTACAAAAAAGGCATAATTTCTCTTCCTATAGCTACTCAAATATATTGCAATACAAATATAATTTCCTCACAATTTCTTTTTTCGAGACTTGATTATTGTAGTTTATTAAATAAGTCATCATGGTCATCAACTATAATATAAAAAAATTACATAGAAAAAAGTTTTTAAATTACATTAAAAGCAGAAAACCATTTTATGTTTAACTAAAAAAAAACTATAATTATAACACGATGTAAGATGAAATGAAAAATGATTATGTATCATTAAAGGAAGTTTGTAATATAATTAAATAAAATAATAAATAATTTTGCAGAAAATAAAATCAATTTAAAAAAGTACATAAAAAATTTTTACTTTTAGTTAAGTTTTTGATAATAAAATTATAAAATGAGAATCATTGTAAGCGAATATACTTTCTCTCCCTCCTCCCTTAAGATTCTATATACATTCATTAGTATTTTTTTGTTTGTTATCTGCAATATTACATTTGTGTGTGTGTTGACATTAAAATATGTGCAAAAAAGAGAGATTTTATTTAATGATAAAACTGTGAAAAAGGTGATTGATTCACTTGGTTTATTACACAAAAAAAAAAAAAAAATTAGTACAAAATTTTAAAATAGAAAATTTCCTTAAAATTGTAGTACTTTTTTGGAAATGTACATATGTATAAGAAATATAAAATATATTTTAACAATAAACAGTGAAAATTGTCAATTTTTCTTAATAGCAAACACGTACATAGAGAAAATATTTGAACAACGTAATTATAACTATAGATATAAAATGCACATATAAAAACAAGAATGATTACACAGGGCTTCAAATGATGATGATAACAACAAACCGTGTGCTAACTAACAAGCTGCAACCTTTTTATGGGAAAAATTTCATCAGGTAAATAGCAGCTCGTTAGTTACCTCACAGTTTGTTATGCATAACGCCGATAGTGATTAAAATTAATTAACTGCAATACATTTTACAAAGTACCTACCAAGAACTGAATTATTTAAGATATTCAAATGATTTCGGTAGTTATATGAGTTTTCAAGCACATCATTTATAAAAAAATAACAGAATATATTTTAAAAATGGTGGTCATGCTTGTTTTTGAAAATATTTGCCAAATGTGAACGTAGCTTCAAAAGTCGTGAAAATGTAGTTCACTACATACACCTTTTTTTTTTGTTGGGTTGTGTTAGTTTTTTGTTGTTTTTTTACTTTTAACCACTTAAAAGTTAAACTTTGTAATTTTTTTTTAACAGATGGCTATGAAATGCAGTACCGTGCAATTTGATACAGTATATTCTTTGCTTCACAAAAAGTTTTATTTTTTTAACAGCAATTTAAGCAATTATTATTATAATTATTGTCATTTAATTAGACTTAAAATCAGTCTTCATATGATATCATAGTTTAAGGAAAAGTTGTTAGTAAAAAACCTTGTATCAACAAGTAATGTTACGAATATTCGCTTGTTTTTTGTTATTTGTTTTTGCATTGGCAAAATTTATGCGAATATTAACGTACGAAAAAATTCAAAATAAAATTAGATATATAAATTTATCTTATAAAGATAAAATAAAGGAACCAAAATTGCACTGTTTATCTAGATGCTTTTTTGTAATAATTTTACTCCAATGCCACCTATTGGATCAAAATAACCAATGCTAGAAAATTTAGCTTTTACATGCATAAAGACTCCTGTTTGTTTACACCAAATCGATTTATGATATTTAGAAAAAAATATATATAATTTTTTAGACTTATTTTAAGTTATAATTTTTTAATGCATTTTTAAACAAGAATATTGAATTGATCAAAATTATTCTCAAAAATATTAACATGTAAATGAACCAAGGCGAAAAATACTTTCTATTTACGCTATCACCTTATGTAATTACACCATACACTTACCATCAGCTTATATCTCTAGCTGGTGAACACGTTAATATCTTAAAACATAAAATTGAAAATTTTGCTGAAAATTGTTATGTAATTGAATATTTTGCATACATTATGTAAATAAATTTCACCAAAACCACTATATATAATACGTTAATATCTGGGGCCGAATTACGGCTTTCGAACGTGATCGAAATTTTAAAATTCTTATTAGAATCTCTATACCTAAAGCACAGCGAATTTGATCGTTCGAGTAAAATTTCGATCGATATCGAATGCCGTAATTCGGCCACTGGTGTTGGCAATAGATAATGGCAATTGCTGCGGCAATAATTGCTAAACACAAGGGCACTTCATCATACAATATATCCAGAGGTTTTAACCTTTTACTCCGCCCAGTAACTCTTTTCATTCAAATTATGTATTTTTTCATTTGCTGATATCCGTAAAAGGACTAAAGATCTTCCAAGCGCAGCAGAAACGAACGAAGTTTAGTTAGACCCGTGATGAAAGCGAAAGTGAGGACATTCTGAAAAGAGCACATTCCAGAACATTCTTTTTAAAGCTTTGGAATGGTCGGAAGATGAAAACAGATATCAGTGTACTTAAACGTTTCCGCGAAAAGGCAAAAATTTAAAAAAAAAGAAATGCCAGAAAAAGATAACACATTTTTAAAATTAATTTTAATGTCCTTTTTTTACTTAACAAAACATACCATACGAAAGAACCTAATATGTTCATTTATTTACTCAAAATCTTTGTCTACATTTTGTACTGAACTTTACTGGATTGCGTTTGTTGTCAGAAACTTCAACGTTAACCCTAAACAATCTAGGTCAGTCCAGTTGCACAAATGAATATTTTTTAAACTATAAAAAACTTAGAATAATTTAGCTATTTATTTTAATTTTTCTTGAAGTACTTTAGTTTGTGTTTCTATAGCTGTTGTTAATTTTTCCAAAGCTATCGTCCATTTAGCCATTTCTTCTGTTTGTCTTTCTGTTAACTTAAGAATCTTTTTTCTTTCTTTATCTTTCGCATCTTGTCGCCGTTTTTTTACATTAGAAGTTTGCTTTTTCGAACATAATTGTTCATTGGATAGTGTCACAGACGCATATAATTCATTTTCCCCTACTATAGGTGGTTCTTGTGCGGGTGAAGATGATGACATTTGCGGTTGCTGGCAATATTCCGTAGGAGAAACTGATGATTCAGCAGCTAAAGACGAAGCTTGTATAGTTTTAGGTGGTATAAGTTTTGTATTTTCTGCCTTTAACCCATATACGATTTCAGATTGATTAACCGACACATTAGTGTTTACTGTATTATTACTGGTTTGATCAGTTGGTGTGATTTCACAATATTCTTTTGGTCCAGCAACTGTTTGGCAAATACTTGGTTTATTGTGCGAAAGTTTTTTTTCTAGTCTTCCTCTGTAGTCTGTCCAAACCTAAAAGAATTATAAGTATCCGTGGCATTAAAATTAAAAACTTGTTCAACAAACCTTTCTCCACTTTGAAGGTGTTCTTATTGGTGGACCAATTGCATTAAGAAGTTTTGACGTAGCATCCCAAACTCTATCAACTCTTGCTTTCGAACCACCAAAGTTAGAGGTTCCACGTGCCACATCTGGGTGCTTTTCCATTTCTGTTACTAATAATTCAAATTGAGCTGCTGTTGTTGCCTCTTTTTTCGCCCTATGAAAATATATGCACATTAGTTTTTTAATCTTAATATACAATAGGTAGGTACACACACACATTTATCTACATACTATATCATCGTTATATTTACTTACATCTTGATATTTGAAAATTTGTGTTAAAAAATTTAAAAAAATCTTATTATCCTTACTTAAATTAGTGAAAAATATAAGTGACAAGATGGTAAGCGTTGCGTTTTATAAAATTAACTTTTTCAAACAATACTATTCACAATAACATGGTTATCAGCTGGTACAACGCGAACAGTCATTTTTTTAAACGCAGTGATTTGTAAAATGTAAAATTGGCAACGCGAGAATTGAGTCCCTGAACTGAATTTGTTAGAGCAACGAAGATATATTATATGAGGAATAAGTTCTTACTTAAAACAGACACTTGCGGAAAAGAGTTACAGTGAAGAAAAAACATTAAATTAAGACCGATTATCATTAAAATAATCATAAAGTTTTATAGGCAGGTTAATAGTAAAAAAATTTAAAATCTCTAGGAAGCAAACTCCAGGTATGGTAAACTTTTTTAACAAAATCAAAAATAGATGTTCTCGAGGAACAGGATTTGAGCATTAGGCGTTGAGTTAGTAAAATAAAATTCATTAGCAAGCAAAAAATGTGGTTCAGAATTAATAGTCATAATAAAGTGAAAGAAATACATACGTATCTATATTAACATAATGCTTAAATTTACATTTCAAAAATATCGGAATGTGATTAGAGGTTGTAACATGTTCATTAATTTCAATATTAAACACATAGCGGAATATTTTTTTAACAGTTGTCTTAATAATATTAACATTACAAGACCACATAGCAAAAAAAATTTAAGGCAATAGTTAAATGCGGTCGATTTCTTACGTGTTGCTGCGTATATGGGCAATTCCATGAAAATGTCAACCACGACTGTAAAAATAAAAACTCTCAATAAAAGTTTAATGATAAAAAAACACTCAAATTTTACTATGCGCAGGTATTTAGAGCTTATTAAATTATTTTAAGAGCAATAAAAAGAGTTTATTCTGATTATCTCTTGGTAAAATGTCCAGCCCATTCCAAAGATAAAAAAACTTCATACGTTTTTATATTATGACAAGCATTTTATAAATGTCTCTCAAACTGCTTATTCATTAAGGGAAAAAGTTAAAACTTAACTAGTTTGTAGTAGGCTAAGGTGACAGTTAAAATTTAGCACCTAATTTAGAATTTAACTTTTTTTCTTAACATATATACCTAAGAATATTATAAGAGAAAAATCTGTCACATACGATATGTCACGTACGATATTAAATTATATTTATTAGAAAATCATTTAAAGATTGTTTTCAATTAAGTATGATGGATTTTAAATGAAAAATTTGTGGCTTAGTGTAAGAAATTAAAAAAAGAAAAAATACCTTCCAAGATTCGCAGATTTTTTCATATTTCCATATATACCTTAAAATCACTTCTGTTTTCTGTCACGTTCGATATACTCTAACTTTGCTCGATATTTTAGACAACAATTATTCGAATATAATTATTTTTTTTTTAAAATAATGTACCCTCTGAATGGAACATAAAGATCGATTTTTTTTTTTCAGTTACTCTTACATTTGCAAAAATTATTCCACTTTATAAGAGTACAAATGTCACGTACGATGACATGGAAATGCCCATATGCTTTTTACGAATGAAGCTTCATCAGAGAAGATATTTTTTTTTGGCAAAATCGACATCATCGTGCATCGACCAATTGTCTTTCTTTTAGAAATAAATTTCCAATAAATCCCAACGTTATTTAAATCGATTAATTTCGTTCAGCGGATATAATATACTGAATTTTGTGTCAATAGAATGCATAAGTATTGCCAGATTTGAAATAACAGCTGGTCATTTTAAACTGATAGATTGCCCACCCTTTATTGAAAACATAAACAAAAAAATTCTCTCCGAACTGCGATTATCTGATGAATAAATATTCCATTTTATGTACAATAATAAAATTCTTATAAAAAAATTTACAAGTCTTTATTTGCTCGTCATCTTATTCAACCACTGCGTGTCGTTTCCATATCATTTACAAAAATAACATACAACCCAAGATACAACCCAAGCTGAACTGTTTAGTTGAATATGCCGTGCTACAACCGGCAAATTAACATTATGTGAGAGCCATTAACTAAAAATATAAACATCAAGCGTAAAACTATGTAAACTACTCTATTATTAAGTAATTACTAAATTTAATTTAAGTGCGGCTACGAAAACACTCGCAGACACGTGTAGAATAGTTGGCGATTAAACACATCAAAATTAAATAATTTTTTATTATATTTATTATTGTCTTAAAACTTAAAGTATATTACAATATTATACTTATAATAAATAATTCTATCAATATTATAAAATTAAAGAAAACAAATTTGTTTTGTTGAAAACAATCTTGCCACGGATTGGAAATCAATAAAACTGTAACAATAATTGTTTTGGTTTTTCTTATCAATTTTTTTTTTCTAAAACTGTGCAGTCAGTGATTAATGGCATAAACAATCATCTTCGAAAATATATTTTGTGTTTATAAAAGGTATTTGTACTTACTTCTCTCCTCAGTGTTTAAATCGCGTTGTCTACAACAAAACGTTAGTTTGCGTCCACAGTTCACCAAGTGATAACCCCCAGCAGAGGAAATTAAAAAATTTTATGTTTTAAAAACCATCAGATTTATAGCAACCTGTTCGTATTGTGTTGTATGTGTACACATATGCATGTATGTATGTATGTAGGCCTGTTGTTATTGATCTCATTTCAACTGCAGATCTATCGTCATTCAATTATTCTAATCATTTGAATTTTTAATTTATAGTGGTTTGGTGCGGTAGTGCGTATTTAAGGTTAATCTAATCATGACAATTTTACGTTTTTACTCAAAGGAAGCTTGGGAAGAAGCTCATCGTGTAAAGGTGTTGAAGCAATTAAAACATGTGAGTATTTTTTATATTTATATCGTAGTATAAATATACATACATACATACATAACGTTGTAACATTAAACAGTTAAGAAGTATAATTACAAAAAACACCACAAATAGCCAATCCAAAGTACCTATAGATACTTCAAGTTCACTCAAAAAACCAACAAATTTTCCATTAGCGTATCCTGCTAGCAATTTTGTTAACTTTTTATTTAATAAAAATTAATTTAGGTTGTTGTACAAATTTAATAATGTTTTTTTATAAATTAAAATATTTATATTTTTTTATTTATAAATTTAAATACGTAAACGTACATAATATAAGTACATATGTACATACATATGAACATACATACATATTCAAGAAGTGGTTAACACATACTTACATAGATATGTTCAAAGGCTGATTCCTATTATGTTTTGCTGGTAAATATATCTATATATATAAAAGAGTAACGTGACTGACTGACTGACTGAATGACTGACTGACTGACTGACTGATTCATCATCGCACAGCCCAAACGCAAAGAGCTAGAGACATGAAATTTGGACAATCGTTTCCTCTTTTAATGTATAGCTCCACTAAGAAGGGATTTTTGGAAATTCGTACTTTAAGGAGGTAAAAAAGGGTAAAAACGGGTAAAATCGGTAATCTTATATCTGCTAAACTAAAAATGATAGAAATTAAATTGAAAAAGTATTGTAATTTGCACAAAAAATAAGCTGACAGGTGTCTGGCCTTTTTTAGAATTTTCAACCCCTAAGGGGAAAAACGGGTAAAAACTATAATTTGGTACTCTTTTGGTACCCTATGTAACTACCAAACGCATAAAGCTAGGAAAACAATTTAAACTGTATTAAGTAGTCCGCAAAAAAATATTAATAGGAATTCGGCACTTTTTTCAAATTCATATGTATAAGGGGTAAAAATTGTCCCTTTTTTTGGTACTTTTTGTAAAATAAACTTTTCTTATATTATTCAATGGGACAAAATTTGACAATTATTATTTCCTAATAAAATATGGACAACTATTTAGGTGAAATTTTTGGAAACTTTTTTGGGGACAAAAAAGGTACCAAAAAGGGAAAAATTCCGGAAAATGTATGTAATTCCTAATTAGACGGCTAATTTTCACAAAATTTTTAATTGGGATTTCACTAGACATAAAAAATTATGTAATTTAGTAAAAATTTAAACACATTCATAACAGGGTAGAAAAGGGAAAAATCGGGAAGAGTTTGGTACTTTTTAGAACATAATTACTTTTATGCAAAAAAGAGTAGATTTACTGAGTTTTAATCATGTCTATTAAAATATTTTGTTACATAAATAGATATTTGAACATTTTAAACTTGGAATTTGGAACTTGGACTAAAAATGTACTTTTTCGCTTTTCTATGATACTTTTTGTATTTTCTACGTTTATAAAGGTAGAATTGTAAAATAAAGGACTATTGATTCCAGGTTAGACTAAAAATGTTATGGGTGACCAAAAAGGTACTTTTTTGAATTTTTATGGTACTTTTATATATTCTACGTTTGCGAAGCTAAAATTTTAAAATTAGTGGCTATTGATAAAAGGTGAGACCGAAAATCTTATGGTCGACCAAAAAGGTACTTTTTTGAATTTGAATGGTACTTTTTGTATTTTGTACGTTTATGAAGGTAGGATTGTACAATCAAGGACTATTGATTTCAGATAAGACCAAAAATGTTATGGGCGACCAAAAAAGTACTTTTTTGAATTTTTATGGTACTTTTTGTGTTTTCAACGTTTGCGAAGCTAGAATTTTAAAATTAGTGGCTATTGATACAAAGTGAGACTAAAAATGTTATGGTCGACCAAAAAGGTACTTTCTTGAATTTTTATGGTACTTTTGGTGTTTTATACGTTTATGAAGGTAGGATTGTACAATCAAGGACTATTGATTCCAGGTGAGACTAAAAATGTTATGGGCGACCAAAAAGGTACTTTTTTGAATTTGTATGGTACTTTTTGTATTTTCAACGTTTGTGAAGGTAGAATTTTGAAATCAGTGACAATTAATATGAGGTGAGACTAAAAATGTTATGGTCGACCAAAAAGGTACTTTTTTGAATTTTTATGGTACTTTTTGTATTTTCTACGTTTATAGAGGTAGAATTGTAAAATAAAGGACTATTGATACAAGGTAAGACTAAAAATATTATGGGCGACCAAAAGGTACTTTTTTGAATTTTTATGGTAGTTTTTCTATTTTCAACGTTTGCGAAGCTAGAATTTTAAAATTAGTGGCTATTGATACAAGGTGAGACCGAAAATATTATGGTCGACCAAAAAGGTACTTTTTTGAATTTTTATGGTTCTTTTTGCATTTTCTACGTTTATAAAGATAGGATTATACAATCAAGGACTATAGATTCTAGGTGAGACAAAAAATGTTATGGGCGACCAAAAAGGTACTTTTTTGAATTTGTATGGTTCTTTTAGTATTTTCAACGTTTGCGAAGGTAGAATCTTGAAATTAGTGACAATTGATACAAGGTGAGGCTAAAAATGTTATGGGTGACCAAAGAGGTACTTTTTTTGAATTTTTATGGTACTTATTGTATTATTGTATTTATGGTACTTATTGTTATTGTTTTAACGTTTGCGAAGCAAGAATTTCGAAATTAGTGACTATTGATACAAGGTAAGGCTAAATATGTTATGGGCGATCAAAAGGGTAGTTTTATGCATTATAATGGGACTTTTTGAATTTCCTACGTTTAAAAAGTTAAAATTGTGAAATAAAGGATTATTTATTCAAGTTTAGAATTAAAATGATATTAAAGACACAAAAAAAGCCTTTTCGCATTTTTATTGTACTCTTTGTATTTTTACGTTTGTAAACATAGATTGTTAAAATTAGTGTTTTTTGATGCGAGGTCTAAGTCCTAATATTATGGACGACCAAAATTACTTTTTCTCTTTTTATATATTTTGTATACATAGAATTCTAAATAAAGGTAATAATAAACCAAGTGGAAGTTTTATTGAAGGAAAAAATGTTTCTTTTATTATTTTAGGGTAATTTTTGCAAAATATGAATCTTAATTTTTTAAACTCAGTAGCATTGATCTTGCTTTTAGTTAGGAATTATATGCCCGATATATCCTTACTCTACTTTTTATATTTCTAAGTAAATTGAATCAGAGATACAAATTTTCATAAATTGAACCAAAAATATTTAATAATTATAAATAGAACTTGAGCATTCAATAAATAGTAAGAACTGCGCTAACGAAGTAGCGGGTTAAATGCTAGTATTTTTTATATATTAATGATTTCGTTTGTGTACTAAAAGTTTTAACTTTTTTTTACTGGACTTTACTGGATTGTTTACGCTTTATATGGAAATTTGTGTAAACGAACGCATACCAGTAAAGTCTAATAAAAAATATTCATAGGGGTAACTAGACTATTTAATTTGAAAAAATTAACTACATATTTACATTTAATATATACATACATATACATATATTTATAAAATTATCTCAATTCTGCAAAAAAAAAAACTAGCTTTTGTCACCCACAAACAAAAATTGTAGTTACGTCAATGAAAACCACAAACTAATACAGACTGGTAAACTTTGACGTTTCAAAAATGCCCAAATCATATGTTCTTAACACGATTATCGAAAGAGAAAGAAAATGTTGTGATATGAGGGCAAGTACATGTAAGTACAAACGGGTATACATTACCTAAAAAAAAACCAAAATAATAAAAACAATGAAAATATTTTGTTAGAAATGTGTAAAAACATTTTATTTTTTATATTTATGAATTAAAAATTTATTTAATTTTTAATATAAAAATTTATAATAATTTGTGCGCCAAATTTCTTCATTTAATTTTTCTATTTAAGCGCCAATTAATAAAAAAATTAAAACTTTATTGAAAAATTTACTCAAATAAGTAAACACAGAAAATGCTTAACACCATCAGAAAAAAGGGATAACAATATAAATAATTCTACTATTGCTATCTATTTTATATAATCGTGTTAAGGAGTGATGCCATTTTGACAGTTCTGAGCGAAAAAAAGAGCCTACGGCAACTTTGGTTTCGTGTCTGTATAGTTTGTGATGAAAACAGTCAATACTTTCAAGTAAACGAACAAACGTAATGTATAAGAGCTAGTTTACACGAAGGGACATCTCCCTGCGACTCTGCCTGCGTTGGCTTGAATTTTCTTTTGGTGTCCCTTCTAAAATCTTCTTGCGTTTACATGAAGGGATTTTGTTGCAGGGACAAAGCGACTTTTTGACGTTAAATTAACCAATTCGTTTTATCCCTTCATTCGTAAGAAGGGCTGCCATACATATACAATTTATAATTGGTCAACAGTAGCAGAGGCAATACAAGTATTTAAAAAAGCAAAATTAAATAAATTTCAAGAAACATAATGGCTGATATTTCTAAAGAAGAAATTATTGAAGAAATTTGAAATTATTTTATTTATTATAAATATTAATATCTTTTCGTCTTGATTTTACACAAACTGACAAACATAGAAAAAATATTGAACATAAATATAAAAAATAACTACTATGAATAAGAATTTATATTGAAACTATAAAAACGTTCAAGTAATTCTAACAAAATTGTTGACCTAACTGAACTGGCTGTTAAAGCGTTAGATCTAGATGATGCTGAAAATATATAAATAATTTTTAATTTGCTAAAATGTAAAAAAAACGCAAATAGTTTACCGAATAGAAGAAGACGAAAGGAGTGGGTAAATCCATGGAGGTTAGAGCAAGAGATAAGCGGTTTATGTTATTTCTAATAAATGATCTTTCATTGGATATTTCATTTTTTTTTTTGGCAAATTCCATAAAATATCAGTCTGGCAACACCGGTCACACATAACATGACAAGAATACAAGAGAACGAAAGATGTAAAAGAGAAATGTCAAATTTGTCCCCTCAAATTCACAAAACGTGCGACAATTGCTACCCCGTACTCAACGCCGCACCCCTCACCATCAAACTCGTGTCGCAGGGGACATATCCCTGGGACATGTCCCTTCATGTAAACACGCTCTAACTTGAAATAACAAAAAACACTTGATCTGCTTAGAGCTAGTTTACACGAAGGGACATGTCCCTGCGACTCTGCTTGCGTTGGCTTGAATTTTCTTTTGGTGTCCCTTCTAAAATCTTCTTGCGTTTACATGAAGGGATTTTGTTGCAGGGACAAAGCGACTTTTTGACGTTAAATTAACCAATTCGTTTTATCCCTTCATTCGTAAGAAGGGCTGCCATACATATACAATTTATAATTGGTCAACAGTAGCAGAGGCAATACAAGTATTTAAAAAAGCAAAATTAAATAAATTTCAAGAAACATAATGGCTGATATTTCTAAAGAAGAAATTATTGAAGAAATTTGAAATTATTTTATTTATTATAAATATTAATATCCTTTCGTCTTGATTTTACACAAACTGACAAACATAGAAAAAATATTGAACATATAAAAAATAACTACTATAAATAAGAATTTATATTGAAACTATAAAAACGTTCAAGTAATTCTAACAAAATTGTTGACCTAACTGAACTGGCTGTTAAAGCGTTAGATCTAGATGATGTTGAAAATATATAAATAATTTTTAATGCTAAAAAAACGCAAATAGTTTACCGAATAGAAGAAGACGAAAGGAGTGGGTAAATCCATGGAGGTTAGAGCAAGAGATAAGCAGTTTATGTTATTTCTAATAAATGATCTTTCATTGGATATTTCATATTGTTTTTGGCAAATTCCATTAAATATCAGTCTGGCAACACCGGTCACATATAACATGACAAGAATACAAGAGAACGAAAGATGTAAAAGGGAAATGTCAAATTTGTCCCCTCAAATTCTCAAAACGTGCGACAATTGCTACCCCGTACTCAACGCCGCACCCCTCACCCTCAAACTCGTGTCGCATGGGACATGTCCCTGGGACATGTCCCTTCATGTAAACACGCTCTTACTACACAATCATACGATTGATTCACAAGAAAATCTTTTTCACTATCATATTTATTTATTTAAATTCATAGTAATACACAAAAGCCTACTATCAAGGCATATTAGTCGTTTGATCTGCCAAAAACTCGTGTTTGCATAAAAAGTTTTTTTAAGAAAAATTTTTGTTCTCGTTCAGGTAACTTTTATGAAAATTGCAACTGCTATAAAGTAAAAAAGTTATTAAAGATAAAAGTTACTTTATTAACTAAAACCAAACAATCTCATATTAATTCAATTGTTCGTCGTTCGCCAACGTAATGCTCGGCGCACAATTGGGACGAACGACGATTTTCACCCAACACGACGAATTCGTCGCTACAAATTCACTGTGTAAATTTTTTACGTATAAGTAAACATTTACAAAGAATGTGCTGGGTACGTGCAGTAAACAATAATAACATATTTGTTTTTTGTATAACAGCTAATAGGAAAAAAATTGATTTATTAAGATGCCAAACTGACTCGTTACAAAAATTTTAAAAACTAGTTATACCCTTCACCTGTGGTGCACAAGGGTATATATAGTTTTGTCATTCCATTTGTAATTTCTACAATTTTCATTTCCGACCCCATAAAGTATATATTTTCTGAGAGCTTATGAATAGGGGAGTCGACTAAGTCCTGACCGTCTGCCCATCTGTCCGTGTGTTGGTTAGAAGCAACTATATGTTCCTCAGATCTGAGTATGGTATCAATCTTTTGGAAATATTCGGGAATGAATCGCTATTGAAATTCAGCACAATCGCCCCATAACTTTTTGAGATATGAGCAAAAAACCACGACCACCGTGTTTTTTCACAATTACAACAACAACATACATATACATATACTGTTTAGAGTCAACGTTGCATCGAATCCCAGCTGAGCCAAAAAAAATTTTTTTTATTTTATATTATATATTTTATATATTATTTATGTTTTTATTATTTTTTTTTTAAATTTTTTATTTTTTTTATATTTTTGTAATTGTTTACATACGTAAACTCAATTTATAATTTTGCAATGGTATGTTTTTATATATTTATGTATGTTTTTAATATGTATGTACGTATTTAATATGAGATGAATGGTGATACAAACAATTGTTATAGCATGACTACACCAAAGACAATAGACTATAGTCTATTGTCTTTGACTACACGTTGTGAAGAGTAGATAAGATTCGGCACGGCCGAATATAGCACTGTTACTTGTTCGTTTCTAATATTAATACACTATCGCACAACATGCCAACTGGGCATAAGTGTATACCTGTCATGGGTTTGGGCTTTTAGTGCCCCTCCTTTTCAACCTAACCTAACCTAATACACTATTAAGGCATATTTACTCATCGGGTAATCGCAGTTCGGAGAAAATTTGTTTGCTTATGGTTTTTATACATATATGTATGTATGAAGTTTGGAATTTAAAATAAAAGACAGAAGAGTGAAATTCATTTTTTATTTATGGTTTTTAATAGCTGAAACTTAAAATAAGTATTGAAAAAAAAAACAGCTGACAAATCAAAACTACCTGATGAACAAATATGCCTTGATACAACATTTTTCTACATTTTAGTATGTTTTGATTTTTCAACGGTTGAAATTTAAATAAAGAATGGCAAATTATTTAAGAGCTCAAATTATTCAACTAATTTGGTTAATTTAATAAGTAGCAAAAAGTTTTTTGTTTCTTCCCAATATTTGGTTAATGTATAACGAACGAGATTAGTATCTCAGCTACTTAATCAAATTGTTAAATATTATTTTAAAAATATTGCTTGACTGCAGCTGCAACAGTAAATTTATGCGAAATATCAACGGAAAATTTCGAAAAATAAACATGGAGAAAAAAGTTGCCAGCAAAGCTTTAGAGGCTTGAATGTGCTATTCATGTATGTATGTACATAATAACATTATTCTATGGTTCTTATATTGACATCTTAAAAGTATATTATTTTTCGACCCTAACAGGGTATATTGGTTTGTGTATGTAAATAAATTGGTTTTTTCGTAAAGTGAGCTGGTATGGGTTTGAACAATTTTTTTTGAAGCCGAATCGAGTGCACTTTTCATTTTATATACATATGTATTTATGTATACATACTTATGTTGATATGAATGCGAGTAGACATCATGACTATTTCTTCATTGGAATTTTTAAACAGTTGATTTTAAGCAAGACCTTATGTATCTTAAGGTTTCTATGATCACAATTTTATATACATATATACATATCAATGCCTTAATGCAGAAAGGCCCTAACTCCCTTTTTCTTAAATTGAGTGTTTTGTAAATTTCAAAAGATGATCCTTCCAACTCATCATTTGTAAAAAAAATTGAAGTGATCCGACTAAAAATAACAAAAATATAAGCAGTTGAAACAAGCCCTAAATCATTTTAGAATTTTTTTAACAAAAAAAGGCCTATCTTTAAATGTAGGAAGAAACAGTGGCGATCAAACCGTGAATATGTTGCGCGCCTTAGCGTATGATTCGTCTGGGTTTTGTTTTATAAAACGAATATACATAAGTGGCGAGTATGAACTTCTTTCAATTAGATTCAAGAAAAATATTGAAAACGTTGCTTATGGAGGCTTATAAAGGGTGTTTAAATTTTAAGGGCTGATGATGATTTTGAATAACACACAAATTATTTAGGAAATTATTGTCATTTCCTTTTATTGTGATAATATTGGAATGGTTCAATTATGTATGAAACAAAATATAGGCCAAAAGGTTGCCGCGCCCTCGGCGGCACACCTCCATCCGATGGTCCAAAATTTTAATGACAATGTTCATGTTTAATTGTTGGGCACGATGATAAGTCGAGGTTGACTGCTTATTTGCCACACTATCGCGAAAAACAGCAATTTCATACATACCTGTTTTGCTGAAATTCAAATATTTTTCACAATTCTCCCGATTGTAGACGAATTTGAACGATAATGTTGACCAAAAGAATCACGAAGTGCACGAAATGAATTTTGATTTGAACGCCTATTGTCATAATAAGCCTGAATTACTTTAACGCTTTGCTCGATTGTGTATCTTTCCATGGTTCAAATTGAGTTTGTCTGAAATTGAGAAATGTAAAATGAAATGCAGTAAAAAAACTTGACGTTTAGGTGTGGTTCACATTCAACATCGACCCTCAAAATTTAACCACCCTTTCAAGAGTTCCAATGAATAAAAAAAAAATGGGAATGGGAATGGAAATGTTAAAAAAAAAAAATTTTTTTTAAATTCTAAAAAAAAATAAAAAAAAAAAAATTTAAAAATAAATAATTAAAATATGTATATATAATAAATATAAAACAAAAAAAAAAAATAAAAAACAAATTAAAAAAAAAATAAAAAAAAATTATAATAAAAATATAAATAACTAGCCAAACCCGGCGCGCGTTGCTACGCCCCTTAATGAATCGAAATGCATTCTGAATTTTAATTGAATATCAAGTGCAAAAACCTAAATATTATAATTTTTTTTATGGGCGTGGCATCGCCCACTTTTCTAATCACGAAATTGTAAAGTCATAACAACTCAATATGTGTGCAAAGTTTCAGAAGAATCGGACCAGTGCAAGTACCTCAAAATTATAATTTTTTTTATGGGCGTGGCCCTGCCCACTTTTCTAATCACGAAATTGTAAAGTCATAACAGCTCAATATGTGTGCAAAGTTTGAGAATAATCTGTCCAGTGCAAGTACCTCAAAATGATACATATTTTTTATGGGCGTGGCACTGCCCACTTTTCTAATCACGAAATTATTTAGTCATGACAGCTCGATATGTGTGCAAAGTTTAAAAAAAATCGGTCTGGTGCAAATACCTCAAAATTATAACCTTTTTTTATGGGCGTGGCCCTGCCCACTTTTCTAATCACGAAGTAATATGGTTATGACAGCTTAGTATGTGTGCAAGTACCTCAAAATCAAAACTTTTTTAGGGGCGTGGCCCCGCCCATTTTTCTTATCACAAAATTATTAAGTCATGACAGCTCGATATGTGTGCAAAGTTTCAGAAAAATCCGTCAAGTGCAAGTAGCTAAAACTGATAACTAATTTTTATGGGCGTGGCCCCGCCCACTTTTTTTCACACATAAACACTCCCTGGTATGTGTACAACAACTTACCAAAGTTTGAGCCCGATCAGTTTTACAGTTTCGGAGTCTATAGCTAACACACACACACACACACACACACACACACACACAGAGTTTTATATATATAGATATATAGATATATTAAATAAAAAATAAAAAAAAATATAAAAAAAAATTTTTTTGGCTCAGCTGGGATTCGATTCCACATTTTCTCTAACCAGTGTACACGTTTGTACATATGTATGTTGTTGTTGTAATATTGTTTTTGTGAAAAAAAAAAAAATCGAGGTGGTCGTGGGTTTTTGGTCATATCTCATTATGTACCGATGTTTATGATTTTCAATACCGATCTACTCCCAAATATTTCTGATATTTTAATACCTCACCCGGGTCCAAGCGATGTCGGGGGGCTTCAAAAAGTTGATTTCAACATACACACGGACAGACGGACAGACTGACAGAGCTTAATCGACTCCTCTATTCATACGCTTTCAGAAAATATATTCTTTATGGGGTCGGAAATGAATTTAATAAGAAACTGCGTAAAAAAAATCGCGACTACAAAATTTTAATTTTTATTAAGTTTGTTCTCTCTCCTTAAAATTTAGGAAAAAGTTACTTAGGGTCTTTCTATATTAAGGTATCGATATGTATGTCGTAATCTTAGAGCCCTAATAACCTATCTGCCAAAATTTTAAAAATAAGTTTTTTATGGATTATTATTCCCTATATCACAAGGCATATGTATTTGTGCATAATTTTGAACATCTAATATAACAAATGACCAAGTTATTACCAAGTTAGCACATAGACGGCCGTTACGCAGAGAAAAATAAATCACCAATACTCACGATAAAAGTTTAGTTTTGTTGCATAGTGTAATTTAAAGAAAAATTAAGTACAATTTTTTGCTTAAGTCAGTAAAAGAAACTATAACTATTATTTTGTTTGATATGAATGTTTGGCTAGTATTAAAATCTTTATCAAAAATATTTCCTAAAATATAAGCTAGTCCAGCCTAAATTTATTCATGTAAATAAAAATCAATTTTATTACATTTATCCCGACGTTTCGTCAATATTTGTTGACTTTTTCAAGGGAATCTATTAAAAAACTTTATTTAACAAAATTTTTTCTATTACAAAAACATATAACAATTAAGACTTACAGTAAATAAACAAGGACTTTTTATAACATTACAAATTTAACATTTAGCCGGAACGTTTAAGTTTTTATTTATTTAAATATAAAATTATTCTATTTGTTTACTATATTGCAACTCTATAACTGTCATTAATATTGTCCGTGTCTTGTTTTAAATTCATTGTCTTTTCTCTTTTCTGTTGTATTCTTAAGCTCTCAATAGTGTACCTTTTCCTTTCAATATTTTCTTTATTTAGTATTTTTACACCTTCTAAATCAACTATATGACCTGTATCAAATACATGTTGTGCCAGTGCTGTGGTTTGTTTATGTTTCTCTATGTCTTGTTTATGTTCTTTAATTCTGGTTTCCAAACTTCTTTTTGTTGTGCCAATATAAAATAAGTCACAGTTGTTGTTGTTGTTTCCTTTACATTTGATTTCATATACAACGTTGTTTTGTTGTTGTTTTTCAATTGGCGCTTTAACTTTTGTAAATATTGTATTTAGTGTAATGTTTGGTTTGTAGGCGAAATTTAGATTTTTATTTTCAAATATTCTTTTGATGTTTTTATTGTCAGTTAAACCAGGGATGAACCGTACACTGTAAAAATGTTTATCTGCTTCGTTGTTTGAAGAGTTATTTGTGTTATTTAATTTTCTGGATGTTGTTTCTATTAATATGTTTATTAATTTTAAAGGAAAGCTATTTTCCTCTAATGTCTTAATTATGTGATTAATATTTTTATTATGAAATTGTTTATTGCTGATTTGTAAAATATTACGAATAAAGTTTTTGGCTGTATTAATAATTTGATTTTTATGGTGTGTTGAATAGAAGTTTATAATTCTGCCTGAAGATGTATCCTTCGTGTACCAATCCAATATTAATATGTCGTCAGTTTTATAAATCTTAGTGTCCAAGAAAGTTATAGCGTTGTTATTTTCAAGTTCCATTGTGAATTGTATTTTAGGATGATATTCATTAAAAACTTTTAAGATTTCATCCCTTTCGTCAATTTTAACTACTGCTAGAAAGTCATCTACATATTTAGTTATGTATTTGATGTTGATATTTTTATTTCTTAATACTTGTAAAGTTTCGTCCAAGAGATCATCTAACACAATATCAGCAATCGTTGGAGAAAGTGGGTTTCCCATTGGCATGCCAAATATCTGATTAAAAAACTCTTTTTGATATGTGAAATAGTTGTTGTCATTAAGACAAAAGTTCAGAATTTTTAGAAAGGTCGATTTTTGTATTTTTGTGTGGTTCTTAAGAATATTCCATTTTTTTGTAATGATTCTAATTGCCTTATTTATAGGGATGTTAGTAAATAGGGAAATTACGTCCAAGGAAATTAGAATTTCTCTATTTTCTATTTTAATATCCTTTAGTTGTTGTACAAGTCGTAATGAATTTCGAATATTATATTTGTCAACTATTATATTCTTTAAAATTTTTCCGATATATTTAGATAATTTATAGCATGGGACTTGTGTAGAGGAGACAATCGGTCGTAATGGTGTTTCCGGTTTGTGTATTTTTGGAAGTCCGTAAATTCGTGGGGCAGTAGCTGCGGTACACATTAGAGTTCTTTTCTGCCATTCGTCAATATATTTATTTTTCATTAACTCAGATATAATATTGTTGTTCTGTTTCTGAAGCTTAGTAGTTGGATCCTCTCTAATTTGTCTATATGTGTTCTTGTCATTCAAGAGTTGGTCCATTTTTTCCTTATATTCTTCCTTATATAAGGCTACCGTTTTATTTCCCTTGTCTGCTTGGATGAGAACTATGTTTTTATGCTTATTTAAAAAATCCTTAGTTTTTTTGTAAGCAGTGAGTATAAATTTTTCCCTTCCTGTACTTTGTAGATTTCTCTTAAACATTGTTATGTTATTTGCTAATCTTGTCCTAATTACGTCCTTTTCCCTTTCTTCATTGTCTTTTAATTCCTGTATACAAAACTCTAAGTCTGCTATTGTGTGAATTGGAGAAAAATTATTATCATTAATCGGAAGTGCAAATTTTTTGCCTAGTGATAAAATCCACTTTATTTCATCCGGTATGTGGATGTTTGTTCTATTTGTGAACCAATTATTATTCAGTTTGAAACCGTATATTTTAAACTGTTTTTCTTTCAGTGTGTCTAGTTTAGTGATTTGTTTATTATTGTTAATCCTTCCCAAATATCTCATTCTATTTTCTTGTTTTCCCGTAAAAGTGGTGAAGTCTTCAGTGGTCAGTAATTTGGTCATTTCACTTTTGATATGAAACATTCTCCTTTTTATAATAATGATATTTGTGTTTGTTTGGGATATTTCTAAATTAATGATTTTTTTATGAAAGTTGTATTCTATTTTCTTTAATTTGTTTTTAATCGTTGTACATCTAAATAGTTGTGTTACCTTTGTTGTTGTGTTTTTCGTATGGTTAGGTATTATACCATAATTTCTGCATGATAATATAAATTTTAATCTGTTTTGTTGTTGTGTTAATCTTTTGAGTTCGTTGCAGTATTCTTTTAAAATTTTACATGTTTCATTTCCATACTTATATGTTATATGTTTAAAGTAGTTCCTCATGTTGTTTCTTTTCGGCAAGCTTTCCGATGAATTTGTTTGATATGAATGTTTGGCTAGTATTAAAATCTTTATCAAAAATATTTCCTAAAATATAAGCTAGTCCAGCCTAAATTTATTCATGTAAATAAAAATCAATTTTATTACATTTATCCCGACGTTTCGTCAATATTTGTTGACTTTTTCAAGGGAATCTATTAAAAAACTTTATTTAACAAAATTTTTTCTATTACAAAAACATATAACAATTAAGACTTACAGTAAATAAACAAGGACTTTTTATAACATTACAAATTTAACATTTAGCCGGAACGTTTAAGTTTTTATTTATTTAAATATAAAATTATTCTATTTGTTTACTATATTGCAACTCTATAACTGTCATTAATATTGTCCGTGTCTTGTTTTAAATTCATTGTCTTTTCTCTTTTCTGTTGTATTCTTAAGCTCTCAATAGTGTACCTTTTCCTTTCAATATTTTCTTTATTTAGTATTTTTACACCTTCTAAATCAACTATATGACCTGTATCAAATACATGTTGTGCCAGTGCTGTGGTACTTGTACAACAACTAAAGGATATTAAAATAGAAAATAGAGAAATTCTAATTTCCTTGGACGTAATTTCCCTATTTACTAACATCCCTATAAATAAGGCAATTAGAATCATTACAAAAAAATGGAATATTCTTAAGAACCACACAAAAATACAAAAATCGACCTTTCTAAAAATTCTGAACTTTTGTCTTAATGACAACAACTATTTCACATATCAAAAAGAGTTTTTTAATCAGATATTTGGCATGCCAATGGGAAACCCACTTTCTCCAACGATTGCTGATATTGTGTTAGATGATCTCTTGGACGAAACTTTACAAGTATTAAGAAATAAAAATATCAACATCAAATACATAACTAAATATGTAGATGACTTTCTAGCAGTAGTTAAAATTGACGAAAGGGATGAAATCTTAAAAGTTTTTAATGAATATCATCCTAAAATACAATTCACAATGGAACTTGAAAATAACAACGCTATAACTTTCTTGGACACTAAGATTTATAAAACTGACGACATATTAATATTGGATTGGTACACGAAGGATACATCTTCAGGCAGAATTATAAACTTCTATTCAACACACCATAAAAATCAAATTATTAATACAGCCAAAAACTTTATTCGTAATATTTTACAAATCAGCAATAAACAATTTCATAATAAAAATATTAATCACATAATTAAGACATTAGAGGAAAATAGCTTTCCTTTAAAATTAATAAACATATTAATAGAAACAACATCCAGAAAATTAAATAACACAAATAACTCTTCAAACAACGAAGCAGATAAACATTTTTACAGTGTACGGTTCATCCCTGGTTTAACTGACAATAAAAACATCAAAAGAATATTTGAAAATAAAAATCTAAATTTCGCCTACAAACCAAACATTACACTAAATACAATATTTACAAAAGTTAAAGCGCCAATTGAAAAACAACAACAAAACAACGTTGTATATGAAATCAAATGTAAAGGAAACAACAACAACAACTGTGACTTATTTTATATTGGCACAACAAAAAGAAGTTTGGAAACCAGAATTAAAGAACATAAACAAGACATAGAGAAACATAAACAAACCACAGCACTGGCACAACATGTATTTGATACAGGTCATATAGTTGATTTAGAAGGTGTAAAAATACTAAATAAAGAAAATATTGAAAGGAAAAGGTACACTATTGAGAGCTTAAGAATACAACAGAAAAGAGAAAAGACAATGAATTTAAAACAAGACACGGACAATATTAATGACAGTTATAGAGTTGCAATATAGTAAACAAATAGAATAATTTTATATTTAAATAAATAAAAACTTAAACGTTCCGGCTAAATGTTAAATTTGTAATGTTATAAAAAGTCCTTGTTTATTTACTGTAAGTCTTAATTGTTATATGTTTTTGTAATAGAAAAAATTTTGTTAAATAAAGTTTTTTAATAGATTCCCTTGAAAAAGTCAACAAATATTGACGAAACGTCGGGATAAATGTAATAAAATTGATTTTTATTTACATGAATAAATTTAGGCTGGACTAGCTTATATTTTAGGAAATATTTTTGATAACTATTATTATTTAATGCATATAAAGAGTGCCCCTGTGGACTAGTCAGTAAAGGACAAGTCAGTTGTTTGGGGGTTGCGGGTTCGATTCCCGCCGGAGACTCTGGAATTGTCTGCTTCTCTTTCTCTTCTATTCTAAATATTTCTATTCTTATTCTATTCCTCTCTCTAATTAGGCGTCACAATGGACCGTAATGGTCTCCGGGTGAAGGTGTGAGGGTAACTTTGCACCAGCCTTACCTACCTACCTACCTACCTAATGCATATAATATTTATATGTATAAATAAATTGTTATTTATTCATACTAATTAGTACTGTTGATGGGTTATTTGGTATCAGATTTTTATAATTCCAAATAACCTAAGTGACATAACATAAGCTGTGTTTGAAAAAACAAAATTATCTCAACCGATATAATTTTCTGGTTTCATTTAAATCAAAAATGGTAATTTTCGTTTCAATATTGCAAATACTTCCAATTTTATAACGTTTTTTCCCTCTCCTGTAAACTTTTAAAAACTACAGATAAGTTATTTCGCCTTTAAGGTGCCGATGTACATCTATATCAGTGATCGGCTTTGAGTCGTTTTTTCGACATTCAAAGTGAGCCATAAAACTTGAGTATAAGTGCGTATAAATTATTGAAATTTAACTGAGCTGACGTACGCATACCCACAACAACGTCGATTTATACATACAACACACAATGAACATAAGTACTACGTTGTACTTATATTTATAGCGTCCCATATTTATATGTTTTGCAAGACTACTCACGTTGATTCATATTTTTAAGAAACTACTTATCTTCATAGAATGAAGCAAGTTGACAGCTCTCATTTGTATGAAGAATAAACAATCTTGTCAGGTCGGAGAGTGCAAGACATTTTTTGGCCGGCAGAAAATTTGCAATGTTACAATGTGTAATATACAATTTTTGCAAGTATCACTATTTAATTTTTAAATAAATGCAACTGATTATGACCTTAAACAATAAAGGTTATTTTTATTTTCATATTTAAATTTTTTGCGTTCTTAGGTGCTCACTTAAATTTGAAAGATAATACGCAAAAACAAAATCTTTTAAACAGGCATCAAAACAAGCACTTTATTTTTGCTTGTTGTTTTTGTATTATTTTGTTAAAATAAATTTAAATTGTCCATTTTTTTTTAACAATCCACAATCTGGCAAGCCTAGTTAAAACACACAACGCGAGTCATACGTGCTTTTGGTCGTCTTTTTATCTTGCATGAACGACAATAGCAATCAACTGAGTCATACGTGTTGATGAATGTGAGTACTATAAGTACCTTTATATAAAAGTGCGTATAAGTAGTTTAGACTTTTCAATAAATTTGAATTTGTATAAATAAACGAAATAATGAATAATGATTCAAGTTGACTTACTTCATTAGTATTCATTCCAGATCTCTGATCTATACATATAAAAATCAATGCCACTTTTCGTTGTAATTTTGTAACTCAAGAACGGGCTCACCTATCTGAACCAAATGTTTAGGCTTTGTTCGGACTATTTAGTAGATGGTTTATGTGAATTCGTCGGGCGGTTTACGGGTAAAAAAGGGTAAAATCGGTAACTCAGTATCTCTGGGCTTAATAAAGATATTACAAAAATTCAGAAAGGTCTAAAGAGCCTGTTAAAAATAATTTGGTAGGTGTCTGGTACTTTTTGGAAATTTTGAGTTTAATGGGATAAAACGGTTAAAAAGTGAATTTTGGTACTTTTTTGAACGCATTTATCTTCGAGATAGCAACAGGAAAAAAGTAAGAACGTAGTTTTACTCTCCTTTGGAATTTAGGGGGAGTTTGAAAATAGCTAGCAATCAATAAAATGTGTTTTTTTTTAATAAATAAATTTGATGTTCCAATTAAATTTTTATACCCGCCACCAAAAAAATGGTGGGGGTATATTTATTTTGTCATTCCGTTTGTAACACATCGAAATATCCATTTTAGACCCCATAAAGTATATATATTCTGAATCAGGGTTTGATTTGATGACGATCTAACTATGTCCGTCTGTTGAATGCACGATAGAGGTCGCACCGAAAAAGCTAGGGGGCTCAAATCTTTCCAGAATCCAGAATCTTTCTTATAGACAAGGTTTGTTTGGTATTGAAAATGGGCTAAATCGGAATATTAGGAACAGAGTTATAGCTCGAAAAGCAAGAGTAGGTCGAAAAAACCGCGTCCTTCGAACATCGAATAAAATGGAATTGTGTCCAAACGCATCAACGTAGCCTCATGAAACTTCGAATATATATTTCCTGAGTAAAAACAATATTTTTCCCCGAAAATTATCTAAATCTATGCATTAGGAGAGGAGTTATCGATCAAAATGTACTAAAATTTTTGCCGCACAGTGTATTTTTCGGTATATTTAAAAACAAAAACGTCATAAAAGCAACAAAATTGGATGTACGACTCTGAAATTTTGCACACTTTGCTTTTTGGTGAGACGCTCTTTTGTAACGGAAAATCAATGTGCCACGCCCACTTTTACGCCCACCTCCCATATAACGTTTTATTTAAAATTCATATAATTTCTCTATTAATACAGATTTTGGAGTAATAAAGGGCTCTATTGAAACACCTTAGTTGTACTCATTCGCAAAAATAACTTTGACACGCCTACTATAACGCCCACTTTTCACGTTATCTACCGTAAATGAAATTTAAAAGCTCATAAAACCGCCAAAATTAGAGGTATGATGATCAAATTTGCTACGTATATCCTTCTAATCAATGTAATTGTTGCGCCAAAAAGTTTCGGTGACACGCCCACTTTAACGCCTATCTCCCATATAACGGTTTATCTTAAATTCATGTAATTTCTCTATTGACAAAGTTTTTGGGAAAATAAAGGACTATATTGAAATATCTAAGTTGTATTTATTAGCAGAAACTTTATTGACACGCCTACTTTAATGCCCACTTTCATTGAAAGACTAGATTTACAAAAGCATTTAGTAAGGGCGATGTTGAATTTAAATAAAAAGCAAATTATTTAGGAAATTATTATTATTTCTTTTTATAATGATAATATTTGTATGGTTCAATTACGTATTTAACAAAATATCTGCCAAATGCCCCCCCCCCCCCCCCCCATCCTTGGCGCCACTCCTCTATCTGATGGTCCAAATTTTCAATGACAATATTGATGCTCAATTGTTGGGCATGATGATGAGGCGAGGTTGACAGCTCTTTTGCCACACTATCGCAAAAACCAGCAGTGGTTCCCATTCAACGAACTAAGAAGGCATTCACAGCTTTTCTAACATTTTATACAGACCTGTTTTGGAGAAATTTAAATATTTTTTACAATTCTCCCGATTGTGGACGAATTTGAACGATTATGTTGATCAAGAAAATTACGAACTGCACAAAATGCATTTTGATTTGAACGCCCATTTTTATAAAAAACCTGAATAACTTTAAAGCGTTGCTCATTTGCGTATCTTTCCACAGATCAAATTGAGTAAGTTTGAGATTGAGAAATGTCAAGTGAAATGCAGAAAACAAATTTAAAGACTAGGTGTAGTTCACCTTCAACATGGGCCCTTAAAATTAAACCACCCTCTACAAAGAAAGTGATACATATTTTATTATAAAGAGAGTATTCCATAGCGATTAACAAAATAATAAATATTGTGCTTTAAATGTACACAAAATTGGTGGTGGGTATAAAAGATTCGACACAGCTGAATATAATGCTCTTACTTGTTTTTATTATTTCACTTGATACGTAGCGAATCATGTACCGGGCGGCTAGTGCATACATATACATATATTTTTCAATTTTAAATTATACATACTTATATATGAATTTGTATTTATTTGAGATGCTTTAGTGGATTTTCAAGATTTTAAGTTAAACAACATAGATAAATTAATTAGTATGTTAAAAATGTTCTTTTCTAGACCTTCCCCAATATCGAAACACTTCAGGTGGAAAAGTGTTATCATGTCGAGACGATAACAGCTATTAAACCAAAAGCTAAGATCCTGTTAAAATGGTTACTAAAACATCCGCAAGGCGATGAAAGTAGTTTGTTAGAACAAACCAGCTTACCTGCTGAAAATAAACAACTATTCCTAATCGAAGTCGGCCCACGTTTTAATTTTTCCACTGCCTTTTCTACCAACTGTGTTAATATTTGCCAAAATGTTGGTCTCACTGAAGTAACACGAGTAGAATCATCTGATCGCTATCTCATTGGCTACTCGGGTGAGAAACCGAATCTTGTACAGTTGGTTGATATCTTGAGTGATCGTATGACTGAATGTCTTTATACTAAGGATAATTTACCGATTGATAGTTTCAACGAACAATTGCCCCAATCCCAGGAGCCTTGGTACAAAGTTCCCGTCTTAGAAGAGGGACGTACAGCTTTAGAAAAAGTGAATGCTAAACTCGGTCTGGCATTTGGTGATTGGGACTTAGACTACTATACAAATCTTTTTAAGAATATACTGAAGCGTAATCCCACCACTGTGGAGCTGTTTGATTGTGCCCAAAGTAATAGTGAACATTCAAGGCATTGGTTCTTTCGTGGTAAAATGATTGTGGATGGTGTTGAACAGCCTGAGTCATTAATACGCATGATTATGGAAACACAAAATAATACCAACCCAAATAATACTATTAAGTTCAGTGATAATAGTAGTGCCATACGTGGCTTTAAACATGTTACAATTAGACCTCAAGTATTCGATGGTCCTGGCATGGTGTCACTGCAAACTGTTGACTCGGATTTGATTTACACTGCAGAAACTCATAATATGCCTACTGCTGTGGCGCCTTTTAGTGGTGCTACCACGGGTACAGGTGGACGTTTGAGGTAAGAATTTTGCTCAATGAAGAAATGCAAAAATCAAGTTTTATTTTTTTTTATAGGGACGTTCAAGGTGTAGGTCGTGGTGGCATACCCATTGCCGGTACTGCTGGATATTGTGTAGGTTGTTTGAATATACCAGGTGTGTTAGAATTATCATTGTTCTCTCAGAAATTGTAACTACGGGATATTGTTTTAGGTTTCCCACAACCCTATGAAAATTCCAATTATGAATACCCTTCTTCTTTTGCCAAGCCTTTGAAGGTTCTTATAGAAGCTAGTAATGGTGCCTCCGATTATGGTAATAAATTTGGTGAACCCGTTATTACCGGCTTTGTTAACTCCTATGGCTTGACTAATGACCAAGGCGAACGTGATGAATATGTTAAGCCTATTATGTTTAGCGGTGGTATGGGCACTATGGAATCTACTATGCGTCAGAAAATTGATCCGAAAAGAGGTAAACTAATAAATTATAAGCTGAGAAAGGGTAATAAATATATCGCTTATTTTCAATGCAATGCACAGGGCAATTTGGTGCCTTAATATTTAATAGCTAGCAATCATCTCTTAAAAATCTAAGTTATTTTTTTCCATTCGGGTTTAAATTTTTTTACAAAATAAGAGATTTTCGTTTTTGGTCCCTATTTAAGTGGCGTAAGAGTTGCAAATTTGTTTCGTGTAGACTGCGTTCGTTTTCCAAAATTCCTATATAAAACTGAAACAATCGAGTAAAAACTTTTAAGTTAACGAACGTATCCACTGACACCTTCAAATAGGAATACAAGCTGCGTGACGACAGAGTTCTAACAGGAGCAGACAATTTTAATTGTGTTGGCGTGTTGGCGAAATCTTTACTTATAATTCTTAACTCATTGCTTTTGAATGTAAAATGATTAACGGTATAGACAATTTTAGGAATAATGCTCTACTATTCTTAGAGTCAATGTTAAATAATTAAAAATTGAATATTTAATTACAGGCAACTTACTAGCTAAGATTGGTGGTCCAGTTTATCGTATTGGTGTGGGGGGTGGTGCTGCCAGTTCAGTGGAGGTGCAAGGTTCTAATGATTCATCATTAGATTTTAATGCTGTACAACGTGGTGATGCTGAAATGGAAAATAAACTAAATCGTGTTGTCAGAGCCTGTATAGAAATGGGAGATCAGAATCCCATATTGGCCATACATGATCAGGTAAGAAAAAATTTCACTTAAACCTAATTAAACAAACAGAATTCGAAATTGTATCAAGTCAACTTTTGACAGGGTGCTGGTGGCAATGGCAATGTTTTAAAAGAGTTGGTAGAACCTGGCTTTGCCGGAGCTGTAATATTTTCCAAAGAATTTCAGCTGGGTGATCCCACCATTAATGCTTTGGAATTGTGGGGTGCTGAGTATCAGGAAAATGATGCCATACTTTGTAAACCTGAAAATCGCCCATTGTTGGAAAGAATTTGTAAAAGAGAACGTTGTCCCATTAGTTTTGTGGGCGTTGTAACGGGAGATGGTCGTGTTACTCTAGTCGAAAGTGAAGCTGATTTCGAAAAAGCCTTAAAGGATAGAACTGATTATGCAGATATGGGCCCTGTTCCCTTCGATTTAGAATTAAAACATGTTTTGGGTGAAATGCCTAAGCGCGAATATCAATTGCATCGTTTAAACAATAATTTATTGCCTTTGAGTTTTGAAAGCAATTTAGACTATGCAAAAAGTTTGGAACATGTTCTGAGATTAGTATCGGTGGGCAGTAAGCGTTATTTAACAAACAAAGTTGATCGTTGTGTCACCGGGTTGATAGCCCAACAACAGTGTGTTGGTCCCTTGCACACACCCTTGGCTGATTATGGTTTGGTCACGGTGTCTCATTTCAGCACAGAGGGTATAGCCACTTCGATTGGTACTCAACCCATTAAGGGTCTGTTGAATGCTGGTGCTATGGCACGCATGAGTGTGGCTGAGGCTTTATCCAACTTGGTATTTGTTAAAATTACTGAGTTGGCTGATGTCAAGTGCTCCGGCAATTGGATGTGGGCCGCTAAGTTGCCAGGCGAGGGTGCTCGTATGTACGATGCCTGTGTAGAAATGTGTGAAATTATGAAAGAACTCAGGATCGCAGTAGACGGTGGCAAAGATTCGCTATCAATGGCAGCTAAAGTTGGTGGAAAAACTATTAAATCTCCCGGCACTTTGGTCATTTCTACTTATGCTCCCTGTCCGGATGTCAGGGTAAAAATAACACCCGATCTTAAGGGTCCTGCTAATAGTTTAGAAACAGCTTTGATCTGGGTGAATATTGAGAACAAATTCCGTTTAGGTGGCAGTGCTCTGGCTCAAGCTTTTAGCCAACAAGGCAATGAATGTCCCAATCTTCTACAAAGTGAGATTTTAGTAAGAGCCTTCAATGTTACACAAAAACTCTTGGCTGAGGACAAACTTTTATCTGGTCATGATATTAGTGAGGGTGGTTTGCTGGTATGTTGCTTGGAAATGGCTATAGCTGGTCTATCAGGCCTTGAATTAGACCTGACAAGTGTCTTGGCAAAAATTTCCCCACAAGATGTAGACAATTCTTGCAAGAATATGCCAGAATTGGCTGTACTCTATGCGGAAGAATGTGGTTGGGTATTAGAAGTTGCTGCCAACAGTGTCAGTGAAGTCCAAAATTTGTTTACCCAGGCTGGTGTGCCCAATTACACGATTGGCTCCACCAAATCCTATGGGTTAGACTCCACCGTACATATTGTTAGCAAAGGCCAAACTCTTTTGCATAATTCCGTTAAATCCCTATACAAACAATGGGAACATATCAGTTTCGAATTGGAAAAATTGCAAGCTAATGCTGATTGTGCCATTGAGGAGTTTAATACATTGGAATATCGTACTGGTCCCAAATATAATTGCACTGTAGATTTGAGCTCAGAACTGGTATTGAAACGGGCTGCATGTTCTGTATCCGTAGCTGTTCTAAGAGAAGAAGGCGTCAATAGTGATCGCGAGATGATGGCTTGTTTGCTAAAGGCCAATTTTGAGGTCTATGATGTAACCATGTCGGATTTGATAAGTGGTAAATGGAATCCATCGTTTTTGCTTAATTTTTTGATTATTATTTTATTATGAATGTCTTTGATTTAGGCAAAACTACTCTGAACAGTTATCGTGGTCTCGTTTTCCCTGGTGGATTCAGTTATGCTGATACTTTGGGCTCAGCCAAGGGTTGGGCTGCCAATATTATGTTCAGCGAGTTGTTGGTGCCTCAATTTCATGCTTTTAAAAAACGAAAAGATACCTTCTCTTTGGGTATATGCAATGGCTGTCAATTGATGAGTTTAATTGGCTGGGTGGGAGCTTCCAATGAGGAAGGCCAAAAACAGGTTATCAACCAACCAGATGTTGCTCTTTTGCACAATAAATCCGAACGTTTTGAATGCCGTTGGGCCACATTGCGCATTGCCGATAGCAAAGCCATGATGTTAAGTAAATTGGCTGGTTCGGTTTTGGGCTGTTGGGTAGCTCACGGTGAGGGTCGTTTCTCATTCCGCAATCAGAAGATTTTGGAAAATCTAAAAGCACAAAAATGTGTAGCCGTACATTATGTAGATGACAATGGCAAACCTACGGAAGTTTATCCCATGAATCCTAATGGTAGTACAGAGGGTATAGCTGGTCTTTGCTCTCAAGATGGACGTCACTTAGCTTTAATGCCACATCCAGAACGTTGTTATGCAACCTACCAGTGGCCATACCTATCACCCGGTTTTAACTGCAAATCTCAAGCCAGTGCCTGGCAGATTATGTTCAATACTGCCTATGAATGGTGTACAGAATCATGAAAATTAAATTAAATCAATTCGTTTCTTAAAAAATATTTGCATTTATATTTGAAATTTTTACTGTAAAATAAATGATTTTATAAATTAACAATAGCAAATAAATTCCATTAGATTTAACATGTTATAAAGTCTTTACCTAAAATTTAGCTTTTTATACAAATGGAAACTATTAATATATTATTAAATTCTACTGTTTTTAAGTAGATATTTGCAGCAGACATTTTAAATAGTTTCGTTTAGCACCAGGCACATTCATATATTTCGAATTCCAATCATGTTCGTTGATATGCAGCACTTTGTAACCCATCATCTCTAAATGTTTAATTTTTAAAGACTCTGGCCCTCTTAGAGCCTTTAGATCATTTTCACAAAATGAATCAAGCTTAAGCAATAGTATCGCCACTCTACAAATGAAAACAATTGTGTTTTAATGTGCTTTGTTCAAATAGGTCTAAAACTCACTTTGTTATGCAATCCAACATTGTCGTTTCTACGGATGATTGTATGGGATTTTTGTTTTTGTCGAAATTTATAACAAAATCAATCTAAAGTTAAAAAAGATGTTTAATGAATTTACAAATAATGTGCTTAACAGATTTATGTAAAAGGCTTAACGATAGTTGATCATTCTTGTCATGTTTGAATGTTTTTCTCACCTGATAACCATAAGGTGTTGTATGATTACATCTTATATACGACTCATTCTTTAATAAAGCTGTTAATAAACCCTTAACATCATGGCTAAAATCGGTATCCATCAAGGGTTCTGTGGATATTTCAATCAAAAAAAGGATGCTTCTACAAATTATCGAAATTGAAGACTTACTTTTACTAATTTGTGCCTCAATGAAATTCTGTTGGAACCAAGGAACATTAGCTTCAGGAAAATCTAGACAAACACTTCGATTCAGTTGCATTACAATATTAAGAACACGTTCGGGATAAGTAGCCTTGGAGTAAACAAAAACAAAAAAAAAGACATGAATATGTGTAAAAACCCTTTTACGTTACATTTGTACAAGTTTTTACACCCTTCACACAGTGAAAAAGGGTATATATAGGTTTGTCATTCCGTGTGAAATTTCTACAATTTTGATTTCCGACCCCATAAAGTATATATTTTCTGAAAACTTATGAATAGTGGAGTCGATTAAGCCCTGTCAGTCTGTCCGTCTGACCGTCTGTCCGTGTGTATGTTGAAATCAACTTTTTGAAGCCCCCCGACATCGCTTGGACTCGGGTGAGGTATTAAAATATCAGAAATATTCGGGAGTAGATCGGTATTGAAAATCAGAAACATCGGTACATAAACAACTGAGATATGAGCAAAAACCCACGACCACCTCGATTTTTTTTTTCACAAAAACAACATTACAACAACAACATACATACATACAAACGTGTATACTGGTTAGAGAAAACGTGGCATCGAATCCCAGCTGAGCCAAAAAAAAATTTTTTTTATTTTTTTTTTTATTTTTTATTTAATATATTATTTATATTTTTATTATTTTTTTTTTAATTTTTTTTTTTCAAATATTTTTTTTTTATTTTTTTTGTTTTATATTTATTATATATATTTTAATTTTTTTTTTAAATTTTTTTTAAATTTTTTTTTTTTAAATTTTTTTTTTAAATTTTTTTTTTAAATTTTTTTTTTAAATTTTTTTTTTATTTTTTTTTTTAACATACATACATACGTAAATTTATAATTTTACAACGGGATGTTTTTATATATGTATGTTTTTATATGTATGTACGTATATCATATGGAATGGTGATACAAATTACTGTTATTGTATGACTACACGTTGTGAAGGGCATATAAGATTCGGCACAGCCGAATATAGCACTCTTACTTGTTTTAATTGCAATATTTTTTTCACATGAGTATGTGTAAAAAACCTTTTACGTTACATTTTTACAAGTTTTTTTAATTGCAATATTTTTTTCACATTACTACTTGTCTAAGGTATGTAACTCATCTTAAAATAATTTCCTTACCTTCGAATAACACATTTGTATTTCCTCCTCGACACGCTGAATGAATTTAACACAAAACACCTTATTGATAAGTTCCTCGGGAATTGTCTTGTAAAAACATAAAGCTAAAGAGGCTTGAACCAAAGTCAAACCACTTATATAATTAAAATCTCTAAAAGAAAAATAAATAAATCAATTGTACACCTGTAAGATTACTTTCCATCTCACCTCAAGAATATCTCCCCTGCATAATGCAGGGCATCATAGGACTGCGGCGTATAACCTAGATTATATGCACAGGTCAACAGTTTTTCCACTATTTCCCCTGACACATGCTCATAATTGTTCTCCAAGTACGAGAACATTACATCTAAAATTTCGGGCACCAAATAATTGGTGGCCAGAAAATTATAGGCCATATCTTTAATGATGCGTGAATTTAAGTCTTGGCAATTGATTTCTTTGTATTTTTGTAAGGCCTTATGGTAAACAACACTATTTTTTAAACCTGCATATTTTTTTAGAGAAGAAAATTATTAAGACAGTGTAAAGTTTTAAAGAAAAACTTACTTTTTCGATTACTTAAAGTACGCACTAACAAATTTAAATCGGTTATAGTCAATTGCTCTTCATTTAAATGCTTTTCTATGCAGGAGGTCAGGACACTATCAACAGTGGATAATTGCATGCCCACCAATTGTGGAAGTTGGTAACGATATCTAAATAATAAATGACAATAATTTAAATATCGTTAGCTTAGTGTGTAAACTGCATAAGTCCAATTTTAACAAAATTAAGATTTTAAGTGCAGTAAGATATATGAAATATGAAATAAATAATTCCAAAAAAAAAAAAAAAGGAAATGTTTTGTCGATTTTAAACTAATTCCCTAAAAAACTAACGAAAACAAAAACATGTGCTGAGTTCATATATAAAAGAAAAATATATTAAGTTTTTATCGTGTCGAAAGTTTGAAACTAATATTTTAGTATTTTATTCAGGCCGAGTTCATTTAAAAATTTCTTTTATTTTTTATCAAGGCATATTTCTGCGGTTTTTATGGGCAATTACGTTTGTCTTAAAATCAAATTATTCAGGAGTTACAAAACCGTGTTAGTGCTGAACGCTTTTAGAATATATATAAAAGTTACGTTGTTATGCCATTAAAAAAATCGGAATGGGTCCATCTTATTTGAGAAATTTTTAAAACCAAGTAAAGGCCATTTAAAACCAATATAGCATTAGGTTCGTTCGAGAACTCACAAATTTGTATAAATTTGTACAAATTTTTACTGCATTTTACGAAGTTGCGTTCGTTTACACAAATTTGTGGTAAATGAGAGCACAAATAGAGAGCAAAAAGTGACAGTTCTTGATTGAGTATTTGCAAATTTTTACTACAGAAATTTCTTGCAGTAAGATTTTGCAAAACCAAAAAACATATGATTCAAAAGGTAAACAAACAAAACGTATAGAATTTGTGAAAAAAATATTAAAAAAAAGGAAAATCCAAAGAAAAGTGCAAAATATTATTAAATTTAAATTGTTTGTGAAATAAAGTTAGTTAACAATGTCTACAGATGAAAGAATGAAACTGCCTGAATCAATCTGGCACATATGTATGTATGTACATAGTTCCCATTAAACAACACAATATTTATTTGCCATCAGCTGTTGCTTCAATCTTACGAATTTTTAAAAATGTCTGTTCGAGTACTTTTTTGGACAAATTCTCTTTTTGAGAGTAAGATTTTCAATTTACTAAATAATTATTCATTTACTACAAAGTGCAGTAAAAGTAGTCGAACGAACCTAATATAAACTAAAAATCGTATAAAATAAACATACGCGGTTGCCTATGAAAACCACAGATTTATTTATCAGGTAGTCTTGATTCGTCAGCTGATTATTTTTTTCTTCACTTATTTTAAACTTCAGCTGTCAAAGTCTTTGGCCAAAAAAACAATTCTCTCTTCTCCCATTTATTTCAAATGTCAAACTTCATACATTAAAAAATATAAATAATAAAAAAAGTTGATTAAATATGCCTCGATTCTTTATAACGAAATTTATTTTTGATAATAAAAGAATAAATTGTATTTTCGAAACCAGCTACGATTTCATTATTAGCACTATTTGGCCGGTAATTAAGTGTTTGATGTAAATATCATCTATTTATTTCACAGGGTTTTATTTAATTGAATTCGGTAGCTATTATCTCGGATTTTTCATATCCTTACCACAATGAGATCGAATGAAAATTGCCAACGGCAGCAACTCTTTTGTTATGTTTTTCATAGTGTCCTAGTGTGGACCAAATTGGTGATAAAATTATTTAGATAAAAACTAGATATAAACAAAACTAGTGCTATGGTTTCTCATGGTAACAATTAAATTTCTTAATAAAAATAAAAAATAAAGTTTTAAAAATTAGCACTTGGGCAGTTTGTACACTAAGCTAACGATATTCTTATTTTGAAAAATTCTTTTAAAAATATTTGTTTAAAACTCTGAAATTGGGTGTTATTAATGCAGAAGAATATGCTGAATGCCAAGAAAATCTTGTGGAAAAGACTTGAGTTGTACTTAAGTTTCGAGTAAAAGTTATAACCCATTTTACTGTTTTATTCAATGACTTTCGAGAATATAGCGTACATATTTGTAAAAAATCTATTATAAAAAATTTTTTTTAACTCTCGTTCAATATGAAAAATTGCTGTAATTTCGTAAGTAAGATTTATTTAAGAAATATCATTAAAAAATCTAAAGCTATTTAACACGCTATATATAAAAAGTCTTAGATGTAACTCTCATCTCTTATATATAAATGAATGCAACCTGGCTTAAGTCAAGGCATATACATTCATAATATATTCTTGATACATCAGATGATTATTTTTTTTTGTTTCGGACATAAAACAGTATTATTCTTTTTAATACATTTTAAACTTCATATTGGTTTAATCTAAGGTAAATTAGGTGTGTTCCACAAGATCTCGGACAAGTTCGGACTAATGAGAGTAAAATGAAAATTACTCTCTAAATTTGCCAAAACTACCCAAAATTGCTGGAACGCAAAAAACCATTTTTGCACTTCTTGTAATACTAATGGTGCTTACTTTTTAAATTAAAATCTATTTAAGTGATTTTAGACGCTTAAAAGCAATAACATTATAAAAACAAAACATTTGCATCATTGCCAACAGATGTTAAAAATAATTTAAAAAGAACTGAAAGAGAAGCTGAGCCAGTGTAAATTTTTTAAAAGTATTTATTTTAAAGAACAAGGGAGATATGATTTCACTAATATATTTACCACTTTAACTTTTTCATTAAAACCTTCCATTTTGCTTTTTAATATATTTTTTAACAAAAACTAAACTTTTTCTTTTGCAAATTTTTTGATTAATTTTCAGTTTCATATGTAAACAAAAAACAGCTGATTGTTAAATTCTTGTCCGAACTTACCCAAAGAAAAATTTCGGGCAAATTTGTACAGGAAATGAAAAAAATTACTCTCTCAATTACTCTCATAATTGAACAAAAATTGTTATGTGGAACGCTTTTGGGTAACTTTGGGCAAGTTCGGACTGTTTCGTTATGCATGTGGAACACACCTATTGAATCACAAGGCATTGTTGCCAACCTAGCTATTTTTTTTTGTATTATAAGAAACCACAAAAACAAAAAAAAAAAAAAAAAAAAAACGAGAGCCAAAAATGCCCTAACCTACGATCACCTTAAATTACAACACCGTTGTTTTAATCTTGTTAAAATCTTTTTTAAATGTCAAAGCTTTTTAATTTAAAATACCTCATTTCTAGTGAAATTTGCAAGCCACGACTGATGTGAAAGCAATCTGTCGGTGTAAACTGATCACTCATCGTTATGATTTTCGATAGTAATATATTGGGATATTTTTTCCAACTATGTGGCGTATGACCATAAGCCAAAACAAATGAAGCCAAACGCGCAAACTTTTGCGGAATTCTACCAGCTAAGTCATGTTCTATAGCTCGCATACACATTTGACTAAGTGTCTTTTCCAATTCCATGTGTCTATAGGTGCCGCCCAAATTATTATTAAAATTCATATAACGATGACAGTGACGCAAGAAATGTAATTGAGTTTCCTCTTCAGGTTTTATCGCCAATTCAGCTACAACGCCATTCCAATAAGTATTACATATTTTTGTATCAGATATTTTCAGGCCTCTTAAAGCAGAAAATAGATGACCGGTACAGTTGGCTAGTTGCCAACTTTCTGGCGAAGCTATTAAAGCTTTAAAGGCATTAATTAAAGTTTCGCGGCAGTGGGGTCGGGAAAATGGTACAAAATAAGCCAAAATATCAGGGGTCATATGTTTACTCATCAAATCTTCCATGGTTTCAGCCAATGGTTCATGCAAAGCAGCCGGCTCCAAATGATACTGATAAATACGGCAAATATTTTTTAAATCATTAGTATCTAACTGCTTAATGCACGGCTTTAATGTCAAAAGTAAATCTCTTATTAGGGAAATATGTTGGTTAGACCATACAGACATATTAAGTAAATTTAGGATCTTTGTAACAGTCTTTGGTGTAGCGCCTGAAATTTGACCTGATTTTATCAACTCAGAAACTTTTCTTTTAAACAAATTGATCATTTCCTTGTTAATTAGGGATTGCAAGTTAAACATGCAAATTGCAATCATACGAGCATCTTCCTCATTCTTGCAATCTGCAATGTGATATTGTAAATGTCGCATAAAGTGGGCACACAACATGGGCATAAAGAAATTTCTACCCGTATTAATGGCCACCGCTAAACGGGACAATGCCGGTAGTCCGATTATATTTTCTGAAGTTTCTATTTCGTCTAGAGCATTAATTAGTAAATCTTGCATAATAGGTACGCTGTTTTCCAATCCTATTTTACGTAAATATAAATAACAGGCGCTCATTTCATTTATATTCAGTTTAGGAACATAGTTTTTAAGAAACGGTAAAAGATATTCCAAAAATTGTTGCTCTTCTGATTGATGATGCTGCTGAGAACCTTTTTGTCTATTAAACATCCAGAGTAAAACTATCGATTGAACATAGTGTTCTTTGTGCAAATAAGATTTTTCAGTTTCCAGGACATTTTTCACCTGTATCGTAAAAATTAAAAAAAATATATTACATGAGTTGTGAAGAATATTTTGTATGACTTTGTATGTATTTGTTTTAAAGCATATTATTTATAAAAGTTTTTTATAGATGGTTAATCTGTATTAAAGCGGTGTTTAGATTATATCAGAAGTCATCTGAATTATCAAAAATGTAAGTCAGATAGTCAAAATCTTATGGTATAAACACATTTTAATTGAATAGTAAATAGTAAATGCGAATGCTAATTTTGACAGTCCGATTGATTCTCAATTTTATGAAATTTCTTGAAAAAACTTTAAGTACCAAATGTATCCGGGTTAAATTTTACACATAACGAACAAAGCCACTGATTTCATTTGTTTGCTACTTCTACCATTGATTTTCGATTTGGAAATGGAACGTTAGAAAACGGTAGGTTTAAGTAGTTTGGTCTGTTTTTTTAAGAAACATTTTGTAAGAAAATTATTTTGGTTGTTGCATGTCTGTCATACACATTTAAAACAAGTAAGAGCGCTATATTCGGCCGTGCCGAATCTTATACACCCTTCACAACGTGTAGTCATGCAACAACAGTAGTTTTTATCACCATTCATCCCATATGAAATACGTTCATACATATAAAAAACATACATATATAAAAACATCCCATTGTAAAATTAAAAACTTACGTATGTATGTTTAAAAAAAAAATAAAAAAAAAAATTTAAAAAAAAATTAAAAAAAGAAAATTTAAAAAAAAAATAAAAAAAATAATTCAAAAAATAATTAAAATATATATTATAAATAGAAAACAAAAAAAAAAATTAAAAAAAAAAATAATAAAAATATAAATAATATAAATAATATATTAAATAAAAAATATAAAAAAAAAATTTTTAAAAGATAAAAAAAAATTTTTTTTTGGCTCAGCTGGGATTCGATGTATGTTTGTATGTATGTATGTTGTTGTTGTAATGTTGTTTTTGTGAAAAAAAATCGAGGTGGTCGTGGGTTTTTGCTCATATCTCAGTTGTTTATATACCGATGTTTCTGATTTTCAATACCGATCTACTCCCGAATATTTCTGATATTTAAATATCTCACCCGGGTCCAAGCGATGTCGGGGGGTTTCAAAAAGTTGATTTCAACATACACACGGACAGACGGTCAGACTGACAGAGCTTAATCGACTCCCCTATTTATAAGCTTTCAGAAAATATATACCTTATGGGGTCGGAAATGAAAATTGTAGAAATTTCACACGGAATGACAAACCTATATATACCCTTTTTTACTGTGTGAAGGGTATAAAAACTCAGTTAAAGCAAAATATGTTTACCAATGCACCTCACAATATTTTAGAAAAAAACCTTCAGTAAACTACTTCATTAGGAATGCATATAACAAAACGCTATATTTGGTCGCAGGAACACTTTTTAAAAGTGTTATCTTGTCTGCAAGGTTTTTTTAAAAATTAATTTATTTAATTTACTAAATTATTTAGGATATGCTCCCATAATTTTTCAATTATATTTATTTGGTTGTTGCGTTTAAGCTGGTTTATATGCATTTCACTGGTGCTTATGCCAGATCATCAGTAAACCTTTACCCAAATTCTTGAAAAAGTTTAAAATTTTTATAAGTTATATTTTTAAATTCTCATTAACAAAATGAGAATTCAAAAATAAAACAAAAAAAACTATAAAAAACTTTTTCAAAAACCCAACCAACAATTTTTCAATTTTAATTTTTTTTATTTTTCTAATCCCTTTAGCATTTGGCTAACCGTTGGTTAACGTAGCTTAAACGCAACAACCAAATAAATATAATTAATTTATTTAGGTATACAATAATCCTTTGATTTACGTCGTGATTAGTTCCGAAAATTGGCGAAGTAAATCGAAACACCGTAAATCGAATTTAAAGTTACCCATACGAAATAATGGGCCAATTCAAAGTGGTTGCATATCAGTCGTATTTGTACTATTTCATATTATTTTATGCATGCTTAAAATTTTTGTTAGTAATTTCCATACCAAAAAAAATAATATGACTTTACACATTTGTTTCCTATGTATAAGAAATTGTTTATGTTATACTTTTAACCATACTGTCTCTCAGAGAGAATTTCTTCGCTTCTCACCTCTCAGAGAGAATATTTTCTATTTTCTTCTTTCCTGTATACATACAATTTTTAACAGCGTCATCTCTTTGCCTTCTTTCTTGTATTAAATACATAATTTGTTAACAAAAGGTGTTCAAAGTCACTAGTCATATTAATATGAATTATATGATATAGTACAATATGAGAGTCAACTTTGAATTGGCCCAATATTTATTTAAAAGTTAAATGAGTCTTGTTTGTTAACGATGTATGTAGGTAGGTATGTACAAAAAAATAAAATATAAAATAAAACTTCAATACCAAAAATTAAATTATTAAATTAAATAAAAACTAATGAAATATACAAAATAGAGTAAAAAACAAAAATTGAATATGTACTTTAAACTAACAAATTCGGTTAGATGTTTTTGATACATGGATTGAGCTTATAGATCGTAAAAGCAAACTAATCTCCTTTTAGTGAATAACTAACATACATAGGTAGTTACTGCTAATTTTTATACCCTTCACACAGTGAAAAAGGGTATATATAGGTTTGTCATTCCATGTGAAATTTCTACAATTTTCATTTCCGACCCCATAAAATATATATTTTCTGAAAGCTTATGAATAGGGGAGTCGATTAAGCTCTGTCAGTCTGTCCGTCTGTCCGTCTGTATGTTGAAACAAACTTTTTGAAACCCCCCGATATCGCTTGGATCCGGGTGAGGTATTAAAATATCAGAAATATTCGGGAGTAGATCGGTATTGAAAATCAGAAACATCGGTACATAAACAACTGAGATATGAGCAAAAACCCACGACTACCTCGATTTTTTTTTCACAAAAACAACATTACAACAACAACATACATACATACAAACGTGTGTACTGGTTAGAGAAAACGTGGCATCGAATCCCAGCTGAGCCAAAAAATTTTTTTTTTATTTTTAAAAAATTTTTTTTTTTTTTTTTTTATTTAATATATTATTTATATTATTTATATTTTTATTATTTTTTTTTTAATTTTTTTTTGTTTTCTATTTATGATATATATTTTAATTATTTTTTGAATTATTTTTTTTATTTTTTTTTTAAATTTTTTATATTTTTTTTTATTTTTTTTAACATACATACGTAAATTTATAATTTTACAATGTGGTGTTTTTATATATGTATGTTTTTTATATGTATGTACGTATTTCGTATGGTATGAATGGTGATACAAACTACTGTTATTGCATAACTACACGTTGTGAAGGGTATATAAGATTCGGCACGGCCGAATATAGCGCTCTTACTTGTTTTCAAGTAAGTTATTTATTCATAATATAAATGCATTTTCTTCATTATTGTTCTTCTTTTAGTATTGTTTCAAGAGGGCAAGCCGCAGCTGCTTTTGCACTTTCAAGCCTTGCTTCTGCATTTTTTATTATTGTTTTTACTGTAGTTGACGGTAAACCCTTACTGCTGGTAATTAAAAAGGTCTTTTCTCCATTATCGTAACTGCGAATAACTTCTTTTTGAGCTTCAAATTAAATTTACATTGTTGTTTTTTGTATTTGAGATGTACAAACTTAGTGAGTATTATTATAAGCAATATACCACTGCATCAGTTTCAAATATCTAAATACATGCATATGAATATGTAACACAAATATTTGAAGTAAAAACTGGGATTCCCCCATTTTAATTTAACTATCCTACAAGAAATGAATGACTGAAACTAACACATACAAAATGTTTGTACTAACACTATTGTAGCAATTTAATATATAATTCATGCGACAGAAAAAATAATGCGTATGCAAGAGTGAGACAAATAATAGGTGTGTTCCACAAGATCTCGGACAAGTTCGGACTAATGAGAGTAAAATGAAAATTACTCTCTAAATTTGCCAAAACTACCCAAAATTGCTGGAACGCAAAAAACCATTTTGCACTTCTTGTAATACTAATGGTGCTTACTTTTTAAATTAAAATCTATTTAAAGCAAAAAAAATCTTAAAAGCAATAACATTATAAAAACAAAACATTTGCATCATTGCCAACAGATGTTAAAAATAATTTAAAAAGAACTGAAAGAAAAGCTGAGCCAGTGTAAATTTTTTAAAGAACAAGGGAGATATCTATTCACTTATGTATTTACCACCTTAACTTTTTCATTAAAACCTTCCATTTTGCTTTTTAATATATTTTTTAACAAAAACTAAACTTTTTCTTTTGCTTGCAAATTTTTTGATTAATTTTCAGTTTCATATGTAAACAAAAAACAGCTGATTGTTAAATTCTTGTCCGAACTTACCCAAAGAAAAAGTTCGGGCAAATTTGTACAGGAAATGAAAAAAATTACTCTCTCAATTACTCTCATAATTGAACAAAAATTGTTATGTGGAACGCTTTTGGGTAACTTTGGGCATGTTCGAACTGTTTCGTTATGCATGTGGAACAGACCTAATGTATGTTGATTTTTTGACGTTTAAAATTGGAAAATTATTGTGAAAAAATTTTAATTCAGTGTAACAAAAAGTAATTTTTATTAAAAATTGCCGTTCTTTCGACGAGGTTTTTTATAAAATACTTAAGAAATAAAAGGTAAGTACGAAAGGTAGCAGCCAAATATAAATATGTATATGCCTTTGCATATTCTCATAATTTTTATTTTTAACAATTCCAGCCATAATACCAATGACGCTGACACCATGGAAAAGGATTAAAATAAGCCCATCCAGGAAGTAGTGAAACGTTATAAATAGTGATAAAAGAAAAGTGAATGTAATAAAAAACATAACAATAAATAATATAAAAGATAATAAATTTTGTTTTATTGTACGAGTAAAATATATACCTGGTTAGCTTTGACCGATATATACGTTAAGTGTGACTAGTTAGCTTTGACCGATATATACGTTAAGTGTGACTAGTTAGCTTTGACCGATATATACGTTAAGTGTGACTAGTTAGCTTTGACCGATATATACGTTAAGTGTGACTACTATTTATATTATTTTTGATTTGAAACAGCTGTAGTGTAAGTAGTCCAGATATATGTTTTGCAGTCGACAGAACTAATAAGTAAGAGAAAGACGCAAAATCACATGTACACAAAAGTTTTAGTCATTTTTTTCACATTGTCCTTAAGAAACTAATAGAAACTTTAACCGATATATCAGTCACTAATACCAGTCATATAACCGGTCAAATGACCGTCACTGTTCTTGTAGGGTAATGAACAATTGTGGCGACGCAAATCAACTTTTAATGGCCGATGCAAATCGAAACAACTTATATCGAGGCAACGCAAATCAATGGGTCAATGGATTACTGTATATTAATGCTTATAGGTATACATAAAAACTATATTAATATCAATTTTAACAATATTTTTTATATAAAATTAAAACTTGTTTTAAATTTTATAAATATGGGGGTAAATTTATAAAAAAAAGTGGAGTTAACTAATTTTTTTTTAAATAAATTCTTTAAGTTTCACAAAACAGTGCTTACAGTCGGCGGGCTTTATAGTGTGCATTGATGAAACAATTTCAAAGTTTTTAAAAATTTAGTTTTTATGGCAGCTGGAAAATTTGCTTTCTTTAAAACTACTATCATTTCAAAATTACCTCTGCTATATTCTTGCATGAATTTAGCTTTTTTATTATATCATCTTCCTCGGGATATAAAAAGTTATTTATTTTGAAATCTTGTGTAAATGTTTCTATCTCTTCGGTAGTGTTTAAATTGGCTTCATCTTCTGCCTCAAACAAATCCAACTGTTTGTGATTCTTAATTTTTTCTTTCATATATTCACAGAAAAATCTTTTATTTTTCCATGATTCTACATATCTGGGATTCTTTGTTAACAGTTCTGCAGTTGTTGATGAATATTTTTTATGACTACCAGTGATAACATTATCTATACTGTTCAATAAGTTCACTGTTAATAATTGAAATTGTTTTTGCCACAATCCCACTATTACTTTGAAATGTTTTTTTGCTAATAAATTTGTATACATTTTCCTTTACATCTATTTAATATAGTTATTGTAAAAATTTTCTTTTAAGATTTATGTCCACATTTTTAATTTTCTGCTTTTTATTTTTTTGTGTTTGTTTACGAAAACATTGATCAGCTGTTCGCAAAACATATGCATTTTCAAAAAATGATGCCAGATGATACACAAAAAAAACCGAGATATTATTGTTTATATGAAAAGGCTCACATTCATCGCGTCAAGCGACATTTACAATACCCGGCGAACTCTGAAAATAGATTTATTAATCACTTTCTTCGGCGAACGACTAACAAACATATAAATGTGACCATGTTTGGTTTTCGTTTAATTTGTTTTATTAAATAGTGTTAATTTTCACTTTATTAAATTAATATACACAATAGTTAAATAGAAATTATTTCAGTTGTTATAAGAAAGCAAAATTTAAAATAATTTGCGCTCTACGGGTGGCCTGACTAGTCAGTAGTGTGCTGGTCTGTTAGTCTGGGGGTTGCGGGTTCGATTTGCGACAGAAACTCTGACCTTTTCTGCTTCTTTTTATCTTCTTTTCAATTCTATTATTTCTATGATTTTTATATATCACAAAGGAAACAATATGATGAACCTTAGTGAGCTGCATAACAGTTGCCTGTTCAAGTTACCTTCCCACTACTTCCCTCGTTTTTGTTTATATATAAACAAAAAAAGCTTTAACTTATAAATATATCATTGTTTTCAAGAGTTTAACAAACTTCGATCAAACACTAAACATCTTTGTCAAATGAAACAGCTATTAAATTTTTTGGTATAAAAATTTAAACAACAATTGTACCAAGCGCATTTTTACCGACGAATATGTCGTGTTAGTCGAAATTCGTCAATCGCTTAATGTTTGTGGTATAACTGTTATATTATATATATTATGTCATCTATCTGTTATATCTATCTGGCATCTCAATAATTCTACAAATTTTCTTAAGTTGCGTCCTACCTATTCGTAAACAAACACATGGTCGCTATAAAACGTATTAAATTATTGGCTTCATTAACATCTCTGTTCTCAATTGTTTATAATGTTTTATCAGTGAACGAAGACAGAAAAGTAGAAAAGAAAGTTAACACCTTTATTAATATAGAAAAAAAAAATAGTAAATTTTTTGTACATGAAATGGATAACAAAGAAGGCATAGATACTACAAACCATTTGGTAGACAAGATAATTTCTAAAAATGCTAGCACAAATTCCTTGGACACTGATTCAAAGTCAAGTTCTATTGGGTCAAAACATGGTGCGGAAATGGGTACGGCAAAAGACACACCCTTTACTTATTTAGATGGTGAAGAAGATCAAGATCAAAAAAATGATGTTACATATGTGTGTCCCTATCGAGGACCCGCCTATGGAGCACTAACTATAACAAATTACCGTTTATATTTTCGTTCCTTACCTTTACGGGACCACGAGCCACCGGTTGTAGTTGATGTGCCTTTGGGTGTTATAGCAAGAGTGGAAAAAATTGGTGGTGCAACATCAAGAGGTGAAAATTCGTATGGCATCGAGATATTCTGCAAAGATATGAGAAACTTACGTTTTGCCCATAAGCAACAGAATCATTCCCGTAGAACAGTATTTGAAAAATTACAATCGTATGCTTTTCCTTTGTCCTATAGTGGGCGATTGTTTGCTTTTGCCCATGCAGCTGCGGTGGGCAGCAGTTTACCTGGAGAAAATGGTTGGGCTGTTTATGAGCCCTTGGCTGAACTAAGGCGTTTGGGTGTACCTAATGATATGTGGAGAGCTACTAAGATCAATGAGACGTATGCCGTTTGCGACAGCTACCCCGCTGTTTGGGCTGTGCCAAAACAGGCTTCCGATGACTTTTTGCGCAGAGTGGCACAATTTCGATCGAGATGTCGTTTGCCAGTGTTGTCCTGGATGCATCCCAGATCTCAGGCAACTATAACTAGATGCTCTCAGCCTTTAGTAGGCGTGGGTGGGAAGCGAAGTGCCGATGATGAACAATATTTGAACTACATAATGGAAGCTAACGCCCAGTCAGATAAATTGGCTATAATGGATGCCCGCCCAAGTGCCAATGCAATCGCTAACAAAGCCAAAGGTGGAGGTTATGAATCTGAAGAGGCCTACAAAAATGTGGAAATCCATTTTCTAGACATACACAACATACATGTAATGCGTGAAAGTTTGCGTAAAGTAAAGGAGGTATGCTATCCAACTATAGATGACTCCAAATGGTTGTCATCTATTGATAATAGCCTGTGGTTGAAGCACATTAAATGCATTTTGGCGGGAGCTGTTCGTATCGTTGATAAAGTGGAAACTATGAGCACTTCTGTAGTAGTACATTGTTCCGATGGCTGGGATCGTACTGCTCAGCTGACTGCGTTAGCTATGTTGCTATTGGATCCTTATTATCGCACTCTTAGAGGCTTTGAGGTTCTAATTGAAAAGGAGTGGCTTTCATTTGGCCATAAGTTTCAACAGCGTATTGGCCATGGCGATAATCGTCATTCGGATGCGGATCGATCTCCAGTTTTTTTACAATTTATAGATTGTGTGTGGCAGGTTTCACAGCAATATCCAAATGCTTTCGAATTCAATGAACATTTCCTAATCACCATTATCGATCATTTGTACTCGTGTCGTTTTGGCACTTTTTTATGTAACACGGAAGCAGATAGAATTCAGGAAGGTAAACATTTGAACGTTTTATATGGGGAAGAAAAAATTAAATTTTTTCAAGTGTATTTTTTTAATAGATACTCTTCTAATAATGTAATTATATAATGTAATTGCATTTCAGAGAGAATATTTTGACTTTTTTGACAATTGGTACGAGTAAATAGAAAATGTATGCAATTTTGACAATTCGAAAGGAACAGCTAATATTTTGCTGAACAACAGAAACTTCCTAATTCATCAGCTGCTGATACATTATTTTTCCTTCTTCTGTCATTTGCAATTGCCAAACCTCATAAAAAATTAATTCTATCGAAAAATCATCTCCAAATTGCTATAATGTTATATAATCACATCATCAAAAAGTACTTTATTAAGATACATTTTTAATTTTTAAAAATACTTAAAAAAGGAACACAATTTATAAGAAATTTTGATTTCCTTTAATGAAATCAATCGTTATTTTTTTTTGCTATTTTTTATTTTAAATATGAAAACTGTATGTTTTTTTCAGATCTTAAACACAAAACAATTTCGTTATGGACGTACATTAACTCTTCGTTGGATCAATATCTCAATCCTCTATATCCTTCGTTCACTCAAGGCGCTCAAACCATATTGCGCCCAATTGCTAGCATGCGCATTGTTAAAATTTGGAAGGGTCTGTATTGCCGTTGGAATCCCAGTATGAGACCACAAAATAAAATTTACAATCGTACACGTGAGCTGTTAGCCTTGCAGGAACAATTGGTTAAACAAGTCAGTGAGAAGCGCATGAAGGCCAATATGCGTCAAAATATTCAGGCTAGCACACGTATGGCCTCGCCAATGCATTAGATTTATTAAAAGTTTTTTGTAAAACAGTAATATTTCTACTTACTTTTTATATGAATGTTGAAATGAAAGGATTAATAAAGTATTGTTTTTATGCGATTAAAAATCTCTAATATGATTTACAAGTAATCTATTTGAAAATTTTATAATAAATGAATTTATTATTACCTTTAATATAACATTTCTTATGATTTGATTGAACTTTAAAAGTTATCTAAGTGTAGGAACATTTATTAGATTTGGTTGTCAAATTACGGCATTTAACGGGATCGAAAATATTGTTCGCATAAAAAATATAGGCTTTACGTTTTTCGCTATAATTTCCTGTAAAGCTGAAAATAGTTGAAAATTCGCCTTTTGTTAGTTTTAAACTGCGGGATTGTAATGATGTTATTATCGTAATTTTAGCTTATGTCGACTTAAGCAGTTATTCCTTTTTGCCAAAGTTATTACTATAAACAATTTTACAAAAAATTTTTAATAAAACTTACAGAAAAAAAACATCTTAATAATTTAATTTTAAATCGTTTAAAAGGAGTTACGGTGGTCAGACGCTGTTGTCATTAACACAAATTTAGTGACATTTGTTATAAAACATCTATAAATCACGTTCGACACAAGTTGTACGTGAACAATTTATTTGTCGCAACTAACAGTTTTACTTCTCATTTATTTTATTTTAATACAACCACAATGATCTAAACTTTTGTACACAGCAACAAAACTAGAGAAAAACAAAATGGGAGGTATTAAGACGAAGCTGGAAGTACCTTACATGATGTGTAAGATAAAAAAGATTTAGCTTTAAATGAAATATTGCAGTTTTAAAGAATAACGAATTTTACGTCAATATACACAACTTTTGGTAATTTGTTAATTATTTTTAAATTGCATTCGACACTAAGGCATATTTAAACAGGTATATGCAAGAGCGAAGTGTAACAATAAAGCAACTTTTTAGGGGATGGGTATATATATGTATATGTGAAACACACTATAAATGGTACAAAAGCAACAAATATATGTAAACAAATTTGTTACATTTATTATTATAAAAGTACACACAAGTTAATTGTTTAATACCGAAACCCAAATCTCATTTTCCATTGCTGCATTAATAAATGAAATCTAGGCGAATTCAACACATTTTAACATTATTCCAACCCAAAATTCATACAGGTGAAATTATCAGCCCAGCTGATGGGTAAAGTTTTTGTCAAAATTGGTTAAATTTGCCTTGATTTTATTTATTAATGCAGGGATGGAAAATGTGTTGATGGCTTCGGTATTAAACAATTAACTTAAGTGTAGTTTTTTGATAATAAATGTGCTAAATTTATGTATATTTGCTGTTTTGGTGTCATTTATAATAGGTTCGTTCGAGAACTCACAAATTTGTACGAATTTGTACAAATTTTTACTGCATTTTACGAAATTGCGTTCGTTTACACAAATTTGTAGTAAATGAGAGCACAAATATAGAACGAAAAGTGACAGTTCTTGACTGAGTATTTGCAAATTTTTACAACAGAAATTTCTTGCTGTAAGATTTAGCAAAACCAAAAAACATATGATTCAAAAGGTAAACAAACAAAAGTAAGCAAACAAAACGTATACAATTTGTGAAAAAAATTTAAAAAAAAGGAAAATCCAAACCAAAGTGCAAAATATTATTAAATTTAAATTGTTTGTGAAATAAAGTTAGTTAACAATGTCTACAGATGAAAGAATGGAACTGCCTGAATCCGGCGCAGGTATACATACATAAATACATATTTGCACATATGTGTGTATGTACATAGTTCCCATTAAACTTTATTTATTTACCATCAGCTGTTGCTTCAATCTTACGAATTTTTACAAATGTCTGTTCGAGTACTTTTTTGGACAAATTCTCTTTTTTAAAGTAAAACTTTCAATTTAATAAATAATTACTCATTTACTACAAAGTGCAGTAAAAGTACTCGAACGAACCTAATGTGTTTCAAAAATTTATATCCTTTTTTTAATCAAATTTTATTATATTTAATATGTCAAAACAACTTTTTTATCCCTGATGTACGAATTGGCCTTAACATTAAACATCCCAATAAAAATTGCCTTGTTGTATCAATTCGCCGTTGCATAAACCTTATGGCAAGGCGAATTTATACAGGTGAAATTATCAACCCAGCTGATAGGGAACGCTACTGTCAAACTCCATGTATAAAAAATTATTGCTTATTTTTTTTAAGTGGTATTTGACAGAGAACATCACAGCGAATTCGCCGTTGCATATACCTGTATGAATATGCCTTGCCTTATGGATATGCCTTGCATTATTCTTTTAAGTTCACCTGTATGAAATCGCCTTGCTCGACACCATCTGCTCAATAGTGTGGGCGGAGTTTATTTTCTTTTGTAGAGTTTCGCCTGAATTTCAAGATCAAAAATGTTGCTTTATCTTTAAACAGAAAAATAATTGTGTAGAAAATTTTGTGAGTATTCAAAGCGAAATCTAGATTTTATATTCAATGTTGTACGCTATTTTGCTTTACTTTATTACAATCCATATTTGATTTTAGATTTTTTGACTAGTAGCTCTTGAATACATATCGTGATGAGATCAGAAAAAAAATCCTGCATTTTGTTTTAGATATCGTCTTGGCTTTCACACCTTTTCATTGTTTGCTATATTCTATTCGTAAAATGCTATCATTTGATACCAATATTGTGTGGGTTAAAGGGTACAGAGCCTTAATTACTATATTTGACCTATATATCCACCATTTTGTTGAGGACACCATCTTGGATTTATAATTTTTCTTAGTTTACTGTATTATACCTTAATTTGATAGCAATATTTAGGGAGCTAAAAGAGGTACATTATTATACCCTTCACACAGTGAAAAAGGGTATATATAGGTTTGTCATTCCGTGTGAAATTTCTACAATTTTGATTTCCGACCCCATAAAGTATATATTTTCTGAAAGCTTATGAATAGGGGAGGCGATTAAGCCCTGTCAGTCTGTCCGTCTGACCGTCTGTATGTTGAAATCAACTTTTTGAAGCCCCCCGACATCGCTCGGACTCGGGTGAGGTATTAAAATATCAGAAATATTCGGGAGTAGATCGGTATTGAAAATCAGAAACATAAACAACTGAGATATGAGCAAAAACCCACGACCACCTCGATTTTTTTTTCACAAAAACAACATCACAACAACAACATACATACATACAAACGTGTATACTGGTTAGAGAAAACGTGGGATCGAATCCCAGCTGAGGCAAAACAATTTTTTTTTTTTTTTTTTTTTTTAATTTTTTTTTTATTTTTTTTTATTTTTTATTTAATATATTATTTATATTTGTAATATTATATTTTTAATTTTTTTTTTCAAATATTTTTTTTTGTTTTATATTTATTATATATATTTTAATTATTTTTAATTATTTAAACAAAAATTTTTTTTTTTTTTAAATTTTTTTTAAAATTTTTTTTTTAAAATTTTTTATTTTTATTTTTTTTAAATTTTTTTTAACATATATACGTAAATTTATAATTTTACAATGGGATGTTTTTATATATGTATGTTTTTTATATGTATGTACGTATATCGTATGGTATGAATGGTGATACAAACAATTGTTATTGCATGATTACACGTTGTGAAGGGTATATAAGATTTGGCACGGCCGAATATAGCACTTTTACTTGTTAAATACTAAATTTGACCCAAATATAAATTTGCTGTACGCCATTTTGTAGTAGCCGTCATTATGAATTTATAACTTTTTATTGTGTATTGTATTTTTCTAGTCAAGTCCTTTCATCTAATATCTATTTTGACTCTGTCAGTTGTCTATAAGCTGAAAAGAAGTTGTTTGTAAATTTAAAGAAAAACCCAGAAGTAGTTGTATTTTTATGCTTATATCTCAGTTAGTTTCAAGTTAATTACGTCAGTTTTTCTTACCAAAGGTTTCAAGACTGCAACTTGTATTTTTATGCCTTAAGCGAGTCCAAAAATTTATTAGGAACTTTAGTAACTTGATATATAATTTTTTTTTATATTTGTAAAAAATATTAATGCTTATAACTATGCTGATTAGTGACAAAGAGCCCTAGAGGTACATAAAATCGTTAAATAGTACCAAACGTGTTTATAAATTACCCTAGGGTAAAATTTTTTTATTTTTATGCTAAAAATACGGGAAAAAGCAGATGCAGTCGTGTTTATTTGCTTATATCTCACTAAGTTATTAAGCGGTTATGCTGGGTTTGATTAGCGATTTATTCACAGATATTTCCAAATGATTGGTACCACATACATTTCTCAGCAACATGTGCGGCTTCAAAAATTGACTTCAACCAACAGGAGAATGATATAATTAAAGGAATCAAAATGTTTTTTGAGCTGATGTTTTTTGGTTTAAACTAAAATCACCAAATTTTTGCATATTGCTGTAGGGTATTAAAAAAAAAACAAAAACTTTCAACAACATTCGTGTTCATACAAAAAAGTGTTTACATTAGACCCTACCACATTAGAATCAAAAACAAAGTTTACCGTATACTTTCGACTAACTTTAGGACCAGATATACAGTGCTGTCTGGGTAGAGTGAACTAATTTTTGCAGAGCGATTTCACTATACCCAAGTTGTTCACTAAATCAAGGTTGAATTTTTTTATTTAAAACTCTAATTTATTTATTTTAAATGTAATACTAAAGCTTAAATTTATGACTGGAAACAATTAGTTATAGTTGTTTGTTTCTTTGGTTTCTTTACCGATATTTGCACTGCTTGATTGGGAAGACAATGTAGATCTTGTATATTCGCGAAATTTGTAGTATTAGCCTCAGCCCATTCGATACCCTTATCAAAAACCTTAATGGCTTCAGCAGCTGATATAGGATTTGTGTTTGCTGGTGTTTCGCCATTGTCTTAATCATCTGATATTTCAAATGTGCCGACGACGTCTTGCCCAGAATTTGGCTCTCTGTTCTCTATTGACCTAATGACACGACCTTAATGGAACATGCGCGCAGACTTAAATAAATTAACACTTCATAGAATGCGTATTTGTGAGAGTAACTTTTCAAGTTACTCTAACAGAATCGTTACTTTACCGTTATTTTATGTTCTCTTTAATTTTTATACTCTTTTTCATTGTTTTTCTCCTTCGCCAAACCTAAAAACTCACTAGAAAATATGTTCACTCTATAGAGGTTCATGAGTGTTCACTCTACAGAGTAGTCAATGCAAACATTCTGGTGTTCACTCTAACGAGGTATTCATAGCATCGGGGGTTCACTCTACCCAGACAGCACTGTATCTATATCAAAGATATAACGGAGAAATTTAAAAAGACCACCTCAATTGAAAAAAATTATATTAGAAGACGAACTCTTTTTTTTTTTTTGCTTGTAAAGTGGTACGCTCTAGGGTACATACATACAAACACACTTGATTTGGGCGACTTGTTTGAAATTAATTTAACTGCATTGCTTGTGTTCTGCTGCTGCAGCTTTTGTCAGAAAAACACAAGAAAAATGAACAACAATTGGTGTAACGTTTAGAATTTGTTAGTAAACTTTGGATATAAAATTTAAACGTTTTACATTTTTTTTTTTGGCAACACGTAATCTGGTTAGAAATAAAAAAAGTTTTGTTTTGTTACTTTTTTTATATACTAGCCAAACCCGGCGCGCGTTGCTACGCCCCTTAATGAATCGAAATGCATTCTTAACTTTAAATGAATATCAAGTGCAAAAGCCTAAATATTATAATTTTTTCTATGGGCGTGGCCCTGCCCACTTTTCTAATCATGAAATTGTAAAGTCATAACAGTCCAATACGTTTGCAAAGTTTCAGAATAACCGGTCCAGTGCAAGTACCTCAAAATGATACCTTTTTTTTATGGGCGTGGCACTGCCCACTTTTCTAATCACGAAATTATTTAGTCATGACAGCTCGATATGTTATGCAAAGTTTCAGAAAAATTGGTCTGGTGGAAGTACCTCAAAATTATAACCTTTTTTTATGGGCGTGGCCCCGCCCACTTTTTTAATCACGAAATTATAAGGTCATGACAGCTCAATATCTGTGCAAACTTTCAGAAAAATCGGTCCAGTGCAAGTACCTCAAAATTAAAACTTTTTTAGGGGCGTGGCCCCGCCCACTTTTCTTATCACGAAATTATTTAGTCATGACAGCTCGATATATGTGCAAAGTTTCAGAAAAATCGGTCAAATGCAAGTAGCTTAAAATGATAACTAATTTTTTATGGGCGTGGCCCCGCCCACTTTTTTCCACCCATAAACACTCCCTGGTATGTGTACAACAACTTACCAAAGTTTGAGCCCGATCGGTTTTACAGTTTCAGAGTCTATAGCTAACACACACACACACACACACACACACACACACACACACACACAGAGTTTCACTTTTATATATATAGATAAACAGTAGGTGATTTAAAAAGAAAAAGTGATTGATGTTGGCATTGTAATCAATGTTGGTCTTAATTCTTTTCATTTGAATGTTTTGATTTTGCAATGTTCCAAGTTTATGTTTACACGGTTAGAGCGTGTTTACATGAAGGGACATGTCCCCTGCGACACGAGTTTGTGGGTGAGGGGTGCGGCGTTGAGTGTTTAGTTTGTGGTTGAGTACGGGGTAGCAATTGTCGCACGTTTTGTGAATTTGAGGGGACAAATTTGACATTTTTCTTTTACATCTCGTCGTTCGCAAGTTATTGTGTTCTATGTGACACATAAAACATATACCTATAGAACACAATAATTTGAGAACGACGATCTTTCGTTCTCTTGTATTGTTGTCATGTTATGTATAACCGGTGTTGCCAGACTGATATTTTATGGAATTTGCCAAAAAAGAAATATGAAATATCCAATGAAAGATCATTTATTAGAAATAACATAAGCCACTTCTCTTGTTCTAACCTCCATGATTTTACCCACTCCTTTCGTCTTCTTTTATTCTGTAAACTATTTGCGTTTTTATAGCATTTTAGCAAATTAAAAATTATTTATATATTTTCAGCATCATCTAGATCTAACGCTTCAACAGCCAGCTTAGTTAGGTCAACAATTTTATTAGAATTACTTGAACGTTTTTATAGTTTCAATATAAATTCTTATTCATAATAAATAGTTATTTTTTATATGTTCAATATTTTTTCTATGTTTGTCAGTTTGTGTAAAATTATCAAGACGAAAAGATAATTTATAATAAATAAAATAATTTCAAATTTCTTCAATAATTTCTTCTTTAGAAATGTCAGCCATTATGTTTCTTGAAATTTATTTAATTTTGCTTTTTTAAATACTTGTATTGCCTCTGCTACTGTTGACCAATTATAAATTGTATATGTATGGCAGCCCTTCTCACGAATGAATGGATAAAAATAATTAGTTAATTTAACGTCAAAAAGTCGCTTTGTCCCTGCAACAAAATCCCTTCATGTAAACGCAAGAAGATTTTAGAAGGGACACCAAAAGAAAATTCAAGCCAACGCAAGCAGAGTCGCAGCGACATGTCCCTTCGTGTAAACTAGCTCTTAGCAAAATTTGAGGTTCGCTGCCAACATGTTTTGCCATGCAAAATTTTGAGAGCAAACCATCTTGGTTCCTTTTGAATCTGACTGCGAACCGCGAATAATTTACTATCGTCTCTAATTTTGATTACATATTATCGCTACTTGATCTGAACTAGTTTTGAAAAATATATAAACAAAGACAACTTTAAGTTGGCAACACTTTTTTAATTGGCGACAATTTTGTCAGCTGTCAAGTGATTTATGTTAAATTTTGAGTCGTAATACAGCTCTGGTCGGGTCAAGAGCTCGCGCGTCATTGTCATTATCTCTTGAAGGCAATCAGGCAGTCCTTTTTATCCAGCTTCGAGAGTTTTACGTCTCACTGTCGTATGGTTAATTGTGTGGCGTCGCGTAACTGTGCTTTGAATACAGTTTCCAGACTATTCTACAATTAACCACGTGCATATATTTTAATTGGATTAACTGGAGGAGTACCAACTAAACTCACAATTTACAACTGGAGGAGAACCAGCTAAAATCATTTTCGTAACTGGAGAAGTGTCAATTACACTCAATGCTAACTGAAGGAGTTCCATAAAACTCAGTATAATTATTTGTTCAGATGCCTTTGACTTCCTATACAATGGTATAGGTCGACTTGCGGTGATTGAATTAACGTTTTTAACTGGAGGAAAACCATAAAACATAAGTTTCTCGAATTCCTATACAGAGGTATAGGTCAATTTAAGGAGTCGGAACCAACGTGGAATATCCTGGCTATTTGGTTACGTACCTCTGCCAATCAATTTCAAAGTAAAAAAAAATTATTTATGTTTAATTTGATTTGGCATTTTAACATAAATAGACTGACGCCTGAACAACGCTTTCAAACTGTCCAAATTTTGAAAGTCATGGTAATATTCGAAATGCAGATCTCCACTTACAAAATCGAATTTTGCTTAGCGATGTAGCTCACTTTTGTTTGAATGGATACGTCAATAACAAAACTGCCGTATTTGGAGTTATGACAATCCTCAAGTATATGTTGAGACACCGTTACAGCCAGAGAAACTTTGCTTTATGGGATGATGGGATTATTGGTCTGCACTTCTTTAAAAACGATGCTGGACAGAATATAATAGTGACCGCTATTAGGCCATGATTACTGACTTTTTGTTTATTAATTGTACATTCTCGCTTTAACATGACGGCGCAACGTAGCACACAACTTGTGCCATAACTTGTTTATTGAAAAAAATGTTTGGTAACAGTGTAGTTTCACATTTTGGACCCATGAATTGGCCTCCAAGATCGTGCGATTTAATTCCGCTTAACTATGAACATTCGCTGCGTTATTGCCTATATTTGGCCCCAAATGTTGGAAAAAGTTATTGAGAATTAAACCTCCAGATTATATATATATAGCGATACAAAAGTTTTTTTTAATAAAACAATAACGGTTTTGGATATCAATGAAATTCTTTATTCCTGTGAAAGTACGTTCGATGCCATTATGTATGGAACTCGATTTCTTTTGCATGGCCACCACGGGCACGCTTGCAGAAGTCCAGGCGCTGAACCCAATTTTCGACGGTTTTCATGTATAAATCGGGCGATATTGCTGCAATTTCACGTTCGATATTCGTACGAAGTTCATCAATCGTCGCTGGCTTGTTGGCATAGACCATAGACTTGAAGTAGCCCCACAGAAAATAGTCTAACGGCGTCAAATCAATTTCGTGAAATAACACGTTCTCCAAACTTGGTTTCCAATAAATTGATTGTGACATTCGCTGTGTGGCTTGTGGCGCCGTCCTGTTGGAACCACATGTTCTGTTATCATTGAACGGTAGCGATTCCTATTTACAGCAACGTACCGGTCTTGACCATCACGGAAGAAGTACGGCCAAATGATGCCGCCGGCCCATAAACCGCACCAAACCGTAATTTTTTCGGGATGCAATGATGACTCATGGAGTACGTGTGGATTGTTGTCTGACCAATAAGGCATATTTTGCTTATTGACGAAGCCATTCAGCCATCGCTGAAGATGATTCTTCGATGAAAATCCGAATCATTTTCCAGTTGTTGGTTAGGCCAATTCACGAACATGCGACGCTTCTGGTGGTCAAGCGGCTTAAGTTCTTGCGTCAATTTGATCTTGTAAGGATGTAGGCCAAGATCTTTTTGCAAAATTCGCCACAATGACGTCACAGAGATGCCCAACGCTTGAGAACGACGTGTGAGAGACACATTTGGGCTTTCTTCAACTGAAGCCTCAGCGGCAGCAATATTCTCGACACTACGGGCACTTCTTTGTCTCACTAATACGGGAATATTTTGTACTGTGCATGTGGATTGAAATTTTTTCACTAGACGCTCAATTGTTGATCTGGTAGGATGATTATGACGTAGCGCTCTTAACGTTGAGGCCACTCACTCCGAATTTCGGTAGTAAATTTTAAAAATTTCGACTCGTTGTTGGCTCGTATATCTTTCCATCATGAAATGGCAAACCTTACTGAAGAGATATGTCAAAAGAGCGGCAAAAAATATGGCGTCATTTGCTGTCCCTATCGGTCTACTTTTGTAGCGTGCCTGTTGAAAAACCCTTTACTACGTGGTGGTCATATGCCAAAAGTCATATTTAAATTATAATACCGGAGGATTATCAATAGAATAAAGTAAACTTCATCTTTGTTTTAATTCCATTTTTATTTTTGTACCTCTTAAAAACACCCTTTATTTACAAATACATATATGTATATAAAAGTGAAACTCTGTGTGTGTGTGTTAGCTATAGACTGTAATACCGATCGGGGTCAAACTTTTGGAAGTTGTTGTACACATTCCAGGGAGTGTTTATGGGTGGAAAAAAGTGGGCGGGTAAAAAATTTGTTATCATTTTTAGCTACTTGCACTTGACCGATTTTTCTGAAACTTTGCACACATATTGAGCCGTCATGACTTTACAATTTCGTGATTAGAAAAGTGGGCGGGACTACGCCCATAAAAAAGTTATGATTTTGAGGTACTTGCGCTGCACCGATTTTTCTGAAACTTTTCACACATATATTAAGCTGTCATGACTTTACAATTTCGTGATTAGAAAAGTGGGCAGTGCCACGCCCATAAGAAAAAGATTATCATTTTTAGCTACTTGCACTAAATCGATTTTTCTGAAACTTTTCACACATGTATTAAGCTGTCATGACTATATAATTTCGTGATAAGAAAAGTAAGCCGGGCCACGCCCATAAAAACAGTTATAATTTTGAGGTACTTGCTCTGGAACGATTTTTGTGAAACTTTGCACACATATTGAGTTGTCGTAACTAAACAATTTGTTTATGAAAAAACTGGGCAGTGTCGCGCCCATAAAAAAAATCATAATTTTCAGCTACTTGAACTTCACCGATTTTTTTGAAACTTTGCACACATATTGAGCTGTCATGAATATATAATTTCGTGAGTAGAAAAGCCTATTAAAAAAGTTATAATTTTTATCTTCTTGCTCTTAATATTCAATTAAAATTCAGAATGCATTTTTAATCATTAAGGGGCGTAGCAATGCGCGCCGGGCTTTTCTAGTATATGATTAAAAATGTGTTGTACAAATCATGAGTATCGCTGCATATAAATAATACTAAATAATTAATTTTCAATATAAAATCATAATTATTTCTAATATTTGTAATTATGGTTATTTTTATGAATCTAAATCCAAATTGAATTCTTAAAAAAAAAATAACAAGTAAGAGCGATATATTCGGCAGATTAATTTATTTCATACAATTTTTAAAATTTTTCAACTAAATAAATGTATTGGAGTAAAAGAAAGACATAATTTTCATTAAGGAATCCATCTTATTAGGAACGTGGGAATGTCACTTCCTACGTTTAATTCAATACATAGACATTTTTAAGCCCAAAAAACTTAAAATTGTAAAAATGAGAAAAAAATTTAATTTTAATAAAAAAAATTTTTTCTTTAAATTAATATTTGAAAATGACTTTGGGCATATGGCCACCGAAGCCGGTATTGACGAAACGCATTCTCGATGTCAAGTTTTTGATGAAATAAGGTCAGATGATGCCTCCAACATGTAATGAAGTCTGTAGTATCTGTTCAAGTTTGATCTGAATGCGACATTTTTGTTTATAACAAACTTCTTTATAAAAAAATAAGCTTCAACGTTGAATATAATTTTGCGATAAATCATCAGTCAAATCGACGACTGATTTTCAAAATAAATTTATTTAATTTGTAAACATTGTTTAATATGTATATCCATAATGTCAAGGTAAATTTATTCATCAGGCTGTCTTGAATCGTCAGGTGACTGTGACTATTTTTTTATTCACTTATTTTAAACTTCAGCTGTCAAAAGCCAGTAATAAAAAAACAATTTTCTCTCTTTTCTCATTTATTTCAAATGTCAAACTTAATATATAAAAAATATGAAGAAAAAAATTCTATCTGCACTGCTATTACCTGATGAATAAATGTGTCCTGCCATTCTATTAAAAATTCGAATGCGTATTTGTACTAGAATTATTTAAAAAAATGACGATTAAATTTAAAATTTTTTTATTATTTGTTTTTTTTTTAATTTATTTGTTATTAAATAGTTTGTACGATTAATTTGTAGTTGATATTAGTGTTTAAATGCTTCCAAAATACATTAAATGGTATTAATATTTTAAAGAAGGTTTTACCAAATCCGGATCAGAGTAAACTAATTTTTTAAATGTTGACATCTGACGTAATATACATACATGCAAATTAACTTTGTTAAAAAATACTGTTGTAAATGTCACTAATTTAACATACTCCCATACAACGTCGGTTTTCTTCATTATGTCAATTGAATTGACACTTAAATTTATCTTTAACGTTTTAATGTTTCAAGTGTTGAAAGCTCTTGCTCTTAAATAAAAACAGTTGTTTTATTTGCAAAATATTTTAACTTTATGCTTTTAACTAAAAATAATCATATTCTACAAAAAAACTTAAAAAAATTTAAACAAACCAATTAAGTTTCAAGATGTACTTAAATTAAGAAAATCTATTAATTTGGATCCTATCCGACCAAAGTCGTATTCCTAATAACATAAGGGAACAACGGTTTTGTTGACTAAGAACTGGATGTTGTTTTTAAGGTTATTAAGAAAGCTGGATCCAAATCTGCACTTGGTTTTTTTCTATCAGCTCTGGTTTTTGCTATATAACGTTATGTCCAAAATAAAGGCACTTCCACTACACTTGAAAACTATTCAGTTAAAAGAACTCGTCAATAATATTATCGTGCTCACATTGATTTTAAATTCGCTCAGTATTTTTAAAGATATCGGGGAAGTTGTGTCGAAATATATGCTTTTAAACAAAATCAACATTTTTGATTTTTTAAAACTTCCTAAAAAATATAAAACGACAAAAAACCCGTTTTTTGCGAGCATATAGGCAAATATGTTCCGAAAAAAACGAGCCATATTTCGTTCAAATCGATCTACAACTTTTGATTTTGTTTATTTTTTTAAAGATACTACTGTGCAACGGCGCTGATGTATGTTAATTTAGCTGATGTTTTATTTATTTATTAAAACTAATTCATTTTATCAATATCGTTAACAGAGTTTAGCTGATGCACATATATGTGGGAATAAATTAAAATGCTATTCGCTTTTTTATTGAAAAACAAACAATTCAATTTATTTATTTATTAATATTAAAGTTAGGTAGGTATTAAGTTAACAATGTTTTTATTTACGAACAATGTTTTAAATAAACGTATTAAGATTTATTTCATTTGTGTGTGCGTTTTTCTTTTATTTGTTAAATCAACTCGCGTCTAAACACAACCTTTCTCATTCAACTTCTTCTATCAACTGCGCGTGTCAAATGTCGTACGTTCATGCATGTAAGTGTAATTGTCCTCTCTCCGTCGTCGCCAAATTGGTCTCTGTCTCAAATGTCCGTTATCCCTGTTTATACACGCAAAGAAAAACCATGGTTACGACATGATCACGACGGTCATATTATTTTTTCTAAAACAATATTTGGTTGTTGAAAACAAGTAATAGTTATTTTTGTTTTATTTCATCATATATTTTGTCACGATAATCAAGCATTTGTTTGAATAGTATCATTTAATGATTACTTTTCGTAAAAATTTCAAAATGGTTATCATTTAAAAATAGTATGATTTAAAAAAAATAATTTGACAAACATAACATTACATTCAAAAGCATTATAAATTAAAAATAATCATTAAATAAAAGGTGAGACAACAGTATGATAACAAAATAATCAAGCTATGATTTTTTTTTATAATAATTCTGTTCTTCTTCTTGCTGAATAAATTTTTATTATTTTAAAAGTTTGAGATGTCAAAAAAAGGAACAAAAATTTTGAAAAATTAAAGAAAATTTAAAAATAAACGAGAAAATGTAAAAAAATATTGGTATAAAAATTTCAATTAAATTGGTAAGTACAATCAATATGTGTATGTTACAGCAAAAGACAATTATTTGCCGTAAAAAAGCAAAGATTGTCGATATCAATTGTAGTCATATATATGATTATTGAATGATACTTAAATTAAACATAATAATGATAACTGGTAACCATTATTATTTTAAACATAATCATACAATTCAATCATAGTATGTTGCTCTTCGATTATGGTTACCACAACCATATTTTTTCTTTGCGTGTAGTCAGTCTGTTCGGATCAGGCAGGTACCCTATATATATTTAGCGATTTGTATTAGAATCACAAAAAATTCATTAACGTTTTTTTCTTCATTTCAAAATGACAGCGACCTCAAATTAGTAAAAATTACAATAAAGTTTCATCTAGTCAACACAAAAAAAGTTCAATTTTGTTCCCTTGTGTAATTTACCTTACTGTGTACCTGAGCGTATAATTAATTTTTTATTAAACTAAAAAAAGCTTATAAAATACTTATACGTCCCGTAGACGTATGTACCATAAGAATTCAAAACAAGTAAGAGCACTATATTCGGCTGTGCCGAATCTTTTATACCCACCATCAATTTTGTGTACATTTAAAGCACAATATTTATTATTTTGTTAATCATTATGAAATAATCTCTTTATAATAAAATATGTATCACTTTCTTTGTAGAGGGTGGTTAAATTTTAAGGGCTCATGTTTAAGGTGAACCACATCTAACCTTCAACTTTTTTCTTGTATTTCATTTGACATTTCTCAATCTCAGACTAACTCAATTTGAACCGTGGAAAGATACGCAATCGAGCAACGATTTCAAATATTAAAGATTTTTGTAAAAATGGGCGTTCAAATCATAATGCATTTTGTGCACTTCGTGATTCTTTTGGTCAACATAATCGTTCAAATTCGTCCACAATCGTGAGAATTGTAAAAAATATTTAAATGTCTGCAAAGCAGGTCTGTATGAAATGTGAAAACATCTGTGAATGCCATCTTAGTTCGTTGAATGGGAAACATTGCCACGATAACGTGGCAAAAGAGCAAGCAACCTCGACTCATCATCGTGCCCAACAATCGAGCATCAACAGTGTCATTGAAAATTTGGACTATCGGATCGTGGTGTGCCGCCTAGGTTGGGGGGCCATTTGGCCGATATTTTGTTCCATACATAATTGAAGCATACAAATATTATCATTATAAAAATAAATGATAATAATTTCATAATAATTTTATTCAAAATCAACATAGTCCCTTAAAATTAAACCACCCATTATAACTTCGGTATGCTAGTAAAATGTTTTCGTAAATTTAGTCTTTCAATGAAAGTGGCCGTTAAAATACGCGTGTCAATAAAGTTTCTGCTAATAAACATAACTTAGATATTTCAATATAGTCCTTTAGTATTCCAAAATCTTTATTCATAGAGAATTTACATGAATTTAAGAGGAAGAAAGTGAATTTAAGGTTAAATTTTAAGGGCCACAGGGTGATTTAAAATATACATTCTCTGCATTTTTCTAAAACGGGAAATTTATTAGTAAGATTTTGATTTTTAAACTTCTATAACATTTTGCTTTTAAAAGATTTTCAAACGAAATAAATTTTGTATAATTTTAAAATTTGTTAGCCATTAGTAAAGGGTGTTTTTTTAAGCCCGATAGAACTTGAAATTGTAAAAAATAACACAAAAAATTAAATTATAATCAAAATTTTTTTTTTATTCGAAAGATCAATACGTGACATTAACATTTGAAAATGATTTCGGGCATATGGGCACCGCGGCTGTTCTTGACGAAGCGCATTCTGGACGTCCAATTTTGGGCCATTTTTTCGAGCACTGCTGGCCGTATGTCACGAATAACACGAACAATGCTGGCCTCCAAGGCGTCAATTGTTGCTGGTTTATCAGCATAAACCAGTGACTTCACGTAGCCCCACAGGAAATAATCGAGAGGTGTCAAATCGCACGACCTTGGAGGCCAATTGACAGGTCCATTTCTCGAAATCAACTTATCGCCAAATTTTGATTTCAATAAGTCGATGGTTGCGTTCGCCGTATGGCACGTAGCGCCATCCTGTTGAAACCACATCTCCTCCGGATCAATGTCATCCATATTTTCAAACAAAAAATCATTGATCATGGTGCGGTAACGATCTCCATTGACCGTAACGCAAGCTCCGGCATCATTTTTGAAGAAATAAGGTCCGATGATGCCACCAGCGTGAAAACCGCACCAAACGGTGCATTTTTCTGGATGTAATGGAGTCTGTAGGGTCTCTTGTGGATTGGTCTCGCTCCATATGTGGCAATTTTGCTTATTAACAAACCCGTTAAGCGAAAAATGCGCCTCATCGCTGAACACAATTTTGCGATAAAACAACGGACGTCCAGAATGCGCATCGTCAAGAACAGCCGCGGTGCCCATATGCCCGAAATCATTTTCAAATGTTAATGTCACGTATTGATCTTTCGAATAAAAAAAAAATTTTGATTACAATTTAATTTTTTGTGTTATTTTTTACAATTGCAAGTTCTATCGGGCTTAAAAAAACACCCTTTACATGAAAATAAATTGTTTATAATGTTTAGAGATAATTTTTTTTTACTTAGGTCAAAATTTTCCTAAATTCCCATTATTAATAGAGCACAATTTCAGGAGAACATAAGCATAAGTTGTTAGCATGCCATCTAGTAGTTGCTAGTAGAGTCATCTATCTTATCATCTTTATCTTATATTTAGCTACAGTACAATAAATGGCGCAGTGTAAGATGAATAAATGCTAATATATATGACTAATATATTTTTATAAAAATTTACAGAAAAAAGTGTGCGTGGCACATCTATTTTCCGTTATAACGAAGACTTTGACCAAAAAGCCATGTTTGCAATATATCAGAATCGTACATATAGTTTTGACAGTTTTATTACGTTTTAAATTTGAAATATACACTGTGCGGTATAAATTTTCGTACATTTTTATCTATAACTCTTTTCCCTATTCATAGATTTAAGCGATTTTCAGGGAAAAATATTCTTTTGACTCGATAAATATATATTCGAAGTTTCATGACTACGTTTATGCGTCTGGACACAATTCAAAAGTGAAAGTGGGCGTTATAGTAGGCGTGTCAAAGTTGTTTTTGCTAATGAGTACAACTTAGGTGTTTCAATATAGTCCTTTGTTATTCCAAAATCCTTATTAATAGAGAAATTATATGAATTTTAGTTAAAACGTTATATGGGAGGTGGGCGTAAAAGTAGGCGTGGAATATTGATTTTCTGTTACAAAAAAGCGTCTCACCAAAAAGCAAAGTGTGCAAAATTTCAGAGTCGTACATCCAATTTTGTTGCTTTTATGACGTTTTTGTTTTTAAATATACCGAAAAATACACTGTGCGGTATAAATTTTCGTACATTTTGATCGATAACTCCTCTCCTAATGCATAGATTTAGACAATTTTCGGGGGAAAATATTGTCTTTACTTTTGTATATTTGAAGTTTCATGAGTCTACGTTAATGCATTTGGACACAATTCCGTTTTATTCGATGTTTGAAGGACACGGTTTTTTGGACCTACTCTTGCTTTTCGACCTATAACTGTCTTCCTAATATTCCGATTTAACCCATTTTCAATACCAAACAAACCTTGTCTATAAGAAAGATTCTGGCAAAATTTGAGCCCCCTAGCTTTTTCGGTGCGACCTCTATCGTCGCCTAACCTTGCTCAACGCAACTAATAGAAATTTTGGTCGTTGCGAAAACTAAGGTTGTTGCGATTACCGAGTCTCAATTTTTTAGAGCTCAAATTCTCTTCTATGGTTTAATATGGCTTCATAAACTTCTTGTACATAGCCTTTTCCATTTTTGAATATTCACAAGCTCTTATTGTAACGTGCTTGCCTGGTCCAAATTCAGCATTTGCAACAAATTTATTTTAATGCAGCTTCATTTTTTTTCTTCTGGATATTGTTGATTTGCGCTCTTTATATTCATCGCAAATCACTTTTTTGTTTAATTGAAAGTTTTAAAAATTTTGTAATCACTGGCATTTTATTCAGTGTAAATATTAAAAACCTTACACTAAAAGAGTTTCTTTTAACTGAGTACATATCTACAAAAAAAAAGTGCAACATGTATATTTAAGTATTCTTGGAATAGCGGTAAATGTAAAACTAAAAAATTTAAACAAAAAATATGAAAAAAAAAATGACAAATTGATCATTTTGGGAGAAAAGTTGCGATAACTGAGGTTTTTTCAAAAGTTGTGTTAACTGAGTCAACAATGCAAACAACTTGCGAGTTGCAACAATTGAGGAGTTGCGCCTATCGAGCGTTGCGTTAAGTGAGGTGGCGCTGTAATTAAATATGAACACCCATTCAATTATTAATACTGTCAAATTGACAAAACGAATGATGCAAAACTCCGAAATAAATGGAATGGAAATTGGATAACACACTTAAGAAATCAAGAGTAGTTTGAATCTTCATTTAATTCAAATTCAAAATAAGTAAAGTGCGAATTTAATCTCAATTTCGAATTCAATTTTTCTCTGTGACATGCCTGCATAAGTATTATATTTTTTTTTTAATTTACCTCAGAATAACATAAACTTGGTGCAGTTGTTGTTTTTTCTTTTATACAACACATTTTCTATGATCTTTGCTGTTGTTGCTTTGTTGTTTTTTTTGTAAGTTGTAGTTATATGCTTCTGGTTGTTTCCCTAGTGGACGTAGGACAAATACGTGAAGCTTTTAATAAAATTATTTTTTCTTTCTTTTTATGTTCGTTAAAGAGTTTAAGGAAAAGATGATGTCTTATTTCATATAGTTTTTTTACTTATAGTTTCCTTATTTAGTAGTAGTAGTGCGGGAATCAATGAACGAAGGGTTAAAGGCTTTATTAATAATATAACAACTGGAAGTAACATGATGTGTTTAAGTTACAGTACGTGTTATTGGTTCATTTTTGGTTAGAGTTTTTCTCCTTTTTCCCTTTTGAGTTGTTGCTGAACTATTGAGTCTCTGTTAATTTAATAATATTTTCAATATTACTAAATTCAGATCATTGTTGTAATGTTCAGTGTATTCTTAAAAGTTTGTTATTATTGTGGTGGACACAAATCACGGCAATGTTATGTTATTGATTTCGTCGTCATAATCATTTGTTGTTAAAAATGTAATACATCGATGTGTACATCTTGAATCTTCCACATACATTAAAACTCGTGATGTAACAAAGTATTCGCGAATGCGAGTATCTGAAACTAATATTTACGTATATGAATCCGAATATTCAGTTAGAAAGTGAGCTCCGGCTAAGTTGCCGTGTTAGAGACAAACACTTTTATTGTCGTTTGCATCTAACAGCTTTATAGTTTAATTAAATACACTAGGCAACAGCCATTTTGTTATTTGGTTCTAGCATACTTTTTCTCATGGATTTGGACCTACTGAACACGAAAATGAATTTTAAAAATTTTTCTGTCGATTGGTTTGCGAGATACAAATTTTTTAATTTTTTTTTTTTAATTTTTGGAGGTACACTTACTATTTTGAGCATATCTTTAGTCTTCTTTGACCTATTTTATCCTACTTCTACTCAAATTAAAGACAATTGAGCCGTCTACAACTTATTTTCAGAAAATTTTCAAATCGGGTTAGTAGTTTTGATGTTGGCGGCTTAAAAAGGTTAAAAAACTGGGTTTTTTTAGTAAAAATGTGGCTGAAAAATTCATATAAAAATTCATATAAAATATAAAACGCGATGTTAACAGCGATTTTAATTTTTTTACGTATAGCTGACACTTTTCCAAAGAAAATAAGCCCTTACTTAACAAAATCTGATGACAAATGGCCGACTTATTATTTTTTTGGTAAACGACCGAAATTCCGCTATTTCACGATTTTTTGATTTTCATTATTTGCACAGCTTACCTACCCAACGCAAACGAATAAATACATTTGAACTTAATTTAAAATAAACAAATTAGTCTTCGTATATTATTTTTTAATTTATTTACAGCACTACATGCTCAATGTATCGCACAATTAGCTAAACTAACGAAATTAAACTAACTAATTAAATTAAGCAAATCAACGCACAAAAAAAAATGAGTAAATACATTTTATGCCATGTGGAAAAACTGCTGACTTCTTCTTTGTTTTTTGTATTCGCTGCAATCGGACTCACGTATTAGGGTCCAAATATAGTCACCCATCATAGCCGTGTCATAGATGCCCTGATAGCGTCGTTCCATAGCCTTCAATTCCTGATGAAAGCGCTCGCCGTGTTCGTCGCTCACGTCTCCTAAATTCTCAGGGAAAAAATCCAAATGAGAATGCAGAAAGTGTATTTTAAGTGACATGTGCACTCCCATGGCTTCATAGTTCTCAGTACCAGATCCTCAACTATGTCCTTATAATTCGGGCTTTTGTTGTTTCCTAAAAAGTTTTCCACAACAAGCCTGAAGGAATTCCATGCTGCGGCTTCGATGGGTGATAACAGCTTTGGGAATTTTTCATCTTTCAAAATTTTTTTTATCTCGGGTCCTGCGAAGACTCCTTCTTTAATTTTTGCCAGCGAAAGGTAAGGGAAAATTGACCGTAAATAGGCAAAAGCTTCACCTTCTTTGTCTAATTTTTTGGCAAAATTTTTAATCAAACCCAATTTTATGTGCAGCGGCGGAAGTATTATATTTTCACGGTTCTCTATTAGTGGTTTGCGCTGAACATTCGCTTCTCCAACTACAGGTTTCGTTCGTACCGGCCATTTTTTTTTATATAATGCTGATCATCAGCGCGGCTATTCCAAAGGCACAGAAAACAGCAATGTCGCGTATAGTCTCCTTGGAGTCCACACAGAATGGCCACAACTTTAAGGTCGGCGCATATTTTCCAATTGTATTTCCTATACTCTATGCATTTCAGCAAAATGTCCATAGTTTCATAGTTCTCCTTTGAATGAACCGCATGAGCAATAGGAACAGATGGCTTTTCATTCCCATTATGTAAGAGAACTGCCTTCAAGCTCTCTTTGTTGCTGTCAATAAACAACCTCCATTCGTTGGGGTTGCGAATTTGGTGAAGCTCTTGGAACAAGCCTGAAATGTCGCTGCAAAAACATATTTGGTCTTTCTTTGTATAAAATTTTGCATACTCCTTGTGACGGTTTCTGTACGCTGTTACTTTCACTTCTGAAGCCGCAAATCCACACTGTATCATCCGAGACGCAAAAAGTTCGGCTTTCTCCTTAGTGAGACCAAAATCGCGCACCCAATCGTTTAGTTCGGCCTGTGACAGTAATTTTCGCTTTGCACCCGGCTCAAATTCGCTTGCATTTGACTCGGACTCTTCTTCTGACGATTCTGCTTTTTGAAGAGATGCACCAGGGCACACTGGATATGGCACATCATGCGAATGTGGTACTGGAAGCGCAAACGATCCCACTTGAGCGTAGTTCCATTTAAAAAATCTTCCTACCCCACTGTTTGTGGTGAGGCAAAAATAACAGTCTGTGGAATGGCATAGCGGCTTTTTCCACATCATTGGTGTATCGAATTTCATATGGCGGCTAAAATTAAAATAAATTACTATATTCGCTATGTATAATGTGTTTAAATAAAAATTCTTACCTTCCGCCAGCTGCCCAGTTGGTTAAGATTATATAGCAAAGATCACACAGCGACTTAGGTGTCCATGGTTCTGTGATATTTGGTGAAATACCAAAATAATTCAAATAGTGCAATTGTACTGCTGGAGTAAACTTGTGTGCGTGATTTTTTTTTATAAACTGGCCACAAACATTGCAGAAATTGTCTGGATCGTTCAAACACTCGAACACACGTAGTCTTTTACTCATTGTCTTCCTTGCGTTTTCTAAATATTAACTTCTTTACACTTTCACAGACAGTTTTGAAATGCAATTGATAACCGTGTCTCCTTATGTTTAAATATGTATGAGCATGTAGTGCTGTAAATAAATTAAAAAATAATATACGAAGACTAATTTGTTTATTTTAAATTAAGTTCAAATGTATTTATTCGTTTGCGTTGGGTAGGTAAGCTGTGCAAATAATGAAAATCAAAAAATCGTGAAATAGCGGAATTTCGGTCGTTTACCAAAAAAATAATAAGTCGGCCATTTGTCATCAGATTTTGTTAAGTAAGGGCTTATTTTCTTTGGAAAAGTGTCAGCTATACGTAAAAAAATTAAAATCGCTGTTAACATCGCGTTTTATATTTTATATGAATTTTTATATGAATTTTTCAGCCACATTTTTACTAAAAAAACCCAGTTTTTTAACCTTTTTAAGCCGCCAACATCAAAACTACTAACCCGATTTGAAAATTTTCTGAGAATAAGTTGTAGACGGCTCAATTGTCTTTAATTTGAGTAGTAGTAGGATAAAATAGGTCAAAGAAGACTAAAGATATGCTCAAAATAGTAAGTGTACCTCCAAAAATTAAAAAAAAAAAATTAAAAAATTTGTATCTCGCAAACCAATCGACAGAAAAATTTTTAAAATTCATTTTCGTGTTCAGTAGGTCCAAATCCATGAGAAAAAGTATGCTAGAAACAAATAACAGACAAAAGTTTGTTATTTGTGACCTAGTGATATTATAAAAAAAATGATTAATTATATTAAAAGATAGCGTACACCTAGAAAAACATTTTTGCACTAGTTGAAATCAGCATTTACTTATACAAGTAAACAAAATAGAACGTAATTTGTAAAGAAGCATATGATTTGCACAGTGTAAAAAGGGGATAGTTTTAAGATGACAAATAGCTTTTACTCATGACAAAAAGTTTAATCTCCAAGAACTGGCAAATTATAAATACTACTTGATGTGAGCAAAAAAGAGTCTAAATCACTATGACATCAGGGAAGGTAGTGTTATGATGCGGCGTACACAATAAACTTGAAGTGGAAATGTGACTGGAGTAGCTTACAAATCTCCTTTGACTTAAGTTTATTCAGAATGAAATGTAATTTTTAGACTGGTTGCTTGCGCTTTACAACAAGATAATTATCCTTACTCTAATGTTCAAAGCTGTAAAAGAGTTTATTCTAAGGAAAAATATTCGGTTGTTTACATTTTAAAAAATTTTATTCGCTCCATTAAGGATTGTTGAACAGATACCATTTGACTAACTAAAGTCGCTTTATGACTCATTAAAAGATCGCATATTTGAAATAATTTTAAATTGTAGAATACAGCCACTAATAAAATACACATGGGTGGCTTAATATAAAAAGAGCTTATCTCCATTTTCTATTACTGTACAGGAGAAGGAGGAATCTGAAAAAAACTCAAAATAATGAAATCAGTTCGAAACTTTTTATGTGGCTATAAATCCATTATTTTCAACCATGGCTTACAAAATTATTCAGGTGTGAGGTGTATGTTAGTAGACTAACCGAAAATGTTTAAAACGCAATTTCGAAAGAAATCAAAATTCACTTTATTATTTATTTCTTTCTAGCCATAGATATGCAAAATATTAAAGACAAATAAAATGTTTGGATAATTTTACTAAATAGACTATTCATCACATACAAATAAACGCCTGACTTTTAAATATTTTTTCAAATGTTTAAAAGCGCAATAAAATTCTCTATTCGTTGAAAGTAACGTTTTTGCTCACATCAAAATATATAAAAATGTATGACTTCTTAAGTATCAAAAATCGAATCAATGGACTAAGAGCATATTTACAAACAATTACAGTTATTAAGCTAAAGTTTTTAACAAAGGTTCCCGTCGATCAGTAGGTGGTATAGGATAGAAATTTTCACATAAAAATATTTTCAGAAGATTATATTTTATTTTTGCATGAAATAAAAAAAAATACATGAATTGATATTCTCAAAAATTTTTCAAATGCAAATACGAATATTAAAAACATGAGGATTTTCGTAACATCACTAATGCAAGCATATTTAATTTGAAAAGAATGTATGTTTGTATGTTTTATTAACGGGATGAAATAGAACGCAACTCGCCAGAAGTACGGTACTCTAAACACGCTTAAACATCCTGTGATACTGCCGCAAAGTTTTTCGTCGCAGGGTGGGATAGGAATGTATTCCGATTTAATCAATATTGCTTCTTCTTCTTCTTCTTTGAAGCTCTTCCAATCTACGAAGTTCAATCAGAACCGATTTTACAAAACTACAAGTCGTCGTTGCTCTAACAATGTCAGTTATATGTGTTTTTTACTGAATTTTCAGGAGATCATATAAAACTTTCGCATATTGACTATTGTTCAACCAATCAAAATATATTTAAACGGTTTGGTGAATAGATGTACGACCAATAATGTTTATAGATTAATAAAAAATATTTTAAAAATTGTCACATAACCGATTGCGTCAGAGCAGCGATGATATATTCTTCCATTTATACTAAGAGGACAATATCGACGGTACTAAATTTTCCCAGATAAAGAAAACATGGCGGCCACTTCCACTACGTTACCACAACAATTAGGAGAAAATGGTACAATGTCATGTCCGAAGCGGTGCAAGGACGATCTAAAGCACCCCTGTAGGCTCAGAAGCTGTGGTCATAGTAGTCTAGGTCTCCATGTTCTCTTTTTAACCAAGACCTGATGTTCCGAATCAGTATTTGAGTCCGCCGTCTGTAATCAGCTGTAGTCCTCCTCATCTATCACCTATCTTTACACAAGTCCATCGTACTATCAGCACAGTCAGTCTGGTCATACCGGCGATGACAAGATTAGCTTTATCCGAGATAGTACGAAATGTATGTATGTGAATACGTATGTATGTATGTATTTTAGAGAAATATCGAAGCAGACTACAACTATTTTGGGTCCATTTTTGACCTTCACTCACTGTAATTTCATGGCTAACAATCGGCATACCTTTCTTCACTGACTCCTGTTCTATTTCAGACGTTTTCTCTGAACTAGAAAACAATTTCATATTACCGACTAGTAACTGCCGACAATCCTAATCACATAGTCCTTCATAACCGTCAGTATCTTCGTTACACTGAAGTCCCTCATAGCATTTACACTTAATGTGTGCCAACTTGTGAACATAATCCACCGCGATATGAATATCCCTAATAGTTTAAAGCACGAGGTTCAGGATTCTCCTATGCCCCATTAATAAAGATACTGATGTCACTATTCATTCCCTTCTTGCGCGTGGATCCATCTGCATCCATCCATCACACGATTCATGTACTGCATTGGCATCTGAGTCTTCTTTTATGTAAGAGGTCCGAATCCTCCCTATGCCATAGCCAGAGATAATGGTAACATCTCTATATCCCAGACTAGCAATAACATAAAGACTTGGACACTACGCCAAAATAACATGCCACCGTGGGATATAAAGTCTTAAACAAATTGATATTTCCTCGAGGAAAAATGATCGACATTTTGATTGCAATATTTCTGTATTTGATTTACTCAGCCTCAACCTTAATATTACCGAACCTGCTGGGTAATTAGATATTCCTTGTCATGTCCTTGTTTTTTTCTTTCATCTTATCTGCTTAACTTCCTGTAGAGTATATGGCCTCTTCACGTAGTGTACATATGCATTACTGTTCAATATTTTGGTTCCTGTTATGCTGATTGTAAATGCACATGCCTGTTAGATTGTGACGTAATTTACTTGGATATTTCAGTGAATTGACTCAAAGAAGGTTGTCGGGCTTAAATTCATATGTGTGTTGGTTTTTCTGTGCGTGTTTCTTGATAATGTTTAGGTGGTAGTGTAGAGAAGACAATAAAGTTAATTAAGAATGCATAAACAATAACAATTGATCAATTCAACTATTTGTTTGCAAATTATTTATGCATTCATGTTTGTATACTCGTATAAGTAATAACTTTCACAAAGAAAATAGGGAACAATTGATAAATTTCTTAAAATTAATTCGAAAAGTAGGCTATTGCCTAGAAAAGCTTTATGTTGTTAAGGTTTTATTAATAACAGATAAAAAAACTTGACTTATTTATTCATTTTCAATATGATCACTTCATGTTGCTGTTACTGAAACCATTTACATTGTATTTTTAGTCAATAAAACCTCATTTAGACAAGGCAAGTTAACTTGTGCAAGTCTTGTGTTAAAAGAAAATAGAAGTGAAGTTATGTTGAATATAACAAACTTGCCGGTATTCAAAATTAGTTTTGTTTTTCCTTTTCCTTCGTTTACATCCGTACAAATAGAACCTTGGCACCACTAACGTAGAAATTGCTGAATCAGAGTTTTTATGTGTGAACGCGCAAGTAAACTTATCTTAATGGATGCAATCAGTGATGTTGTTTATTATACATTTACTTTATTTTTGAGCTCTCTACGTAATATGTAATTTTACTGTTTTGGTCATAGTGTCGCAAATTTTTTCAAAGTATCATTATTCTGAAAACCGACCCTGTGCGGTTCCTTCCTTTTTCCGGCCTGATTTGGTACAATTTTAAAAAATGCCATTGAGTGGTGTTCAAACATTAATGTCAATTTTGTTCCACAAGAGGCAAAGTTATGAAACATGTCTGATGTTAAGTGTAAGTGCACCAACTTGTCAAAAAGGTAACAGAGGCAACTATTAATTCTTTTAAGGGAAAATTTCTGGAAGAAGTGGATAAATTTAATTTAAATTATTTGTTAAATATTTGATTAAGATTATTTATTTTAAAAAATTTTTAAATTGATCGGTTTCAGTTTCATTTAACTTAATACAAGTATATGTTATTTCCAATCTTAAAATGCACTTTTAAAAACATATTAAAAAAACAGACACAAGTCATTCATAAGGTTTAAAGTTTAATTCAAAAGCTTTTTGTATTTATTCCCTCAACTAGGTTAGGTTAGGTAGAACAGGCAGCTGCTGTGCAGCTTACTTGGGTCCATTATATTGATCCCTTTGTGATACCTGAATAGAAAAAAAAGAATAGAATAGAAAGGAAGCAGACAAGTCCAGAGTCTCCGGCGGGAATCGAACCCGCAACCCCCAAACTAGCAGAACAGCACACTGCTGACTAGTCCATCGGGGCACCCATTCCCTCAACTAAGTGTATGTAATAATAAAACAGGACTTTTTATAGTTAAAACTTAGAATTGAATATTGTTTAGACGCTTTCACCTGCCTTAAAATCCCTGTAGTGATGTAGTTAGCTCAGCAGTACATCTAAAAAAGGTTCCAATCATTCAATGCAGCAGAGACACGCAAACAAAATTAAATTGCTTAATAAAACAAAACTTAAAACATATAAATTAACGAATCTTTGTTATATAAAAGAACACAACAACATGGATAGCAAAAAGGAGGTATAAATAGTCAATTCTTTCACGATCTCTCACATATCCTTTATCACTGTACTCTGCTAATTCTTATTATATGTGATCTCTACATCCGGCATGCAACAATCATGTAAACCAACCTATCAAGGCCGGCCAGACACTCAATCAAAACGTTAGGATAACTAAATTATATGTGGTGTGTTAATGATATCATTATCTTGCAACCAGCTAGAGAAGACCACCAGCATAACTGTACAAACATTTTACACTTAACACAACAAGCGCCACTGGCACAACAGCTGGTCACGCTGCTTCAGTTTAGACAAATTGCATACAACAATCTCTCAGTAGTTTGCAACCCTAAACCTGTTTTCAATGATTTCAGTGTTTTCTTTTGAAAACTCACCAGCAGCAATACTTTAATTGCTACACAGAATTACTTGTAAGTCTAACACATGGATAATTGCAAATAAGTATTTTCATACTGCAACAAGTTCTAAAAACGTTAATCTAGGGGCAAATTACGGCATTCGAACGTGTTCGAAATTTAAAAATTCTTATTAGAATCTCTATGCCAAAAGCACAGCGAACTTGATCGTTCGAGTAAAATTTCGATCGTGATTGAATGCCGTAATTTGGCCCCTGCTTTGAAAAACAATTTTTAGAATAGTTTATTTATTTAATTTTTTTTTGAGTCTATGGGTTCTAGATCCTTACTGACTATGAAACAAGACATACAAATTATTTAATATTAGTTTTACAAAAACAAAATTATTTTACATTCAACAACATTAATACTTAATGAAAAATCTACGGCTTAATTCGTACTGAAAACTTTGACTGATAGCGGACAAAAATAACGTGTAGAACGAGCTGGTACATTAAAAAAGATATTCACTATTAGAAAATCGGAGCATATAAGTACATTCTTTTATTTAATTTAGAACAAACGTAACATTTAGCATTGTTCTTTGACTTTTTAAAGTTGGCAACTTTACAAGTGCAAGTCTACTAGTATAAGGCGGCAGGTTAAACAAATGCCACTGTAAGCCACGAAGACAAAATAACAGGAACTGTTTTTGCACATATGTTCTTGATATAAGCATTGTGAGAAAAAAAGATATAAAAAAGTTATAATATCCAGAAAATTGAAATTCTAACCTCAACAAATGTCAAAAAAATTTATTTTACTATAACCACATAGAACTTACAAGAAAGGTGAGCTACTTTTCATTTTAAATATATTTGATACTAGTCAAGCCCGGCGCGCGTTGCTACTCCCCCGTAATGAATAAAAATGCATTCTGAATTTTAATTGAATATAATAAAAATAATATTTTATTGGTTTTTATTGTAATGCAAGTGGGTATACAATATTTTTGGGTTTTCCATTTGCTGTAAAAATGAACAAATTTTTTGGTGTTCTTACTCTGGAGCATGAGACGTACAGCTGGCCATGTGAAAAGCATGGATTTTCCAAATTCAATCCTGCAACACGCAGAGATTTTCCTTTTGCTTTTTTGATGGTAATAGCGAAGGCAAGTCGAACTGGAAACTGTAGTCGCTTGAAGTTGAAAGGCAAATCGGTTGGAACCATTGGAGTGCGTGGAAATAGCTGAAAATAATAACTTATTTTTAATGGCGGTGGCACTGCCCACTTTTCTAATCACGAAACTCTATAGTCATGACAGCTCAATATGTGTGCAAACTTTCAGAAAAATCGATTTAGTGCAAGTAGCTAAAAATGTTAACTTATTTTTAATGGGCGTGGCACTGCCCTCTTTTGAATTCACGAAATTGTGTAGTTATGAAAGCTCAATATGTGTGCAAAGTTTCAGAAAAATTGGTCAAGCGCTAGAAGCTAAAAATTATAACTTTTTTTATAGGCGTGGCATTGCCCACTTTTCTAATCACGAAACTGTATAGTCATGACAGCTCAATATTTGTGCAAACTTTCAGAAAAATCAATCTAGTGCAAGTAACTAAAAATGATAACTTATTTTTTATGGGCGTGGCACTGCCCAATTTTCTAATTACGAAGTTGTATAAAATTGAGAGTTCAATATGTGTGCAAAGTTTCAGAAAAATCGTTCAAGTAGAAGTAGCTGAAAAATTAATATTTATTGGCGTAAGCCCGCTCACTTTTTATCACCCATAAACACTTTCTGGAATGTGTAAAACAACTTGCCAAAGTTTGAGTCCGATCGGCTTTACGGTTTCGGAGTCTATAGCTAACACACACAGAGAGACAGAGTTTCACTTTTTTATATAAAGATGTGTTTATATAAAGATTTGTTTAAGGCTTTGAAAGTAATTATCAATTCATCTACTTATTTAGAATAAAATGAAATGCATTGTAAGCAAAAATTTACCCTTGAAACTCACACTCATTTCAAAACTGGCAGAATGTAGGCGCTCAAGTAAATCCTGTTCTAGGATAAATAATATATGAGTAATTTGTTTCATAGATTAATTAAAGACATGAAAAGTCTTATAAAAATTATAATTATTTATGTACACTAGAGCAAATATTTATAATTCTGTTTGGCAAAATTAAATCTTTGTTTTTATACCACCTCTACACTTGGTGACAGAGGGTATATGAATACAAAATTGCCATTATCTACATGTGTTTATCCAAGTAATATTCTTCTAAAAAACATCTAATTAGGGGCGATTTAAAACCCGAAATTCATACTCGTAGTCTTATTCATCAGTATAAAAGGTAAATAAGGCTACGGGTTATAATTTGATATCTTCGACGTGTCCAAAATTTATCTACGAGCTTAAAAATTTAATATATTTAAGAAAATTAAATTTTTTTAAATAAATTTTTCCCTACAACTTTACTGATTAGTGAGTGATAATGTTCAAAATTTTGCATGAATATCTTTAGAGGCTTACTGTATCTGTAAATTGTCACAAACGTGTCTATAATTTGTTTTAGGGTAAAAAATGTTACGGTAAAAATTATTTGCTTATATCTCAGAAAGATATTATTTTCAATAGAAATCTAGATATTTTTTATATTTTGCTATCAGAAATTCATTTCAACTTGCACTATACATAAGCTTTAAGAAAATATGTAGCTTTTGGGGTCGGAAATGAATATTGTACATTTTTCACACGAAATGACAAACATCGAATCGATAAATTTGAGTTCTGTGTCACAACAGTGATGTTGGCTTCTTCTGTGTGCACGGCAAAAGATTTGAATGAATATTATCCAAAAGAGTAGATCTGGTCATGAATTGATCAATAGTATTGGGTATTTCCTTTCTTACTAGTAGGTACAAAAAGTTTAATAGTGTTTTCACATTTAAGGTTTTAATACTAAATTCGGTTTAAACGTTAAAACCAATCAGTAAAACCTGGTTTTACCATACAAAATAATTTTGTTAGGATCATCTTAAAACCATTTTTGTTTTGGTTTAAAGTAGATTTTATGAAATACAACCTTGTCTAATTAGGAATAGCTAATAATGTTAGATGGCGCTAAATAAAAACAAGTAAGAGTGTTATATTTGGCCGTGCCGAATCTGATAATACCCTTCACCATCATGTACATAGGTATAATCTCACATCGTAGCTTAACCTATATTTCATATTATACCCCTTTTTTCTTTATTATTTCCGACGCCATCCTCGATTTTGAATTTTTACGTAGTTAAATGTTATCAACTAGTCAAACGCTTTAATTTGATACCCATATTGATGGGGTTAAAAAATTTTATCCGTCATTTTGTTTTAGACGCCATCTAGGATTTTACATTTTAGAATAATTTGCTGTATTCTACTGGTCAAGCCATTTAATTTAATACCAATATTGAGGGGGTTCAAGATGCTACATTTTAAAACACCAGATTTGACCCATATATAAATTTATTGTGCGCCATTTTGTAGTGGCGGCCAACATCAATTTAAATTTATTTATAGTGTTTATATTGCGCTACTCAATTCCTTTCAGATGATACCAATATTGACTCTCTCGGTTATACAGAAGCTGAAAAAATTGATTTTCGTTTGTAAGTTTTAAAAATATATATTTAAAAAAAAATTTTTTTGCCTATAACTTTACCGTTAAGAGCCCGATTTATCCAAAAATTTACACGAATATCTCTAGAGTCATGTTATATCTACAAATAGTAGCAAAGGTACTTATAAACTATTATATGGCTGAAAATTTTAATTTTGGTGGTAAAAATATGGGAAAAAACAGAGGCAGTCGTGTTTATTTGCTCATATCTCAGAAAGTTATTGGCCGATTGTGCTGAATTTCAATAGTGATTCATTCCCAGATATTTCCAAAAGACTGATAGCAAACTCAGATCTGAGGAACATATGGTTGCTTCTAAAAGTTGATTTCAACCAACACACGGACAGACGGTCAGGGTTTAATCGACTCCTCTATTCATAAGCTTTCAGAAAATATATACTTTATGGGGTCGGAAATGAAAATTGTAGAAATTACAAACGGAATGACAAAGCTATATATACATTTGTGCACCACAGGTGAAGGGTATATTAAGTTCAACCGATGAAATAAAACAAACAAAACAAAAGCAATGGATGCAGTAACAACAACATAACAAAATGTATCTTTATTATTTTGAATTATATTTTAACTATTTATTTACAGCTGATTACACCGCTCAGCAGCAAAATCTCCCATTAAATAAAATTATGTGGACTATATGGATTTTGATGCGCTGAACTCAAATCCGTTGTCGGTTTTTTTTCAACAGATCGGGATTTCTTTTATGGGCGTGGCAAATTTTTTCCTTCCATTTTTAAATTAAAAAATATTACCAATTTTGCACGAAAAAATTTCAATAATTTCAAAACCATAAGACCTAGAGAAAAATTCTATAATACTTAAATAAATAAAATTTTGTTACACATCTTCTGGTGTTTTATTTTTGGAAATCGGATGACTGGTTCTCGAGTTAGGATGAAATGTGTCTCCGTACCTGACTAGTTTAGGGGAAACTCACAGCAAAGTCGATCGTTCGAGTAAAATTTTGATCGTGATCGAATGCCGTAATTTGGTCCCTGATTTATTTAAACTTGTAGTGTGAACGTAAAATCTGTTAAGCTGTAAGTCGTTTTAATGGTTAAACCAGTGACAAATTTTTTATTATTTCGTAAAACATAAAAGGTATCACAAAGGGATCAATATAATGGACCCAAGTGAGCTGCACAACAGCTGCCTGCTCAACCTAACCTAAACAAAAACAAAATGTAAAATTGTTACATTATTTGCACAATGCAAATGCCGCCAGTAATAAATTTTTTTTTATGAGTTATTATCTCAACATATTTATTTTGCACTGTTCATAAGTTGAGTTGTGTGTCCATTGCGTCGATGCAAACAAATTTGAATTTTTATGAATGAATATTTAAATTGAGTGTAAATTTCGTAGTTATTCTTCGTTTTCAACAAGTGCCTAGTAAAATCAATGAAATATTGAAATTCAATACGTGTAGTAGGTCCTTCATAAAATTGACTGCAATATTAACGATGAAATTTACAAGAAAGGATTTAAACAATGAATTAATTTAATTTAATTTAAAAAAAAAAAATAAATGTGGATATACAAAACATGACAATTGTAACATTTTTATTAGTAAAATCTTCATTAGTTACATAAACATTACTGTTTATAAAAATTTTCAGCAAATTACAATTGCAGATTTAAAATTAAATTCAGTATAAAGATTTTTTGTTTGAATTTGCTATCGAAATTACTTCTATGAATTAAACATCTTGTTTGCTTTAATCTTTATCATAATTAAGACTCTTGTAAGTTTTAAGTTCTATTATTAACGGTGATTAATGATTAATTTGAAGTTGTTGTTCACTAAACACATAAACATGTCATTGCTTACATTTCTACAAATTTATATGTACTTGCGTACTAGTTAACATCCTTGCCAGCAAATGCCAGTTTTATTTTTGATAGTAGTCACCACTGTTGCCATTTCAGCTATTTTCTTGTCAAATCTAGCGATTTTTAAACATTTTTTCCGGGAAAAAATATGATTTAGCTATTAGCGGGAAATCTAGCGATTTTTGCGATGTTGAATTTTAACGTGTTTTTAACATATTTGATGTTAATATTCTTAAAGAGTAGCTACCAATTCATTTGTAAGTCGAATGCTATTTTCAATACACTTCTTTATACAGATTTTGGCATCTGAAAGCTAAAAAACATACATTAAAATTCAAAGACCAATTTTATCTTGCAAAGTTTATAGCTCAAAATTTTTTTGTAAAAAGAAGATGTTAAATAAACGTTGCTTTCTTTCTTTAGATGAGTTTGTGAATTATACAAAAAAAAAACTATTTAAAAATTTCTTGCAAGAATTTCGAAATATTGCAAAAAAGAACTAATATGATCTAAAAATTGTGCATTGTTAAGCCATTAAAAGTTAAAGTCCTGGGTAATGCATGATTAAAAATAAGGATAAATAACAAAAGGATATTGATTCAGGTGCTCCCTGTCTGCAAAATTGCACAAATAAAAATACAAGTCATCTGCATCGGTGGGATGGTTATATTGGAGAAATTTTAATTTTAAAGAAGGCTTCATTAATAACTCAACATAAGTCAATCAATTCAATTGATCACCTAAGTGATTTATGTAAAAACGATTTCGATAGAACGAATGATAACCGTTTTTATAGAACCAGATGCTTAGCGATAAATAAAAATGTTTTAGTGACCCATCTCTTAATGGATCTTAGAAACGATGTATTAGGTTCTAGATATAGTGTATTAGGAGTTAAATCAATATATGTTTGTATCATCAGGTAATTAGGCATGTTTTTTTTAAAATTAAAAGCCTACGTGGTACATAAATCTAAAATAAATATATTTTTTTCAGTACCGAAAAACAACAAATTGTGTTAACATTTCTAAGCTTGGCTGAAGTGGCCAATGCGACAGCTTCAATTACGATTTATTTAAATCAGCATTCAAGAGACTAGATTACAATTTTACATACAAAAGCGAGAATCTAGAGCGTTGGCTTTAGACTTTTAGTGAATTAATTCCAAAATGTTTTTAAATAGGAGTTAAGTATGCATATTATAAATATAACGTAATTAGCAACACTTAATAAACGTATTTTTTTTTTAATTGATTTATAACGTACATATGTGTACGCATATTTCTTGAATTTTTTCACATACCGTCATACATATGTAAATTATGTATTATAATGTAACTAATAAAAGCTGTCTTCGTAATAAAAATGACTGTACTTTTCATTTTTTCTTTCGCAATGAAACGCTAAATTTTCCGCGCAATAAAAAAAATCGACGAAAACTTGGCTTTTTTTATACCCTTCACACAGTGAAAAAGGGTATATATAGGTTTGTCATTCCGTGTGAAATTTCTACAATTTTCATTTCCGACCCCATAAAGTATATATTTTCTGAAAGCTTATGAATAGAGGAGTCGATTAAGCCCTGACCGTCTGTCCGTCTGTCCGTCTGTCCGTGTGTATGTTGAAATCAACTTTTTGAAGCCCCCCGACATAGGTTGGACCCGGGTAAGGTATTAAAATATCAGAAATATTCGGGAGTAGATCGGTATTGAAAATCAGAAACATCGGTACATAAACAACTGAGATATGAGCAAAAACCCACGACCACCTCGATTTTCTTTTCATAAAAACAACATTACAACAACAACATACATACATACAAACGTGTATACTGGTTAGAGAAAACGTGGCATCGAATCCCAGCTGAGGCAAAAAAATTTTTTTTTAAATTTTTTTAAAATTTTTTTTTTTAATTTTTTTTTATTTTTTTTTTATTTTTTATTTAATATATTATATATATTTTTATTATTATTTTTTTTTATTTTTTTTTTTGTTTTATATATATTATATATGTATATAATAATTTTTTTTTTTTTAATTTTTTTTTTAAATTTTTTTTTTAAAATTTTTTTTTTATTTTTTATTTTTTTTTTTGTTTTTTTTAACATACATACGTGAATTTACTGTTATTGCATGACTACACGTTGTGAAGGGTATATAAGATTCGGCACGGCCGAATATAGCGCTTTTACTTGTTTTTGTTAAATTTATGCCAGAATTTGAAATAAATAAATATTAGCGATTTATCGCTAAAATTTTTACAATTTAAAATTTTTAGCTATTTTCTAGCTATTTTTCTACTTATTTTAGCGATATTTTTTGGGAAATAGTTGGCAACAGTGGTAGTCACTTAGAAGTCACTACTTCGATTCAACTGGTAACACTGATACATTTTACAAAACAAATAACATTGGTTTCGTATTTTTTTATGTTCGTTTTGTTAAATTTTATTGTGAATTTAACTATCGAAATAGTCACTTTAAAGCCTATAGCACACGAAATGTAAAAAGCCACATGCACGTGTGTGTCTGACGTCACTAAAATGTTCAGCACTTTGAAAACTTTTTTTAAAATAGTCGTAGTGGCTGCTTGCGGTAAGATTTTGATATAACATGAACTGTATTTTAGTCCAAAAATGCAAATGAAACACATGAGGCCAAAACGGGTACAATTATGCTTAATGATGACGTAAAAATTGTTACAGCCACGCCTTTGGATAATTCAAAATTGTACAAAAGCAAACTGTATATATTTGCATTACCAAGTGACTTTTAAGACACTAAATAGTCTTATGTAGTAAGTATTACATAAGTAAAAAATTTTTTTATAGAACGGGGATTCTATTTGCATAAGAAAATGTAATCATGTTTGACGATTTTCGCATAATTTAGATACTTTTAAATATTTTTATACCCACTACCAAAAAAATTGTGGGGGTATATTCATTTCGTTATTTCGTTTGTAACACATCCATTTTTAACCCCATAAAGTATATTCTGAATAGGGGTTTGATTTTATGACGATCTAGAGATGTCCGATCGTATGTTGAAAGCACAATAGAGCTCAAGCCGAAAAAGCTAGGGGACTAAAATTTTGCCAGAATCTTTTTTATAGACAAGGTTTGTTTGGTATTGAAAATGGGCTAAATCGGAATATTAGGAAGAGAGTTATAGCTCGTAATGCAATAGTAGGTAAAAAAACCATGTCCTCCCAACATCGAATTAAATGCAATTGTGTCCAAACGCATCAACGTAAAGCCATGAAATTTCGAACGTATATTTCCTGAGTAAAAAAATATTTTACCCTTAAAATTGCTTAAATCTATACTTTAGGAAAGAAGTTATAAATCAAAATATACGAAAATTTATTCCTCATAGCGTATTTTTCGTTAAACATTTCGAGCTTTTAAATGTCATTAACATTAGATTACGTGAAAAGTGGGCGTGTCGAAGTAGTTTATGGTTATAAATTCAAATCAGATATATTTTAATAAAGAGTCCTTCTTTCTTCCAAAATGTTTTTCCATAAAGAAATTATATGAATATGAGAGGTGGGCGTTAAGGTGGGCGTGGCACCCGTTATACGTTAATACGTTTAGACACAAGTGCTTTTTATTCGATGTTAGAAGGACGAGGTTTTTTAGACCTACTATTGTTAAGGTAGAGTAGGCGGGTAGAGTCATGAAATTTCGAATGTATATAAAATTGCCCAAATCTATACATTACGAAAGGAGTTTTCGATTAAAATGTACGAAAATTTATACCGTACAGTGAATTTTTCGGTATATTCAAAATTAAAAACGTAATGAGTGAAACTGACAAAATCAGATGTATGATTCTGAAATTTTGCAAACATTGCTTTTTGGTAAAAGGCTTTGTTGTAACGGAAAATAATTGTGACACGCCCACTGTTACGCTCACCCCCCATATAGCGCTTTATTTCAAATTCAGATTATTTCGTATAAAACCAATAAAATAAGGGGTACGATGATGAAATTTTGTACATATGGCATTCTGGTCAATGTCACTGCTATGCCAGAAAATTAAGGTGACACGCCAACTTTAACGCCTACCACCAATATAACGCTTTATCTTAAATTCATATAATTTCTCTATGGACATAGTTTTTGGAAGAATAAGGGACTCTATATTAAAACATATCAGTTGTATTTTTTAGCAGAAACTTTATTGACACGCCTATACTACGCCCACTTTCATTAAAAGACTTAATTTACTAAAATATTTTACTAACATATCGATGTTATACAAAGAAAGTGATACATATTGTTACGTTTATACCTTTTATAAACGTTGGATTATTTCCTTTAAATAAACCTTTTGAGTTCTTTTATTGCATTCAAAAACAGTTGAAATTTGTTATAAAATTAAGAGCACTTTATTTACTTAAACACACTCAAATATTGTTCTTATATCACTTTACTTATTACACTTATGATTATACACTTTTATTATCAAACACACTTTGATACGCACCTTACAAGCTCTACTGTAATACTGATCACGCTAGCTGTGTTGTTCGGCTATTTATAGTAACACAGTGCTGTTCGGTAACATTCGACAAAGTTCTCGTATGTACATTCTAGTACATTCGAAAACCGTTACATTTAAATTAAGACGTTAAGTAATAGGTACGAATAATAGAAGTGCCTAAAAGTATGCTACACATAACAACAAACATCATGTTCGAAAAACCAGCAAAACAAACTAATACAAATACAACTACAGTAACTTTAACTGCTACAAATAAAATAAATTAAAATGTAAATTAAGCTACTTAAAAATAAATCTGTAACAATATTTTAGTATACAGATATTGTTCCATAGCGATTACTGTTAATAACAAAATAATAAATTTTGTGCTATAAAAATAAATCAAATTGGTGGTGGGTATAAAAGATTCGGCACAGCCGAATATAGTGCTATTACTTGTTTTTGTTAACATACTTTCTGGTGTTTAGTTTCAGTATTAAATTTTTAAAAAAATTTTCTCTTCATGCGCGTGCATGCACCCCTCATCGAGTTAAAATAGTCGTTACCTTTAAAATAATCGTTATTTTGTGTACAAAACGAAAACCAAAAAATAAAAATATTTATTTTTATGAAAATGTATGGTAAAATCACAGCATTTAAATGTCCATCAAATCTGTGAATGTTGTAAAAGTAAAGGAATATCTTTAAAAATACGAATGTGCACTGGTAAAAACAACACGTGTGTTAACCAGGTAGTGTGGCAGAGAAAATAATTGTGTAATTTCATTAAAATTTTAAACTAATTTTAATTTCTTTTGTTGGTTTAAAACTCATCAGAATTTTGTTTGTTTATTGTTTTAACTTCAATCTGCTGAAATCTTATACAAGAACTTATTTCAAAGTTCAAACTTTTATGCTAAACATAAGACAAACCAATTGGGACATATGCATACTTAAAACATGAAACTTTTCATGTTTTTTTTTTATTCAAAAAATTTTATAAGAAACATAAAAGAAAAAATACAAAAGTAAAACGTTTTGACAATTGGGATGTTTAAAGTTAAATAACTTGATTGTGTTTAAGCAAAGTTTTCTATATCAAGTGGGTTATAATATTGAAAGCATATCGCCAGCATAGAAGTAAATCTTGTAAATCTATTTTTTTTAATCTCATATGACAGTTTAAAACCTTTTGAAAGAGAAAGAGAGACCGTTAGTTTGATTAGAAAATCTGCAAAGTCCAAAACATTCAATATTTTCTGCTGACTCCCGTTTTGTGTATTATCATCTAATACGTCCTTGTTTTCTTTAAAAAATATTAGTTTTTGTTTGTTATTTTTTTTATAAATATTTATTCTTAATTAAATAGTTTTTATCAGTAATAACAAAACAAAATTTTCGCCTCAGCGCCACTTGGCATATAAGAGGCTTATTAGCAAAAAACAACAAAATTTTTACCAAAAACGCTTAAAATATACTAGCTAATACCCGGTGTGCTTCGCCACCCCCATCGTAATGAAATAAAAATTTTATAGTTCAAAAATATATTTGTTTTGCAAGTGCCACGCCTACTATTACTAAATCAACCATTTCTTATTCAAATAAGCATATAGACGTCAAAGTGTCTCTTGTAAAATTTGGGTACTCTAATTATTATCGCTTCCCAGATATACGAATTTTTGTATTTAATTCATATGACAGGTGTCACGCCCACTATTACTAAAGCATCTATTTCTTATCAAAATAATCATATAGATGTCAAAGCTTCTCGTGCAAAATTTGGGTACTCTAACTATTATCGCTTCCCAGATATACGAATTTTTGTATTTAATTCATATGACAGGTGCCACGCCCACTATTGCTAAATCAACCATTTCTTATTCAAATAAGCATATAGACGTCAAAGTGTCTCTTGTAAAATTTGGGTACTCTAATTATTATCGCTTCCCAGATATACGAACTTTTGTATTTAATTCATATGACAGGTGCCACGCCCACTATTGCTAAAGCATCCATTTCTTATCAAAATAGTCATATAGATGTTAAAGCTTCTCGTGCAAAATTTGGGTACTCTAACTATTATCGCTTCCCAGATATACGAATTTTTGTATTTAATTCATATGACAGGTGCCACGCCCACTATTGCTAAAGCATCCATTTCTTATCAAAATAGTCATATAGATGTTAAAGCTTCTCGTGCAAAATTTGGGTACTCTAACTATTATCGCTTCCCAGATATACGATTTTTTGTATTTAATTCATATGACAGGTGCCACGCCCACTATTACTAAATCATCCATTTCTTATCAAAATAGTCATATGGATGTCAAAGCTTTTCGTGCAAAATTTAACTGTTATCGCTTCCCGAATATACGAATTTTAGAAGTCAATTGCTATGAGAGCTGCCACGCCCACTATTTCTAATGTACCCATTTTTTACAGAAATGTTTATTACAGTGTTAAAGTTGCTCTTGCAAAATTTTAGTACTCTAATCGATATCGTTTTCCAAATATACGAAATTTAGTATTTAATTCATGTAGCCCCGCCTACTATTGAAAGTCCGCCCATTTTTTACCCAAATGTTCGTGTGGATGGCAAAGTTTACCGTACTTAATTTGAAGAGTCTAGCTGCATTAACTTTCGTGATATATAATATTTATTCTTTAATAGCGCGTGTCACCCCGTCCACTTACAATTTCAAACCAAAGTATAGCCTATAGTTCCTTCCAGACATACAGAAAGATTCTGTGAAAATTTCAAGGAAATCGGTCTAGCCGTTTAACCGTCTATAAAGCACAAACAAACATACAAACACACATTGATTTTTATATATATAGATATGTGGCTTAGAGCTAAAAGGACCAATGTCAAAATATTTACTTTTGAGAAAATTTGAATTGAAGTTTAACTTTTATAGGTGCTTTCATAGTGACATTGGCCAGCATTTTATTTATGAAGCTGTTCTGGGTTAAGTATGACTTTAGCTGTTTTACCATAATAAAATAGAGCAAGAAAACAAATCTAATGCAATGATTAACTCAAAAAAGCCAAAAAGTGACATTGGCCCTTTAACTCCAAGCCACAGATATAACAATTGTTATAATACCTAACCCTATTTCAACTGTACAAATTTGTCATATAGGTACATACACACGTAAGTAAATAGGTCATCGTTGTGTTGTTAGAGATAATTTTTAAGGAGGATTTAAATTGAGAATTTCTCTTAATATTTGTTAAAATATTTGGTAAGTTATTATCCTAATTCTCAATTGATTTCCGTTAAATGAATTTTTATTTTGAAAAAAAAGTATGGTATGGTGTTCACTATTGTATGGGATCTTTTTTTCTGCAAACACAGTCGGGCTCTCCTACTCGAAAATTATTTCACCCCGGGACCGCTATACTGCATTCTTTCTGGGTGGTTTCCTTTTTGGCTGCTTGTTGCAGCCTTGGTCTGTGCATTCTGAACTGCGTCCAGGACCTCGCCGATCGGCTTCCAATGCCTAGCCTGCATTATCAAGACCAGGTTTCTTATTTTTAAGAATGTATTCGTAGTATTTGAATACTGTTCGCCAGTTTCTCTCGTCCTGGATCATATAATCTATAATGCTCTCAGCATTAGTCCTCCCAAAGAGTTTTTCAATCCATTTCCAACATTTGCAAAAGGTATGCTCAGCGTCAATGTCTCCGTCTTCATATAAGCAATTTGACGTACTGCACTTGCTATGTTATACAGGCATTTCCTGAAATATCCGTTATCACACATCATCTGGGTCAGGTAGTAGTAAATATATTTCTCTGCTTCCCCTTTTTAATCAGATGTTTATATCCACATACACATTTGATGAAATTAAGTGTAAATTTTAAACGTGTTCTGTATTTGTTAGTATAGCAAAACACAAGCAAAACTCTCGTTCGTCCTGAGCGATTGTGTTATGGAGGAACTTAAACCATATTGAAAAAGAAACTTATATTTTGAAAGAAAAAAAAAACACTTTTTGTGCATTAAAGTAAATAAATCACGTATGAACGTTTTTTCAGTTCGTTAAAAGTTTTTAGTTAGAGTTCATACGAGCGTGCCCTCGAACTATTTTGCTACAGTTTATTTTTATCTGTAAGTTTTTCTTTTCCCATTTATACTCACAACATTTATCCTTAAATGCATTAATAGCAGTTTAAATGAAGAAATGAAGTTTTATAATCTTTTGTCTTTTCCTTGTTTTTTTTTTTAAACATACTTTGAGGACAATTTATAGGAGTGTGTGTTCATACACGCTTTTAGGTTTCTTATTGTTAATGGCAAATATATATAAAACTACATTTAAACATACACCCTATTAATTTAGTATGCGAATCTTGATATCGCATATTTTAAATCCCAGATTTTTGTTGTAAATCGTAATAGAAGTATTAAAGCAAATGAAACCGTTGGAAAAGGAAATAGTCGTATTCAAAAACTCAACAGTTTTTAGTTAATTTAGTTGGAGACAGACATGGAAAATTGAAATTTTTGAATGGTACCTTACGCTGCTAGAAAACAAGTACTTTTATGAAGTATCTTCTCTTTCTTATTTATGTTGTAATAAATAAAGATTTTTTCATAAGAATTCTGCAAATTAATGTGATTTTGCAGCGCTTAAGAAAACAAGTAAATGAGCTATTCAGTTGCCGAATGGTATTTATACCAAACACCAATATTGTACAGCATATAACTTCTTTGGATAGAAAAATTATGAAGCAATACTTATTATTAGGAAATCTGGCTTTTATTTGAGTTTAGAAAACATAGACCAACGATATCTAATATTAATATAAAACTCTTGAAAATAAATAAAAGTAGTCTTGTCAAAATTTTTTTCAATTTATCCTAAATAGACTCACGCGTGAACAATGTTTGCCAACTGTTTAAAGTGATATTTATTGTATATTATTTTTATTCCATCATTAAACCTCCTAAAACATTTTAAATATACCAAAAAATACACTTTGCGGTATAAATTTTCGTACATTTTGATCTATAACTCCTTTCCTAATGCATAGATTGAAGCAATTTTCAGGGTTAGATATTTTTTTACTCAGGAAATACAAGTTCCAAATTGCATGGCTTTACGTTAATGCGTTTGGACACAATTGCATTTTATTGGATGTTGGAAGGACATGGTTTTTTTGACCTACTCTTGCATTACGAGCTATAACTCTCTTCCTAATATTCCGATTTGGCCCATTTTCAATACCAAACAAACCTTGTCTATAAGAAATATTCTGACAAAATTTGAGCCCCATATCTTTTTCGGCCCGACCTCTATCGTGCTTTCAACAGACGGAAAGACGGACGGACATAGCTAGATGGTCATAAAATAAAAACCCGATTCAGAAAATATATACTTTATGGGGCTTAAAATGGATATTTCGATGTGTTACAAACGGAATGACAAAATGAATATTCCCCCACCACTGCAGCTTAATTCAAACAAAGGACTTACTGCATTCACAGAATCAGAAGAATTCGGTAACTATTTATGTGTTATTTCATATTTTACTACCACAACGATTTAAAATTAAATTTTTCGCTGTTTGTGATTATAATTATTTTTAACGCCAGTTTTGTCCGGCTCTAGCAGCTATCAGTTATATAGCGAAAAGAACAGATCATTTTTTCACAACCTGATGATGAAACCGTATCTGGAAAAAATATACTTATTCGGATTATTCTTTCATTTTCACAATAAAATTTCTTTATACAATTAAAGAAACATTATAAAGGCGAATTATTTCAAATATTTTTTGTAATTAGTTACACAAATATATTATAAATAGAGAATTCCAGCATTGGGAACGATAATAATTCTCAAGTCATTGTCCAAACATCATTATATTTAGAAAAGCTCACTGTTTGGTTCTCTTTGTAGACCAATGAAATTATTAGTCGTTATGCTTTTACAAATAATGCTGCTCAAAACGTTTCATTCCACAATGGAGTGGTAAACACACATGTTTAATAACTTTTTTGTGCCTCAGTTAGAGGGCATAAGTATTGCATACATGTGATTTTAGCAGGATAATGCCAAATAGCGCTGTATATAATAAATATTCGAAGCGTTATATTTAAAATACAGCCAGATTTACTCCGAAGGGTGTGTGAAAATTGGACCTCTAGGTTACGCCACTAGCCACGGCGGCCACATGACCGATATTATAATTAAACATTAATATCATACACTTATCTAATTAATTAAGTAAAAAGCAATTATATTTATTAAATAATATTAAATTTTCCATCCCTGGTTGTAAAGTTTGGCCAGAAGGAGGCTTTAAATGCAGATCTGTACTAACTATTAATGTCAAGTTGCAACTTCTTATATTCTTTTTGTTCTGTTTTGATAGATTTTTATTTTTCTTTTATATTAAAGAAAAAGAAAAAATTATCAAAAATATTTTTTTTAATAAAACAATGTAAATTTTTTCTCATATTGCAAGTTTAACAAACATTTTTACACAAAATGCAACATGTATGTGTTTATTGTTTTCTAAAATGTTTTAAAAAATTGTCGCTATTCATTAAGTTGAAGCAAAAACATATAAACTACTGCCAAAAGTAAAATTATATTTTTGTAAATTCTCTGCAGCCCCTGAAAAACTTTTGGTTGTACGCAACAGTTGTAATACATGTTTGGGCAACAAAAAGTTCGATAGAAACCGAAGTGCACTCATATAATTTGTGGTCTAAAAGTGTGTGTGTGTGTGGGTTTGTGAGAAAAACAAATAGAATTAAAAAACTATGTCCTGTTACCTTAACAGTTCGTAATGCTTTACACGTGATCTGATAACGTAAATAACAAATGTTTTTTGTTATTGTTATTTTGGGGTTTTGTTCTCAGTCGTGTTTGCAGTTTTCCTGTTTTTTTTTACGAGATTCTCAACTCTTTTGTTTGTCGCATTATTTGCCTGAGGCATGTTTACAACTTGATATGAACTTAAAAATGGATGTGTGCGTGCACTTGATTTAATCTGGCGGGAAAATACTCCAGTAAATAAGGCCTCCACAAGGCCCTACATTTTTAGAAAAGTTATTTATTTGTAAACATTTTTTATAAACATTTATATACAATATCAATTATTTACAAAAGACTTTTCATTTTTAGATTAAAAAACGAGCGACATAATCATGAACGTTGGCCCGTTCTGTCATGCTTTGAGCTCCACTAAAGGAATCTTCCCCAAATTAAATCTTTATCTTGATTCATGTAAATTGTGACATTTGCAAAGGTAATGTTTTATTAATTTTTCTTTATATGTTCTGTACGTTATTTTATCTGACAAACCCATGCGAGCTAGATGAGTTTTATACCCTGTACCAATGCATATTTACTCATCAGGTACTCTTGATTCGTCAGCTGATTATTTTTTTATTCACTTATTTTAAGTTTTAGCTGTCAAATGCATAAATAAAAAACAATTTTCTCTCTTTTCTAATTTATTTCAAATGTCAAACTTCATACATAAAAAATATAAACCAAAAAGTTCTCTCCTGATGAATAAATATGCCTTGACTCTGTACGATCTGGCCTTCTTAATTTTAGAATCTCTTTCGATGTTATAAGATTTAGGTTTTCCCATAGTAAATTTGTTACTTTGCTGCCTGTATTTTTTCATCGCCTAAGTTTTAAGGTATGTCGGAGATTTTGAAAGGGCTTAGAGTTTTGGAAAGTGATTTAAAAACAGGTAAGAGCGCTATATTAGGCTGTGGCGAATCTTATATACCCTTCACGCAGTTTACATAAAGAGTGAGTCAGAAAAAACTTATTATAATTACAAAAATTTATTCAGATATTGTACTTATTCATTAAACATTAAAATATTGGCATATTACTCGGTATTTATAAATTTACCGACTTTTTCCGGAAATCCTTTCATAAAGATTTAATAGATTCTTCCGTTACGTTTTCGGACGAGGTCATCCACTTACGACTAAAATCGAATATGTATTTAGATACCTTTCCTGTCTTCTTTAATTATTTTTTTCATGCGAGCCTAATACCTTTCCACACGTTGAAGTTCTGGACACTTGGGTGAATTCACCTCCCATGGTTTAAAATTTACATTATTGTTTGAATAGTAGTTAACAGACTTTTTTTCATAGTGGCATTATGTATAATCAGGCCAGAAATATGAAAGCGCTCTGTGCTGTTTTAAGAAAGGTAAAAACCATTTTGTTGGACACTTCGTAATATATATTTTAGAGTTTTTCGAGCCCGATGTCACAAATGATTGGCTTCTTTTACCACATCTGCCATGGTTTGTCCCATAAGAAATGTTTTGGTGAAGTTTGTTTGTTTTTTTGTCCGGTATTATTGTTGAACATTACCTAGTCCATCAGCTACATACAAATCTTGACCCGGAAGTTTTGAAAAGTCTGCCAGAACATACGTTTCATCATACATCACAGAAAAAGTGTATTTTTTTTATACATCTGACCATAATTTCTAAACTTTAATTGATTCCAATTTGGATATGTGCATTTAACTTATTGAACTGGTTTTCTGATAAAAGTTCTTGGAGCTTTTCGTAAGAGTTTTTCAACCTTTTGCCAATTTTTTTTTTTACATTTTGTACTTCCTGAAACATGTTTTCTTTTAATGCTAAACTCTTTCTTATACTGTTTAATGGCTCTTGAAATAGTGTGACGTTGAATCTTTGGATCTTTTTATATTTTTTTCGATATTGGATTTTTTTGAAAAGCTGTAATTATTTGTCCACGTATTTTTTTACGCTGCCCATTTTGACCAAAATAACAGTTGAAAATAAATGATTTAGACAAGAATTTATGGGACCAAGGATAAGTTATGGCTAATTTAATGTTTATAAGTTTTTTACATACATACAAACAAACGGTATGACAAGCTTATTTATATCCTTTTTACACTCTCCTGTGAATAGTATAATAATCGAATTTCGGATAATTTGTCGGCTATTGATACCGGGTGTTTTTTTCAGTGGTATAGAACACGAATTGAAATAAAACACAAAAAAATCGTTTTAATGACCATCAATTTGGCTTTATTGGAAGGATAATTTTATGCCATTAATGTTTAAATATGATTTCAGGCATGTGGCCGCCGCGGCTGGTTCGAATAAAGCCAATTCTACAGGTCCAATTTTTAACCACTTTTTCGAGCATATGGGGCCGTATGTCGGCAATAACGGCACGAATGTTGGCTTCCAATTCCCCTAACGTTTCTGGTTTGTTGGCGTACACGAGCGACTTCACATATCCCCAAAGAAAATAATCCAATGGTGTCAAATCACACGATCTTGGTGGCCAATTGACAGGTCCATTCCGCGAAATTATGCGCTCATCGAATGTTTCCTTCAATAAATCGATTGTGGCGTGCGCTGTGTGGCATGTAGCGCCGTCTCGTTGGAACCACAACTCATCCACATTCATGCCATCCAATTCGGGAACAAAATAGTCGGTTATCATGGCTCTATACCGGTCTCCATTAACGGTAACTGCCTCTCCAGCATTATTTCGGAAGAAGTATGGCCCAATGACTCCACCAGCCCATAGAGCACACCAAACAGTCAGTTTTTGTGGATGTAATGGCGTCTCAAGGGTCGCATGTGGATTGACGTAGCCATTCAACCAAAAATGAGCCTCATCACTGAACAAAATTTTGCGATGAAAATCAGCATCGAGATCAATCTCAATTTTCGAAATAAATTTGCACGATTTGCAAGCATTGTTCTTTTGTCAACCTGTTCATGATGAAATGGCAAACCAAACTGAACATAAATGACATTAGAGTTGCCAGATTTGACCACAAAATGCCAGTTTTATCTCTATTCGAAAAACAAACCTGTAAAAAAAACACCCTTTATAATCTTTAAAAGTTCGTAACTTGCATGAGAGTTTATCTCATTATTGTACTGTACTTAGAACATTTTGAGGTCTAAGTTTTTTGTCCTGATAATAGATTAGATTAGATAATATATTTTGGTTCATAACATGGAAACCTTTACCAGTTCGGTCACGAATTTTCGATCCGTCGGTTTAACGACCAGTACTTTGAGTATTTCTCACTTTTAATTACCTTAATTCATTTTTCCTGCTTTGGTATTATGGTGATCGCGTTGGAGTTTGTCACATGTTACATCCACAATATTTGAAATATTTGTTTTACTCATTAGCATCAATCCAGTAACAGCTAAGTTGCTTTATACTTCATCTGTATCTCGATTGGCAATATTGGTAGTTTATCGTATAGGCATTATCAATTTGGTTCTCATTGCACCGCAGACACTAATGCAGTAATGTCTTTGGATCTTTAGAAGAGAATTTAAAACGCCCTCCTTCTCTAAGAATGTCCATCATACTATCGAGACATAAGTCAGTGTTGGCTGCAATACGCTCGTGTATATCCCTTATATTGAATTCGGACTTATGCCCCACTTTGAGTCTTTCTACTCTACTGTCAATGCGGTCCTTCTAGGATAGTCTTCAATGAAGTACTACTCTTGAGAGATATTAAAGGATATTAGAAAATATCAGAATTGTTGAGCATGTTTGGAAGGAAACTGACGTTATAATTGATTTAAAAACCTAAGCGGAGAGTTTGTAAAATATTAATAATCTGTAGAAAAGGCCTCTTTAAGGGCCTTGAAATTTTTTGATGATATCGAAAACAAAATTGTAGGAGAAAATTATTTTAAGTCCCAGCCGATAAATACAAATGTACATATGCTACTCGTAATTGTAACGAAATCAATCTATAAAGTTATTTAAATTAAAAAATTCATAAACAAATAGTAGTTTGTTTAGTATAATTTATTACATTTTTTACATTATTATTATTTTACTAGTTTGATGTTTTGTATGTTGCCTTCAGTAGCAACAGGATATGTGTTTTCATGTAAATTATTATTTCTTAAAAAAACCCTCTGCATAATCGTTTACAACTCTTAAAAGGATCGCTTTTTCTTCCATCTGAATAAAAATTGCATCGTCCTTCCACACTGCAGTGTTCTTTGTAAGGAACGTATGAGCTTTTTCATGTTCATCATGAATTATTAAAAAATAAAAAAAATACTTGTGTGTTTGGTCACAAAATTCTCAAGGACAATACGAGTTTACCTTGGAGACTAAATGTACTTTAAACATTTTCTATTCATATAAATCATTTTTATTCTAGCCAAGTTAATTTTTCTATTATTAAACTTCCTAAAACGTTTAATAAATTAAATTGTAATAATTTTAGGAATATTGAAAAACTAGTCCGATATTAGCCGAGTGGAATGCATTTTCGAAACCAGCTACGGTTTCATCATCAGCACTCTTTATCGGTATACTCACATGAAATTTTTTAACTAGTATTTATGTTACAATTTAATGAAACTAGAATTAAGGAAGCATAGCATTAATTTTTAGATTAGCCTTTTTCTTTCTTATTAAATGACATTTTTATTCATGTTCATATATTCTCATATTTTTAATACATTTTTGTTATGCTTTCTACATTGATCCTTCGGCTGGCAGTATGGAAGATGAATACGGTTGCTCGCACGTTGTATTGATCAAATGATGCAATAACATCTTTATTTAAAAATGATGCGATTACGTTTAATTTTTTTCTCTCATAAAAAGTAAATTTATCACTCGATAAATAATCTGTCTCGTTGAAACCATTTTAGCTCTTTAATGCAGGTTTCCTTAATACTAACCTTTTCAGTGGTCTTTTTTCCAATATGATGAAATTTAAGCCATTTAAGCACATCCATTTTTAATGTAAGTTGTGAAAAAACTTTTTATTGGATTTGCTATAAGCTACGGCCTTTGAGAACTTCTCATTAATTAAGAACCAGTATAAAAGATCATGAAATATTCAAAGAGATATGCGTTAACAAAACCAATATACTGTCACTTTTATACCTTTTATAAACGTTGGTTTGTTTCCTTTAAATAAAGTGGGATTCTTTTATTGCAAGTAATAACACTTGCAATTTATGCTTTAAAATAGTGGATACTTTATTTATTTAAACACACTTATTATTTTACTTATTGTTAAACACCAAACTTAATTTCATATTCATATTCCACAAACTCTACTATTATACTAATCAAACTAACTTTCCAGAATTTTTGCTGCACATACGCATGTGTATATTCTGATAATTACCAGAGGCCATTACATTTGAATTAAGAAGTGTTATGTTAATGTTAAGTAATACGTAGGTAAAAGAACTGCCCCTTAAAGTATGCCGCACATGATACAATATTTTGACTGTGTATTACTTAACATGTTAGTCGACCAACCAGCATAGCTGCCAGATTTGACGATTTATCGTCATTTTGACGATTTTACGTGCTAAAATTAAGTGTTGACGATTTGACGATTTATGCTATGTTTTTGACGATTTTCAAGAATTCAAATTTGCAACATTTTTCATTACTTCTATATCAACCTTAAACTAAATAAAAATAATTTGTAACGGTTTTTTATGTTATTAATAATAAAACAGAGAGAAAGAGATACATCGATCATTATTTAATGTGTTTATGTGGGTAATTTTTCCACTTTGTACATTTTCAACATAGTATATGCCACATTTTATCAACTGATACCTACAACATGAACAAATATAAATTTGGAAATGCGTTTAAAACAATTTTAGTTTTTTAAGTAAATTTATTTAAATTATTTATTTAAATACTTCAAAAAAATGGTGAGTTCTTTTTAATTATACAATCAAACATTATATTTTCAATAGAAAACCAAGATGATGAAAATTCTTGCAGCTCTTCCTCTGTAAGTAGAAATTTCATCCATTTTTTATACAAAACTTTGTAGTAGCTAAAATGAAATTTTAATGGTGTTTTTCACAGGTAACGAACAAGAAGAGGAAAATTAAGGAAGACTGGTTTGCAGATTCAGAAATAAGTTTATGGGCTAAAAAGCGAAACGATGTAGTTTATTTTGGCGTTGTGCTCGTCTTACGCTTTTCTAAAGCTACCTTCATCGGTAGAAACTTTAGAAAGAAATGATTATAATTATTTGTCAATTAGTCTGAATTAGATGCAGCCAATTCATTATTTATTATTTTTTGTATTTATATACATATTAATATTTATTTTTCGAAATTAATTCTAAATTGTATTATATTTATTGTCATGTTCTTAACTTAAAAGGGTCTAATAAAACCATTGATCTCTCTGGATTTAAAAAGTTTGTTATGTTATGCATTAAATAAAAAATGTTGTTTTGAAAATGCGTTTTTTTATTTTGACGTTTTTATGACGATTTGAGTAAACTATTTGACGATTTTGACGGTTTTTTCCCCAAATTGGACGATTTTGCCCCTATTTTATCTGGCAGCTATGCCAACCAGCCAACCAAAAGAAATGTTTAATGTTAATCAAACTAATATAAATCAATCTAATAAAAATGTAAGTCTTAAACAATATTTTTCACACTACTCATACCTTACATCATTAAAAAAAGGCAAAAAAATAACAAATTTGCTATTGGCTAAAGCAAGTATTTTATAACACAACAACCTTTATGTTTAACGAATTTGTTTTCATGAATTCCAAAAATTTTGTGTGCGCTAAAACCAATTAAAGGTGATTTCCAGAAATTTAATTCTTTCCAGCTATTTAAAAGTATGTACATATATCTATGTTAGAATTAAGTATAGAGATGACGGTTATATTAGTTTTAAAGCAAGTTAACATTGTATGTAAGAGTAGGGTAAATATTGACAATAACGAAGCTTAATAAATACATTGTAAAACTATACGATCACTTACAAATATAAATTTATTTCTTATACAAAAAAAGCAGAAACATAGTAGTGCTTAATTTGATACACAAATCCTAAAATTCAATATTTCCAGCGACTTCTTAATATGGTCCCGTTGTTTAAATTTTTGGTATACACACTCCTTTTGCTGAATAGAACAGGAGCGGACTTGTGGAGACAAAAAATATTACATCTGCAAATTCCATATAATCTTGAGCCAGTCTAGTACAGTATCTATACTAGGGCTGGGATTAATAAACCGACAAAAGTGTTGTGACATGATGTAACAAAAATGAAGTTTTCGTTTAATTCCCAACCCGAAAATAGAATCACATTATGTTCTTTTAATTCAAATAACTTTTGAACCTATTTTCGTATATTGTGGCTTATATGCAAACTAGTGAATTGTTATTTTTTTATATTATTTTGAACTGCTAACGTTGTATATCAAGGATGTGGACAACAAGGAGAAGTGTGGTCAGTAGGGGAATGTAAAAAGATTAACATATTCATGTAAAAGAAGAAAGTTAACGTCATTTATCATTCACTCGAACCAGTCGCCTTATCATTGTTACGTTTTTCGAACAAAAAGTGTGTGTGTGTGTGTAAAAAAAACACTCTTACATACATACCTTTATCTATAGTGAGTATTAAAAAAACAATTGTATTATATGAGTGTATTTTTTTAATAGAACAATATAGAATTTGGTTCAATTAGGGTGGGGGAAGTTTAAAATTTTGTTCGTATAACTAGTTGATTTATAAAGGGTTTACCAATAAGGGTTTTATAAAGGGTTGATGATGTTGGTCGTCATAATGTTAAAAGAGTATTTGTTAAATCTGTCGTTAATTATTCAGTAAAAAATTGGTGAATTATCATACGAGTTGAAGTAGTAACATAATCTAAGTATTTCTTACTGTATTTTGATCTTTTATTATGCACGTGTTGCACTCATTTTATTACAAAATCTCCAATGTTTATTGAACAAATTAACGTATTCGCTATCAATCAGAAGAATCCAAGGCAGTGAATACCTCGACGTGCACAAGGGATTGGATTTTTGCTTACTTTAATTTGTCGAATTTGGGAAAAGATATAATTGATCCAACAACTCAAATTAATTGAATATGAAAACTGAGTTCTCCGTTGATCGAACTTTGAATATAATGTATTGAATATAAATTTTTGTAGTTAGTAAACTGAAGGAGTAATGGAAGATTAAGTGAAAAGAATAAGGTCATGTGGATTTTTGGGTCGCAGAAAACTTTTACAGTGGATGCTGCTGCGACATGGTTGGGTGGGCAAAACGAGAGTAAACAACTGACTCTGGTGAATTCTTCGTGTGATGGAGTTTGTCGCAGTATTTTCTGTAGTTCTTTTTGCTGTATTTTCAGTTGTTTTATGAGCGGATGCGTAGCCGTATATGAACCCACATCCACACATACGAGGTACAGCAAATACAATCTGTTATAGGCAACAGACATACTTTGTTTAACGACTTTGAGAAAGAACTCAAAATGTTCCTTTCTCTAATGCTTCAAATGCTTTTGATTGAGCATAATACTGAGCTCTGGTGCAATAAGGCGCTGACTAAGTAAACTAATTCCAGCCAATTAGAGCCTTATACCATAGACAGACGACAGCGTTAATTTGCATTAAAATCTCACTAATGCAAATTTAAAATTTTGCTGTGACAGATGACTGTTTCTGCATTTAGTAAAAATGGGAAAAATTGTAAATGCACTAGCAATCACAAATCTGAACATGTTCCTACAAGTTGGGATGGCAGAAGGACACTCTGAAATAAGAGAAAGGGAATTTTGGAAATTCGTAGGTTTCATGGTATCTTTTCATGGAGGTTATAATTCATACAAATGTATGTATGTATGTAGGTACATATGTGGTATTTTTTTAAAGGACCGTAACAGCACTTTTTGGGAGAGTGACGTGCTTACGATGGACGATACCAGTATTAAGAAAAACTTTCGCCTAAACAGAAAGGTATTCCAAAAAATATGTAAAAAATTTCAACATATCGAATCTATTTTAATTTTACATTTTTAATTTTTTGATTGATTGCCGACCGTGTTGCCATATTGAAATTGCTAAATTCAGTATAAATTCAATTTGATTTAGTGCATTTACGTGAAATCTAATACACATTGGAATGGGGATAATTCAATAGTTAATTTGAATTAAGACTTTTAATGCAATTTAACGCTGTCGTCTGTCTATGGTATTACAGGCTTCTTTAACTAGCTTTACATTTGTTGGAATCTATACAGATTATTTAATTATTCACCTTTTTAAAAATTTAAAATTTTTAAAATTGACAGATTTTTCATCGTTAGTTATACTTCTTCATATTACTTCTTTTGCTAAAGAAATTACTTCCCTTTATATGGCAACAAGGCCTATACATATTTTCGTTTAATCGAAAAATTCCGATGGAACTAAAATTGTCCATTTTATGCTCTGCATTTGAGTTTAAAATTTTAAACATAAACTATGTAATTTTTCGTTCTACCGACGAAAAGTTTTGTAATAATAATAAATTCCCTGAAAATTATATGACCTAATCAAATAATTTTATAACTATTTATTAAATAGGGCTTTTTAATAAAATCGCTAGTTGAAAACCATCCGAGACAAATGAACAATATAAAATATAACGTCACCTTCCTTTTATAGAGTTGAACTTAAAATAGGTGCATATTAAGACATATAAGAGCATTATATTTTTTATACCCAGCACCATTTCGTGTAGCACTTATATAAAACAAAATTTATTATTAACAGTAATTGCTACCGAATAATTTCCTTGGATGGGCCATTTAAAAGTTTAAATTAAAAAATGCAAACAAAAACGGTTTAAAATTTTGCAAAATTTATTGTTTTGTTGTGAAGTACAAATATTTTTTTATTCATATGACTGCCGCAGGTGGCCTCACAGTACCTCATTCGACAAATTTTAGAGAAATGGCATCACAAATATTTGTCTTCAAATGCTCAATTGCCTCTGGTTTGTCTACATGACACTTGTCATTAACAGCGCCCCACGGATAATAGTACAATGGTAGCAAATCGTAGCTTTTTGGCGGCCAATTGACATCACCATTTAGGCTAATAAAACGGCCATCAAACGTTTTACGCAATAATTCAATTGGGGTATGAGATGTGTGGCAAGTTGGTTCATCCTGTAGAAACCAAATATCGTTCACATCAATACAATGGAGAGCGGGCGCAAAGAAATTATGGTGCAATAGGTGTCTCCATTGACTTTATTGATGATTTTTTTGTACGATATGTTCGTGCAATTTCCGACCATTTGTCTTTGTTTTAAAAATAAAATTCCAATAAATCCCTCAAGCTTGCTCAAGCATAAATCGATTCGATTCGTTTAGCGGAAATAATATGCCGAATTTTGTGACAGAATAGAATGACATTATTATTGCTAGATTTGAAATAACTGCTGGTTCAAATTTAATCTTATAGATGGCCCCCACTAATTACTTAAATATGAACAACTTATTTTGATTCGATTTGATATTAATTTATTTTACATTATGACTTATACTACTGTGACTTGAAAAAATTCCACGTATATATCGTCGTTCGCAAATTATTGTGTTCTATATGTAAAGGTTTTATATGTCACATAGAACACAATAATTTACGAACGACCTATACCTAAATACGTATTGTTGACATGACGCGTTGTTAGTGTAACTACGGCTTCGGCTGACTATTCCCACAGAGGCTTCGGATGACTGTTCCCACAGCGGTTTAGACTTACTGTTCCAATAGCGGCTTTGGCTGTAAATATTTAGAGATGACAGGTATACACTATGCCCAGTTGGCATATTGTGCGCTCCATGTGGGAACCGGAATTCTCAATTTAAAACCATAATCATAATTTCCCATAAATAAATATCGAATTAGTTCAAGAACTCAGTCCCCTCAATGTAATTCCTTATGGATCTTCAATTTGAGTTTCCCAGGTACTCCAAATTCGGCATTGGATCCACTGTAAAATTCTCGTGTCTAATATACCCAAACGCAAGACAATGACAGAGATAGTGTATCAAAGTCTAATCCTCTTCCTTGCATGCTCTGCATGTTGTCTCTTCAGACAGTTTCATGCGAGTTCTCAACTCCGTATGACCTGTAATCACACTGGTTAGTCTCATAAGTGTTGGTCTATTCAGTCTCAGAATTTTCTTTGATTTCTCAAGATTTGGGTCACCCCATAGTATTCTTGTCACCTTACCGACATCAGTGCTTTGCCACTTTCTGACATGTTCCTCCATCGCCCAACGTTTAAGTTCATCCTTAAATCGTTTAAGGGGTTTGGCGTTCTCCAAAGTTATAGTACTCAGAAGAGCTCCCATTTTGGATAATTTGTCGGCTTTCTCGTTTCCGATCAGCCCGTGATGGCTTGGTATACATATTATCTCCAGATGTTTACAATTTGCATATGAGTTTATCTCGCTCTTGCATTGCAAAACGTTCCGGGATTCAACTTTCTCCTTTCTCAATGTCTTAATCACTGATTGGCTTTCCGTAAAGATACGAATCGGGGTTTCGCTATTCGTTTCCTTTATCCATTTAATTTCTTCCGTAATCGCCATGATCTCAGTGAATAGGGTAAAACAACTGTCTTATTACTTACTTACGACCAAGCTATCCCAGTCAACGACAAAACCATATTACACTACCCACTCTTTTTTAACCACAATGTTGTGTTTTAACGGAAAATGAAAGTATGCATTTGTAGCTAGAGGTAGCTGGATTCAACTTAAATAATTCATTTTATAGTTCTTTATAATATTCGTGTCCCTGTAGAACTGAAGTACGCTTGTCACCTTTATTTTCTGGCATTATAATACAAATTACCATAAAGTTATATATGCGAAATTTCATCATCTAATACATTTAATTCGAGCGCTTTTCAAAAATAGTAAATTATGTGAGAAGTGGGCGTTAAAGTAGGCATGTCAAAGTAGTGTCTGCTTATGAACTTAACTTATATATTTCAGTATAAAGTCCTAAATTCTTCCAAAACCTTCGTCCATAGAGAAATTATATGAATTTAAGATAAATCATTATGATGGGCAAGTCACCTTCCTTTTCCGTTATTACAAATCTATTGTCCAAGAAATTGTGTTTGCGAAATTTCAGAATCGTACATATAATTTTGTGAGTTTTATGACGTTTTACATTTTAAGTAGACTAAAAAAGACATATATTTTGAATTTAAACTACGTTCGTAATGTATGAATTTGAACAGTTTTCAATAACCCTGATATTTTTTTCTCTACACTGTTGAGTTTAGACGCCTTTGAATTTTACTCGATGTAAAAAAAAAATTTTTTTTTTCTACTCTTGCAATACAAGCTATAATTCATTTGTAATTTCATACATTTCTTATGAATTAAAAATATTGTGGCAATATTTGATCACTCCAAACATTTTATGTTTGGAGTTATTATTTATTTTATTAGTTATTTTATGACAGACAGACGGACGGACATAGCTAGATAGTCCTTAAATGAAATCACGACTCAAAAGATCTAAATTCTTAAATGCATTATTTGATGTGTTACAAACGGAATGATAAAATCAATATTCTCCCTGACCATTTTTTTGTGGTTATACAACTTAATTACAAATGTTTTGCAGTCTTATTTATAGAACTGCTTTGGTGACCGTAATAAGCGTTTCTGAGTCAAATTTCCATACTAAATGAGTCTTTTAAACCCTTTAATATTATTTGTTAAATTTGATTAATAAGGCAGTTAGAATATAAAAAGTCGAAAAAAAAAATATTTTCTAATAAAAGGACTACTTCAATATTAAAACTTTGAAAAAACCTTTGACTGTTTTAAATAAAATTACAGGTTTAAAACCAACATTAAACTTTCTTTTAAAATCTCAATTTTCTTTATTAACCCCCAACGAATCCATAAAGATTATATAACCGGTGATAAGTTTAAAATGTTCACTTACCAAATGTGAGTAAAACAAGTAACAGTGCTATATTCGGCCGTGCCGAATCTTATATACCGTTCACAACGTGAAGTCATGAAATACATACATACATATACAAAACATCCCATTGCAGAATTATAAATTGAGTTTACGTATGTGTTAAAAAAAAAAAAATAAAAAAAAAATAATTAAAAAAAAATTTATTAAAAACAAAAAAACAACATTAAAAAAATTAAAAAAAATGTAAAAAAATTTTTGTTTAAAATTTAAAAAAATTTTTTTTAAAAAATTAAAAAAAAATAATAAAAATTTAAATAATATATAAAATAAAAAAAAAAATAATTTTTTGGCTCAGCTGGAATTCGATGCCACGTTTACTCTAACCAGTATATACTATGCATGTTGTTGTTGTAACTGTGGAAAAAAACGCGGTGGTCGTGGTTTTTTGCTTAAATCTCAGAAAGTTATGGGGCGATTGTGCTGAATTTCAATAGCGATTCATTCCCGGATATTTCCAAAAGATTGATTCCATACTCAGATCTGAGGAACATATAGTAGCTTCTAAAAGTTGATTTTAACCAACACATGGACAGACGGGCAGACGGTCAGGGCTTAATCGACTCCTCATTCATACTTTATGGGGTCGGAAATGAAAATTGTAGAAATTACAAACGGAATGACAAAGCTGTATATATCCTTGTGCACCACAGGTGAAGGGTATAAAAATATTAGTTTTCCTTTTTGTATTTTCTTTTGTTGTTTTTGTTTTCTTACATCTTAAAAAGTGTACAAATGCCTTAAAGCTATAGCTCTTATATATAAGAACTTTAAAGACTTGTCCATTCACATTATGTTTTCTGTATGCTTTTTTTTTTTGGTTAACAAGTATAATTTGTAAAATTGTTCATCAGGTCTTTTAAATGACAAAGAAATCAGTAAAAAGAAATAAACTTAAATATGTTAAATAAGCTTTTTGGAAAAAAAATGAAAAAATGAAATTCAAAGACGGGTACGGCAAAAATGAAGATAATTTGAAGTTTCGATTAAGCTAACATAAACTGTGTAAACTTGGTCATCTTATAAATAGACATTTTGTGAATACTCCTATTGATGTTTGCGAAATAATATTACGTTTTTTCTTATCCTCACAAGCGTTTCGGGTATTTCCACACACTTTTAGATTCAAATTTATTTTAACTCTTATCAAAGCACATTTATTGTACAGGATGGTCCAACTAAAACGCACGATTTTAATTGTAAATAAAACAAAAAGAGAATTCTCACAATATTTTTTATTATGATACTATAATAATTTATGACAATATGCTTGAAGCAAAAAAGCGGCTAATTGATCGACAGGGCTTCAGTGGCATACTTCTTTATACGATATTTAGTCTATATTTTCAAAGACACTGAGACAAAATTGAAGTTCAATGTTGAAAATGTGCCGAGTTATCTCATCCTTTAGCTCTTGAATTGTTCTTGGCTTATTGACTTACAATTTTTCTTTTAAATATCCCCAAAAAATAACGACCAACGGTGTCAAATCACATTATCGTGGTAGCAAATAAACATCGTTATGATGTGAGAATATACAGCCAATGATTTTCTCGCATAAAATAGCCATTGTTTCTCTGGCTATGAAGCAAGTGGAACCATCCTAAAGAAGCCACTTATCGTCCAGTTCAATATCCTTAATTTCTGGCCACAAAAAGTCCTTTATCATCTCGCGACAGCGAACACCATTAATGGTTACTGATTGACCGGCTTCATTTTCAAAGAAATACGGCCCAATGACGCCGCCAGTCCATAAACTGCATTAGGCAGCAACTCTGCTTGGATACATCGGGGTTTCAACAATCATTCTTGGATTATCAATTGCCCAAATGCGGCCATTCTGCTTGTTCATGAGTCCATTAAGGTGAACGTGTGCCTCATTGCTAAAGATGATATTTATAGTAAGGTCACTATTAGGGTGATCGATTATTCGACTTTTTTAAGAAACCGGTTTTCAAATAGTTTGGAATTTATAATTTAAAAAAAAACCGGTTGTTATTTTGAAAATTGAGAAAAAACCGGTTAACCGGTTCAAAATATATAAAATATAATATATAAAGAAAAAATATTGTAAAAAACATTATAATAAAAATTATATCTAAATCTAAATATGAAATTGTTACAGCTTATATACGTTTGGCTGCACAATTACGCAATAACTGACATGAGTCGTATTTAAGGACAAAAGGTACTCTTTAAAAGTAAAATAAATAAATACAATAAATTAATCTATATACATATATAAAAGTGAAACTCTGTGTGTGTGTGTGTGTTAGCTATAGACTCCGAAACTGTAAAACCGATCGGACTCAAACTTTGGCAAGTTGTTGTACACATACCAGCGAGTGTTTATGGGTGGAAAAAAGTGGGCGGGGCTACGCCCATAAAAATTAGTTATCAGTTTTAGCTACTTGCACTTGACCGTATTTTCTGAAACTTTGCACACATATCGAGCTGTCATGACTAAATAATTTCGTTATAAAAAAAGTGGGCGGGGTCATGACTTTATAATTTCGTGATTAGAAAAGTGGGCAGGGCCACGCCCATAAAAAAAAGTTATAATTTTGACGTACTTGCACTGGACCGATTTTTCTGAAACTTTGAAAACATACTGACATGTCATGACTTAACAATTTCGTGATAACAAAAGCGGGCAGGGCCACGCCCATTAAAAAAAAAATTGTTACAATTTTGAGGTATTTGAACTTCACCGATTTTTCTGAAACTTTGGACACATATTGAGCTGTCATGACTATATAATTTCGTGATAAAAAAAGTGGGCGGGGTCACGCCCCTAAAAAAAGCTTTAATTTTGAGGTACTTGCGCTGGACCGATTTTTCTGAAACTTTGAAAACATACTGACATGTCATGACTTAATAATTTCATGATAAAAAAAGTGGGCGGGACCACGCCCCTAAAAAAGTTTTAATTTTGAGGTACTTGCACTGAACCGATTTTTCTAAAACTTTGCACACATACTAAGCTGTCATAACCATATAATTTCGTGATTAAAAAAGTGGGCAGGGCTGTAGTGTACCTCACAAGTGTCTACTGCACACACATTGCCCACTCTGAAATTCATACATACGATCCAAATTAGAGTAGGGTATGCAATAGATCAAATAACTGTATTTATTAATTACCTCATATTCACTAGAATATAGGTCAAGTAATATAGGAGTGCATGGAAATGAATACAATGAGAATGCATTCAAACCACATTGAGTGTTTTAATATAAATGAGTACATTTACAAATACCAACATTCTGATTGGCTAATACAATTACAGGGAGAGTGAATTTTGATATATTAATGGTACTGATAAAGACAGATAGAAATTTATCAATAAGTATAATAAGTTAGAAAGGCTAAGAATTAATTTTAAACTTAGTATATAAGAACCAATAAAATTAAATAAAGATAGACTTGAAGTTATAATACTAATTCGGCAACAACTTGCCTTGTGTTTTTAATTGAAGTCTCAACAATAATTCGGCAGTTCCTTTGAACGCCTTACAAATCAGCTGAAACCCTGACAGCTAGTAAAAATAACCAAGGGCTATAGGGAACTTACACTACACAACATAAGAAAAACCATTACATGGCGATCCTGCCAAATCTTCCAAATCTGCTAAATTTTCCAAATCCTGCCAAATCTTCCAAATCTGCTAAATTTTCCAAATCCTGCCAAATCTTCTAAATCTGCCAAATTTTATAAATCTGCCAAATCTTCCAAATCTGTCAAATCTGACAATTGGCAAACATTAAATTAGGATCCGTAATATCAAATGTCCGAAGAAATAGACGAAATCTTTGCACGTTGGTCGGCGTATCTTGAAAACATACAGAAAGAAGAGTACGAGCCTGAACCAACAGGTAATGCAGCACCTCCTTACGAACCGCTACCAATCTCAGCTGGTCCAAAGGCTTTCACGCTAGAGGAATATAGGAAGCGACAGAAGAAACCAGTGGAGAGCGCCCCTATAAAGAAGCAAAAAAAGAAGAGAGCGGGTAAGCAGTACCAAAAGCGGAAAAAGCTGGCAATACTATACAAGGAACTAAACCTTGCAACAGATAAAAAACAGCAGATGCTAATAAGGAAGGAGATAAAGAAGGTACAATAGCGGCCTATATATATATATATATGTGTACAAATATATAAATATAAAAATTAAACATAGGATTAATAATGCTATAACAAATGTTTAGCAAATAAGATTAATGAAATACATTACTTTCCTAATGTAAAGACAAAAGGAAAATTTTTAAAATAAAATTATACAAAAGAAGAAAAGAAAATATGTCAAATAAATTTAATTTAATTTAAAAGAATAATTGTTCCCAATAAACGTAAAATACAGTAAAGAAAAACTATTACATTATAATAAAAACAAATATCTTCGCTGCACAATTAATTATAATTAATAATTATAATTATATATATAATAATTATCAATGTTGTCCAAAATAACAAAAATCTTTGTAATTATTACTTTAGTAACATTAATATTACATATCATGTATAAATTTATGAATAATTTTAGAAACAAAAACAATAGTATAAATAAAATAACAGAGGTATGAAATTTGAAGATGGAAGAAAGTTTAATAAAACTTAAGGAAATATTAAGGAACTTAAAGAAAAGTCCAGGAAGAACATATTCAGAAAAAACAATAAATCTTAAGTTAGAAGATATAAAAGCTATAACAAGGGAATTTGAGTTAGCACAACTAGAAGAAAAGGACGAGAATAAAATATCAGTGCTCAGATTAGAATTTAGCAATATAGTTAAGAGAATAAAAGAATACTTAATTAGTGACATTACAAAACCATTGGAAATAGGAAATACAATGGCGGCATTTAGTTTAGATACAGTTTCTAAAGCACTCCCACTTTTTGCTGGAAACTTTGACGAACTAGAAAGTTTCTTAATAACAGCAGAACTCATTGAGAAAACTCTTGCTGAAACAGCAAAACAAGATTTCCTACAATATGTCTACCATGCCAAGTTAACCTCAGGGGTAAGAACAGCGATAGGTAGTTATGCGAAACCAGAAAACTTTAATACGTTAAAGACACTATTACAACAAAGGTACAAAAATACAAAGACAATTCCAGAATTGCAATCCAGACTAAGCAATATTTACCAGGGGAAATCATCAGTAAGTGCATTCAGGGAAAGAATATTGACAGTAATAGACAACCTGAACAGGTTAGGAATAGAAGAACTTAGTAGTGACGCCACGGAAGCGGAGAAAAATGTCATTATCAGACTGAACTCAAAACTTGCTCTAGATTCATTTAAGAGAGGAATTAATGATAATTTAAAGACAGCCATTTTTGCAGCTCGTCCAAAAACTTTACAAGATGCGGTAGAACTCGCGCTAGAACTAGAGAATGAAAGTAAAATAACTACTAACTCAGTGCAGTATATACGAAAACAAAATCGTAATTATAATGATACCAGGTACAATAATGGCAATTTTAATAACACTAAGAATAACATTAATAATGGAAACAACCGAAATTTTAACAACTACACTAGGAATGACAATAACTTCCATAACAGTGGAAATAACAAATACAATTCAAACAATAACAGAAACAACACAAATTCGTCTGCAAACAACAATTACAACCGTAATTCACCTAGCAACGGTAATGGAACCTATAAGTATAACAACAATAGAAGTAACAATTACAATAGAAACAACAACAACAATAACAGACGTAATGTACATATAGTACAAGACGAGGGAAACGAGGAAGGCTCGGAATACAGGGATATTCCGGACAGCCAAAATTAAGAGTATTTAAAGTTTCCAATAATAACACAAATTACATAATCGCTAAATATAAAAATGAAAATTTAACATTTCTTGTCGACACTGGTGCCGATATATCATTATGTCGCACTAAAACAATTTTTGATGATGAACCACTAAATGTGGAAAATAGATGCAAACTAACAGGCATCACTAAAGAGGAAATACATTCGTTAGGAACAAGTGAACTTGAATTATCCCTAGCAGACCAAATATGCAAATTCAAATTTCATCTAGTAGATGACAATTTTCCAATAGAAACGGACGGAATAATAGGAAGAGACTTTTTAAGAGAATACTTGTGCAAAATAGACTACGAGACGTTTACAATTTCTTTGTTCACCAACAATGAAACCATAATTCTGCCAATGCAAACAAAAGCATTTAACACATTGAAAATTACGATACCCCCTCGGACAGAAATTATACAACCATTGAAACTAAACCTCACTGAAGATTGCGTAATACTTAATAATGAATTAAAAAGCGGTATTTTTTTAAGTAACTCAATAGCACCAAAAAACGGTATGACACATATTAAAATTTTAAACACAACGAATGAGACACAAATTTTACAGGGCATTAAAATACACACTGACCCACTAAGAAATTATAACGTATTAAATTACACAAACATAAACAGTGACGAACGTTGTGAACAAATTATAAATGAATTGCAATTAAATATAACTGATGAGTATGCAAAATCAGAATTAATGAAAATATTCAGAAAATATCAAGATGTATTTCATTTAGAGAATGAAAAATTGACTGTAAATAATTTTTATGAACAAAACATTACAACTTCAGATGACACTCCGGTGTATATAAAAAACTACAGACTACCACACTCACAAACGGACATAATAAATGAACAGGTACAAAATATGCTAAACGACGATATAATAGAACCATCAGTTAGCCCCTACAATGCTCCACTTCTTTTGGTACCCAAGAAGAATGTGGAAGACAAACGGAAATGGAGACTTGTAGTAGACTTTAGAAAGTTAAATGACAAAATAGTTAATGACAAATTCCCACTAACTAGATTAGAAGATATTTTAGACAAACTAGGAAGAGCTAAATGGTTTTCGACTCTTGATATGACTAGTTCATTTCACCAAATTCAATTGGAAAAAGGTTCCAGACCACTTACAGCTTTCTCTACACAACAGGGACACTACCAATTTAAAAGACTACCATTTGGACTTAAAATTTCATCAAACAGTTTTCAGAGAATGCTTACAATAGCACTTTCAGGACTTGATTCAGAAGCTTTTCTCTATGTAGATGACATAATTGTATACGGATGTAGTTTGAACCATCACAATCGGAATCTTGTCAAAGTTTTAGACAGACTTCAGCGATACAATTTAAAACTGAATCCAAGGAAATGTTGTTTTTTAAGACCAGAAGTAGTATACTTAGGACACTTAATAACAAAGGACGGTGTAAAGACAGATCCAGCTAAGTATGAGGTTATAAGAAATTACCCAATACCTAAAAACGCAGATGAAGTTAGACGTTTTGTTGCATTCTGCAACTATTATAGGAAATTCATACCAAATTTTGCGGACATTGCAAAGCACTTGAATATGCTATTGAGAAAATCAGTAAAATTCTCATGGACAAATGAATGCCAAACTGCCTTTGATACCCTAAAGGAAAAGTTAATGAACCCACCAATTTTGCAGTACCCAAATTTTGACAAACCTTTTATTTTAACGACTGACGCCTCGAACTACGCACTAGGAGCAGTCCTGTCACAGGGTGAAATTGGCAAAGACTTACCAATTTCCTACGCAAGCAAATCTCTTCAAAAGCATGATGTGAATAAACCAATCATTGAAAAAGAATTGCTCGCAATTCACTGGGGAATAAATTTCTTCAAACCATATTTATACGGTCAAAAGTTCATAGTAGTGACAGACCATAGACCATTGATATCACTATTCTCACACAAAAATCCATCATCAAAAATGACAAGAATTAGACTAGATTTAAGCGATTATGACTTCACGATAATTTATAAGAAAGGAAAAATTAACACTAATGCGGATGCATTATCAAGAATAGAAATAAACTCAGACATACTAAAACAGATGATACCGTTCGAAAATGATGAAAATGAAAAGAAAATACTAATAACTACAAGGGCGATGACAAAGAAAAATGAAAATAAGAATAAAGAGGCAAATAAGATTGATGAAGGTAAAGAAATAAATATGAATACAGAGCTCGCGAATAGAAGTAATATGGGAAGATGTATTTCTCAGGAGTCTGATAAACTTCTAATATGGGAATGCACATCGATAAATGACGTAAAGAATATAAGGAAATTACAATTTAATAAGTTTGAAAATATAGAAGAAGTCGACATAAAAATTGAAGATAATATTGTGCACATAGGACGTGATGATAATTCATCGAAACAAGATTCGATTATGAAGAAATCACGTACCCAAAATGATAATTATATGAATGAAGGATGTAACGATAATTCATCGAAACAAGATTCGACTATGAAGAAGTTACATGCCAAAAACGTACAGGATATTAATAATATGTATGCAGGATTCAGCAATAACTCAGCGAAACTAGATTCGATTCTGAGGAAACTGATATCTAAAATGCGAAAAGAAAATATAAAGGAATTAGCGCTAGCAAAGAATGATAAAATATTTAAAATGTATACAATGAAAGATTTAAAAGAAGCATATGCAAAAATAAGAATAAACAACAAAAGTCCTCAACTTAAAATATTAATTTACAATGCCCCAACAAGAATAACAAATGATATTCTGAAATATAAACTCATCGATGAATTCCACAATGCCAAACACGCAGGCCACTTAGGAATAAGAAAGACGATAATTAAATTGAAACAACGGTACATATGGAAAAATATGAATAAAATGGTTAAACAATTTGTAAAATATTGTGACAAGTGTAACATGAATAAACAAACCAAGAACATTAGAGAACCACTTACGCTAACGAACACCCCAAACGACAGTTTTGAAGTAATATCAATTGACACAGTAGGATCACTTCGTATTTCAAACGAATATCGATACATATTGACTATGCAGTGCGAACTAACGAAATTCGTTATTGCTCACCCAATGTCAACGAAAGATGCACTTACAACTGCAAAGACATTAGTAGAACAATTGATTTTAAAATACGGTAAATTTAAGGTACTCAAATCAGACAACGGAACTGAATTTAAAAACGAACTGATGCGTAACATATGTTCATTACTTGATATTAGACAAACATTTTCAACACCTTACCACCATGAGACAATAGGTTCGGTAGAAAGAAATCACAGGGTTCTCAATGAATTTTTGCTAACTACAGCAAATGATTATGAATGGGATAAGTGGATAAATTACTTTACTTTTGCCTACAACACGGCACCCCACATAGACACTGGTTACACGCCATTTGAACTAGTATATGGTAAACTACCATATTTACCATCGGAAATCAGTAATTATGAAAAAACCAAAATATACAATTATGAAGATTACGCGAAAGAATTGAAACAAAGGCTACAGTATTCTTTAAATAGGGCTAAAGAGCTTACAACGAGAATAAAGAAAAAAAGAGTAATAGAAAACAGATATACCAATAAACTGAATTTGAATATAGGAGATTTAGTTTTAATAAAAGTAGAGAATAGAAAGAAAAACCAAAGCCCATACAAAGGCCCATACAAAATAGTTAGGAATAACGGTGTAAATACAATAATAGATTACAATGCAAAAGAGAAAGAATTTCATAACAATCAATTAAAACCATACATAGCAATAACAAATAATGAATAAGTATACATAAGAACAAATTTTATAATTAAACCTTAGGCATTAATATATAAATCAAACAAAATAATATAAACTTTACATATAAAAATATATAGACATAAATAATCACTCTATAATAGTGTATAAATAAAATTGTAATAACCAATACTATGAATATATCAAGAAAAATTACTCCCCTAATTTTTCTCTTAGCGGTGAGGGTGTAGTGTACCTCACAAGTGTCTACTGCACACACATTGCCCACTCTGAAATTCATACATACGATCCAAATTAGAGTAGGGTATGCAATAGATCAAATAACTGTATTTATTAATTACCTCATATTCACTAGAATATAGGTCAAGTAATATAGGAATGCATGGAAATGAATACAATGAGAATGCATTCAAACCACATTGAGTGTTTTAATATAAATGAGTACATTTACAAATACCAACATTCTGATTGGCTAATACAATTACAGGGAGAGTGAATTTTGATATATTAATGGTACTGATAAAGACAGATAGAAATTTATCAATAAGTATAATAAGTTAGAAAGGCTAAGAATTAATTTTAAACTTAGTATATAAGAACCAATAAAATTAAATAAAGATAGACTTGAAGTTATAATACTAATTCGGCAACAACTTGCCTTGTGTTTTTAATTGAAGTCTCAACAATAATTCGGCAGTTCCTTTGAACGCCTTACAAATCAGCTGAAACCCTGACAGCTAGTAAAAATAACCAAGGGCTATAGGGAACTTACACTACACAACATAAGAAAAACCATTACAGGGCCACGCCCATAAAAAAAGTTATAATTTTGATGTACTTGCACCAGACCGATTTTTCTGAAACTTTGCACATATATCGAGCTGTCATGACTAAATAATTTCGTGATTAGAAAAGTGGACAGTGCCACGCCCATAAAAAAAATTATAATTTTTATGTTTTTGCACTTCATATTCAATTAAAATTCAGAATGCATTTCGATTCATTAAGGGGCGTAGCAACGCGCGCCGGGTTTGGCTAGTACATAAATAAAATAGATTTTTTATAAGGCTGTGATAAATTTTTGTATCTCCTTCTGTACACTTTTTAAATGTTAAATGGATCTTTTAAACAAAGTGATCGATCAGATAAGTTTATGCTTTAATTAACTTTTACTTTTAATGTTAGTTTTATATCCTATAAAAAATAAAATTAAAGCTCAATTTTTTTCTTATTTTACATTTGTTTTTTAAACAACAAATAAATTTCATACAATATTATGGAAGAATATTTAATTGTTTTGATTTTCTGATTTTTAAATAAAAAATAAAAAACCGGCTTTTTCGAATAAAAAAACCGGTGTATTCCACATTCGAAAAATCAACATTTAGAAAAAACCGCCAGCTGAAAAAGGAAAAAACCGGGTTTTCCACCGGTTGAAAAACCGAGTCGATCACCCTAGTCCCTATTCATTTGATCAACCAGCCATTCGGCGTATTGACCACGCTTAAAATGGTCAGTAGGCTTTAGCTCTTGAGTCAATTAAACCTTCAAATCTTTAATCAAAATTCGCATCAGTGTTGCTTGTTTGATGTTCAATTGTTGGCCAGGACAACGAGTCGAGATTGACAGCTGTCACACTATCGCGAACAATAGCAATGATTTGCGCAGAACGAACTGGGCGAGCATGCAGAGGTGTTTTCACATTTTTTTAGGTTGGGCATAATACTTGACGTTTGACTCACAATTAATATTGTGCATAAGGGATACAACCTTTAGTAACGAGAAAACAGTAAAACACTGTTTCATTGCTCCAGTAGAGTTATGCATCCTCCTAATAGATTTAAGTCCAGAGGTTATCGCATTGACTTTATAAGACTAAAGCATTAAGAAGTTTTGTTTTGTTAATGTTTATAGAAGTGACGTAATATAATCTGGCGATGGTTTGTATGTTGATGAAAAATATTGAGTCATACAAGCTTTAAAATTGACCTCGTAAGCAGGACCCTTTTAGGGATTGTTCTTGGATTTGTAGACTCATTATTTTTAAAGCTTGTCCTATATTTGAGTAAAAAAGAATGGCATATTCTGCCATTATCATTGTCGACAATCCGACAAATAAGGCTTTTTAAGGGAATTACAGGACCGCTAAATGCGTTGTAAACTAGATTTAGGTAATTTTTTATTCAAACCACGGGCACCAAAGAACTTGCTATTGCCGAAGAACATTATTTACTAATAAATTAATATCAGAGTTTATTTTTGCCAAGACGCAACATTTTTATCCATTAAACATTTCTCTCAATTTAGATTTCGTTAGAAGTTGTTGAACTCTGTTTTAGAAGTATTTAAAAAAAAATTAATACTTTTTAATAACGAATTATAGTCAACATTATTATTAAATAAACATTGATTAAAAATAAAGCAAAAAAACTTAAACATTCGCTTGATGAAATCGTGTTGGGTGAAGAACCCTCAATTGAAGCGGATGCAAGTGAAGGACATCTACACCTCCTGCAATATAATTGAAACCACGCTGGGCATAGAAACAATACTCGTAACGTTTTTTTCACATAATTTTTATCTATTGAATTTTATCATCCAAGCACTTGGCAAACACCTGAAAAGACAAACAGAAAAGTAGACAAAAAATAATTTTTCATGCATAATTTTGTCGAGAGTTGTGGAAAGTAGAAAGAATAGAAGAGTAATATACTAAGTTGATGGTTGTGTTGCAAGTGATGTTTGTATAAATTTCAATGAAAAGTAGGACCAACAAAATAAAAGAAATCAATGCCTATAGAAAGATTGACGAATGGTTGGTTGGCAAGGAAACTTGTTGCCCACAAAACCACATACATTGGAACTCTGCACTGATAAAAAGAGAAGTGGTTGAAATAAGAAAAAAATAAATTTCAATGAACATATCATGAGACTGTGGCTTATGCAAATTAAAGGAATGAAAACTAATTTTGATTCAATTTTATATTGCGAATTCTATGAAGCGAATAATTTATTTAATCCGCCGGCAAACAAATTGAAATTATAATTTAAAATAAAAATATGCATTGCGTCCATACAGAATATAAGTATGTATGTGTGGATGTTTTTAAAAGCGACGGTTTGTTCTATAGTTTGTAAGAAACATACACATGTACATATGAATGATCGCTTAACCATTTTATGAATTATATATTGTGTTATATTGTATCTTAAAGACACAAAACAATGGGACAGAATAAGATTTTTAAATATAAAGCAAAAGTATTTTCTTATTTTTAGAAAATTAAAAAATCGTTTCCTGAATGTGTTTGTAATAATAAATAATAATAATTACTAAAAGGTCCGCCATCTAACGTTTTTTTTCAACTAGTACTTACTTCGTGAATGGTAACACTTAGCTCATGTCTGATTTGACAGATAATTAGTTTTATCCTTCCGCTGAACGAATATGGTTGTGTACAACGCTGCTAGAACAACGCTGGGAAATATTGCGACATTTCCTTGGCCGATTCTGCCAAAAAAAATCATCTTTTTAGATGAAGCTCATTTCGATCTTGGCGGGTATGTAAACAAGCAAAATTGTCGCATTTGGGGCACAGAAAACCCGCACGCATACATTGAAAAGCCGATACATCCAAAACGAGTCACTGTTTGGTGCGGAATTTGGTCCAGAGGCATAATTGGGCCATTTTTCTTTGAAAATGAGCAAGGAGTAGCCGTAGTCAATGGCGATCGTTATCGGTCCATGTTTAACGAATTTTGAACGAAAATTGAAGAGGAGGATATTGACAATATTTGGTTTCAACAGGATGGCGCTACGTGCAACACAGCCGAAGCTACAATTTTTTTATAGCATTTTCAAAAAAAAAAGTTATTTGATGGACCCAGGACGGATCCAGGGTATGGTGTTTTTCTTTCTGAAAAAAAATGTTACAATAACGCTACAATTTGAGAGGGTTTATGTGCTATTTTTAAAATACATGCAAGAGTGGAAACACTTATTGTTTTCTTTTCTGAATATGTTGCACAAATAACTGGCAAGAGTGTATCAAATCTTACTCCCAATTATATTTCAGTATAACAAAGTATACTTTTTGATAGCTGTGCAATGTATGTATGTTTAAGACGCTAATATACATATATTAATGTCCAGTGTAAAATCAAGAAATTTTTCTGTTCCATAGAAACAAAAAAATGGACAACTGTACACGCAAAGAAAAAATATGGTTGTGGTAACCACAATCGAAGAGCATCATACTATGATTGAATTGTATGATTATGGTTAAAAATAATAATGGTTACCAGTTATCATTATTATGTTTAATTTAAGCATCATTCAATAATCATATACATGGCTACAATTGAAATCGACATTTTTTGCTTTTTTACGGCAAATGATTGTCTTTTGCTGTAACATACACATATTGATTGTAATTACCAATTTAATTGCAATTTTTTGCCGATATTTTTTTACATTTTCTGGTTTATTTTTAAATTTTCTTTAATTTTTCAAAATTTTTGTTAATTTTTTTTGACATCTCGAACTTTTAAAATAATAAAAATTTATTCAGCAAGAAGAAGAAGAACAGTTAAAATCAAATTATTATTAAAAACATATCATAGCTTGATTAATTTGTAATCACACTGTTGTCTCACTTATTATTTAATGATTATTTTTAATTTATAATGCTTTTGAATGTAATGTTATTTTTGTTTTAAATCATACTATTTTTAAATAGTAACCATTTTGAAATTTTTACGAAAAGTAATCATTAAATGATACAATTCACACAAATGCTTGATTATCGTGACCAAATATATAATGAAATGAAACAAAAATAACTATTACTTGTTTCCGACAACCAAATATTGTTATAGAAACTATGATATGACCGTCGTGATCATTTCGTAACCATGATTTTTCTTTGCGTGTATAAGGGGATAAAAATATTATACATACTTATTGCAATATTTTTTTTAGAAAGAAACACACCATTAATTAGATATTTTTAGCTGATCAGCTGATCGTCAGCTGTTTGTTTTGAATTGTCAAAATTTCATACATTTTCTCTTTTCCCATCTAAATTCCAGTTGTCAAACTGCATATAAAAATTTTTATTTTTTATTTTTTTTAAATGCAATCACCTTAGATAATTATAACATGACTATAACTTGTTTGTGTTAAAATATTTTAGAATAAATAAGATAATTGGTGTTAATATATAAAGTCCTTGTGTCTTCTAAAACATTTTTTTATTTTATTAAAGTACAAAAATAGCAAAAAAAAAACTTTATTACCAAGAAAACCCTTCTTGAATCGTCTACCTAGTAATTACCTGGTTTTAAGAGCACTAATAGAAGGCATGATTTTTATACGCAATGCACCACTTTGCATATATCTTTTTCACAATTGACAAGGGTTATCTGTTCTTATCGGCACCTAACTGGTAGCTAGAGCAGGACAAAAATAGTAATATAAATAAAAGATAATAACAAACAAAATTAAAAGGGTTGCTGTTTGGTTAAAAATTTCAATCTAACTAATTGTGGTAAAATATATGAAAAAGGAAAAACTAAAATTAGTTACCGAATTCAAATAACTTAAGTCCCGTGAGTTAAATAGATGATATTTACAACCAACATGTAACCACCGATCGATGAAATCGTAGCTGGTTTCGAAAATGCATTCCACTCGGCTAGTGTCGGTAAAAATATAATTTTTCAAGATTTATTCTTTCATTTATCACAATTAAAAAAAATTCTTTGTAAAAATAAAGAATATTAATATGAACTCAAGCCTGATTAAAAATTTAAAAATATTAGTTTAACAAGGGTTAATTTCATCCCTACCAGCACCCATGGTCTGTAACTTTAGCGAGAACTTCTTGCATCGAAAAGTCATGAAACAAAATATTCCACCGTTTCTGGAAGTGTGCTATCAAAAATGGTAACTTGGCAAATTCTAAATTATTTAACATAAAGTTAAATAATTTTCCTTTTTGCTGTTTTGAAACCCGCATATTTTTCTAAACGATAACAAATTTATTATATAAATATTTTAATAAGAGTGCGCTCTGTTTTCTTCTGTCAAAACATGTGACATCAGCCGTTTGCAGAAATCTCTGCTACTGCAGAGCAGTCAACGACGTTTGCCTGTAAAAGTACACTTTTGACAGACATGTAGATTTACATATGTATGCCTCACAAATTTTGAAGTCAGATGTTAAAAATATGCCGTGTATTATAGCCTTTAGCAGTGGGAAGTCGGATGTAAAATAAATACCGTGTATTAGCTGGTTAAATAAGTTTTAGCCACAGTTGCACAATATAATTGTCAGTTATAGTCTTGAAGGTATTAATGGTAATTAAGAAAATTATTTTATATAAGTTACTATAATAATTTCTACAGAATTCATTTGCGAGTCCATAAAGTAAATATATATGTATTCTGAATCCTTATATAAAGGCAAGTCGATTCAGGTAAAATAACAGCAAAAGCTAATGGTCGCATACATGATAATACAAACTGTGTGAAGCGAATATAAGCTTCGGCACAGCCGAATATAAATTATTACTTGTGTAGAGTTGATCAGTTACGGGTTCCTTGTTAAGTGTACCCTGATCGAGGGTTTATATTGCAAATATGTTTTAGCCATTTTAGCGAGTTTTAAGGCACCTTACAGACAAACTTAAACAAGAGCGACAAGCGTTGTTAAGCTGTCAAAAATTCTTATGCCCACACAAATTGTAATTGAAACTTTGAAATTAGAAAATTAAATTTAAACAGAACGTTAGGTATTGAAGTTGGCTGTTGCACAACTGTTGTTGTTATTTTTTTCTTTTTGCCATCGACTTTATATCGATTTTTATTTCTATTTAGTGGGTTTACTGAACAACATAAGTGATAATTACTGTTCATTACACAGCGCTAACGCTCTTGTTTAGGTTTGTCACTTTAGCATTAGCGGAGAGCAAAACTCCTGCCGCTCTTGCTTTGGTTTAAAATTTGGTTGTCGGATATAGGCTTGTTTTAATAATGTTGCTAATTAAATATATAAAAGTCGTGCATCCGCTAATGTTGGTGGTTCGTAAAAATGTTGGCAATATTGTTAAAAATTTCGTTAGTATTCTTTAAACTCTTGTTGTTAAACAATAAGATTGTGTAAATGTGTAAATTTAAATGCAATATACATACAACCACATATGTGTGCCAAAGACTCTACAAGTATGTATGTTACATATATGCATATACACTTACATATATTATCCTGCTTTATTGTAATTTTTCGTTTGCATTTGTATGTGCTTGTCTAAAACTTTGGAAATATATTATTAGTTAATGGTAACAATATGTTGCAGTTGCAATGTTGCACGATTAAAACAAAACAAATAAATCAATGCAGATTTTAACACATTAACACTGCTAGACTAGAAAATGCTATACTGATACATATCCAATATTACACAACAACACTAACACATAACAACTAAACTAATGCCTACTTTCCTACGAACACCTTGACATATACAGTACCGTAAAATTTGGTAGAACTAAATGTGTTCTAAATGGTAAATATAAAAATTGTTTTTTTTTTAATATTTTACAAATTTGTTAGGGGACATAATAAGACACATCTATATATATAAAAGTGAAACTCTGTGTGTGTGTGTTAGCTATAGACTCCGAAACCGTAAAGCCGATCAGACTCAAGCTTTGGCAAGTTGTTGTACACATTCTAGAGAGTGTTTGTGATTGGTGGGCGGGGTCACGCCCATAAAAAATTAGTTATCAGTTTTATTTACTTGCACTTGACCGATTTTTCTGAAACTTTACACACATATTGAACTCTCATGATTATACAATTTCGTGATTAGAAAAGTGGGCATTGCCACGTCCATAAAAAATAATCTATAATTTTTAGCTACTTGCACTTGACATTCAATATTCAGAATGCATTTTTATGTATTAAGGGGCGTATCAACGCGCGCCGCGCTTGGCTAGTTAAATATATTATTAAAATATGTTCATTAGATATTAATGTTTTTAAAATCTTGTGCTAATGATTGTTAACCTCTTTTATGATTTTGCTGTAAATTTTGGACTCTTAGTTCATCTTGTTTCAAATATGTCTGTGCAATTGTTAGCACATCTTTACATTATTGAAAGGTGTATAAGGTTCAGCTTTGGCGAATCAGTTTTTTGATGTGTGTAATATCAAAATATCAGAAATATCTCGGAGCAGATCATTATTGATAATTAGCAATATAATGCACTTAAAAAAAATTAAATCCATGATGGCTGTTTCTACAAGATGACGGTTAACAAATTTACTGATTTATTTATTTAATTCAATCAACATAAAAATGTACAGATCAGCAATATTTTTTCAAAGAAAACAATTTTTACATGAACAAAGAAAGACAAAAACATCATTAGATGTTAGCATTTGAGTTGTGAACCCCTATCAGCTTTCCTCTAGTTACAGCAACATTATCGGAAAAGTCGATGTGTGCATAGAACTTATTTACCTCAGCACAAATTTTTTTAAATGGATTTAAGTTAATGTAGTTTGATAGGTGAAATTTCATATATAACGGTTCATCAGATCTGAGCTGCCTGTTAGGAACATTAAAGCATTATTGACGTTGAAGATATTTAGAATCAATTTTACCTTGAATTAAATTCAGGACAAACGCATAATTGGAAACAATTCATCGGCTTTTAAACGTTGGGAGCGCAATTAGTAATACACTATGACGGTATGTTGGTATTAGGATTCCAACGCAAGTATCGAAGGCAGATATATGGGTCATATCTGGTATTTAGAAAAATTTCAAACTTTCATCCAACTCAAAAGAAAGAAGACCAGTACAGTTTACTATGAAAAAATAAATATCTAAGATAGCGTCTTGGATTGCATGACCGATATATTGGTCAAATATAGTAGTTACGGCTTTGTCGCCTTTAACCCCCATAATACAGTACAATAAATTATTCAAAAAGTGTAAAATTCAAGATGGCGTCCAAAACAAAATGTTTGAATTTTTTTTTTCATTTTGGTAATCAAATGAAAGGGCTTGAATAGTAGAATGCAGTCAACTATGTACAAATTTAAAATCAAAGATGGCGTTGAAAATAATGAAGAAGATGGCGAATAACATGAAATCTGAGATCCACAGTAAGACACGATGAAGTCACTTTACCTATGTACATGATGGTGAAGGGTATTATCAGAGGCGATACGGCCGAAAATAACACTTTTACTTGTTTGTTATCAATTTGTTTATTTGCATTTGTGTAAGTATTTGTAGTTTTTGTTTTCAGCTTTCAGTTCAATTGACTTTTCTTTCGTAACAACATTTGTTGTATTATTTAATTGTAGAATGTCCATTCTCCTGGGTAATTGAATATTTCATGCAGCACATGTATGAATATGGGTTCTATGTTTTGGTAACTAATTTACATTAACTTTGATATTTTGCGTCTTGATTTTGTATAAAGAAACTACTTTGATGAATGGTGCTGAAATAGTTTTAAAAGAGAGATTGACAAATGCATAAAGAAGGCTTAAGAAGAAGAATGTTATTATGTATCACAAACTGTGTTAATTATTTAGAATAAAAACATTATTCTTGAGGTAATCACTTAACTGTAAAAGCAACCATTCAATTTAGTTTTGTATCTGCTGACGTCTCTAAATTGTTGTAGATGTCAGAAATTTAACGAAATTGTGCTCACCTTTTCTTTTTATTAAAAACAACGCGTATTTAAACAGGTAATATGATGGATCCAGCTGATCACTGCTGTTTGGTAACGTAAACATCGAAATGTTTTTAATTGGTTTTGTACTAAAGAAAGAAAATGTGATTTGAATTTAATTTTAATTTGCCCATGCTCTGCATTTTTTGTGAAACTAAATAATGTGACAAATCCAAGCAAATGAAATGTAGACAAGGGCGTTAGGGTTGTTTTATTTATGTTAATGTTTATTTTTTATAATTTTCCTTTGAAGATTTTTGAATCAATTAGTATAGTGTGAAATGAGATTCAATTCTTGGCGTCTGGATACGCTTTAAAATTCAGATTGTCAAGTTGATTTGTATGAATGTGACTTATGTCAGATCCTTTTTAAGTGCGAACAATTTAAAATTGGCAGAACTATTTTTCAAAGCATCCGATTTGACAGTCCTTAGGTGTCTGGAGTATATTTCGGTTTAGGAATTTATCATAATTAGGTACAAGCCAGAGGGACGTTTGAAAAATTTTCAAACTTATTTTAAAAATCATTGTACAATTCTACAACCTTAAGGCAAATTTATTTATTAGGTAGTCTGGATTAATCTGGTGTTTATATTTTCTTTATTAATTTTGAGTTTTAGCTGTCAAAGTTTAATAATAAAAAACTATTTTTAAAAAAGAAATTTAAAAACCAAAAAATTTTGTCTTGAATCCTGTTGAATAAATATGGCTTGAACACACTTATTAGATATTGGATATGCCAATAAACACAACTGCTGCATTTGCAGTAATGACCAACTTTAAGCTATAAATTCTGGAAGAATGCACTATTTGCAGCGTATTATGGTCCGGTGGTTGTATTGTTATTTTCAAATAACAATTGCCAGAACGTTACAATCAAGTTTGAGCGGAATAGAGTCATATTTACATAGTTTTTCGAACCTCTAGTGCGATGCATTTATATTGCTGGTATGTGGTTTAAGCTTTGATAAATGAAAATTTAAAACAAATGAACCTGTCACCTACATCCTAGAGGAATGTTATCCCGGCAATGGACCTGTAAACTGGCCGTATACACCCGGAGGAATGTAAACTCGGCAAAGTGACCACGCGTTGGTGTTATTGCTAGTCCGAGAGAGGTATTGAATAGGGCTTAGGGGAATCCTGGACCTGGTGTATAAAGAGGTCGACAGAATGTGCTCAAGGAGCTGCATCGAATGCTCATAGCGCATAGTTCCATGCAAAATAAGGGCATGGATAGCGCCGTATGAATTTTAATTAATTGGGCATAGGAGAATTCTGTACCTTTAACTTAAAGAGGTCAGGGAGACTCTGATGCCAGCAGAGTGCATGAGTCGAGTGATGGTGGCAGAGGTGATGGGACATATGAGAATCTTTGACCTCGTACTTAAAATGGTTAGGGAAACTCAGATCATATGTAGGCACGCATTAAATGTGAATACTTATGGGTGGCGTTAAGAATTGTCGACGATCACCAGTCTTCAATGTTTCAAGTCTAGAGAAAACGCGAGACTCAGTGAAAGTATAGATGCCTATAGGTAGTCATTAAATTACTATTAAGCAAAATGGGTCACAAAAGGACTTGAAATAGTAGTGGTCTGCTTTTATGTTCCGCTAACACACATATGTATATAAACGGGCGTGCATCTTCATGTAATTTGACGCCATTAAATTATTTTTCCGATGATATGTGCAATTTGGCTGCTCTTTTGCTGATTTTCATTACTTCACTTCTCTTGATATGTCCAAACTACGTAATTGTCTGAATATGGAAAACAAGATTTTATTCAACAAATTTTCATAACAAGAATGACTATTTGGTCTGCATGTTTTTATACCATTCACGGTGAGTGTAAGGGTATATATAGAGGTTTGTCATTCCCAGTAAATTTCTGAAAGCTCATGAATAGGGGAGTTAATTAAGCATTATCCGTATGTCCGTGCGTATGTTGAATTCAACTTTTTGAAGTCTTTCGACATTTTCAAGACCTATTTAAGGCATCAAAATATTAGAAATATTTGGCAGCAGATTGGCGTTGAAAATCAGCATAATCGCTTTATAACTTTCTGAGATATGAGCAAATAAGAACGACTACCTCTGGTTTTTCGCTTAATTTTACCAAAAAAATTAAAATTTACCAGCCGTATGATAACTTTCAGACACGGATGTTACTATTTATAAATTTGGTATGTCTTTAAAGATATTTGTGGAGAATTTTGGATAAATTGGTCCCTAATCGGTAAAGTTATAGGCAAAATTTATTTGAAAAAAAATAAGAATTCTTTAATATAACTACTTCGGTGTTTTTTATAAAATTTAGAAACAGAAATCGATAAAAGGGGTTGAGTTTTTAAACATAGTTAGCCATGGAAAAAAAATCCAAGATAGCGTCCCAGATTAAATGTCGAATATATGAGTCAAATGTAGTAGTTATGGCTTTGTCTTCTTTAACCCCCACAATATAAGTATCAAAAAAAGGTCTTGTCCATTACAATGTAGAAAATTATTAAGAAAGTGTAAAATCCAAGATGGCGTCTGAAACAAAATAGTGGAACAAATTTTTTAATCCAAATTAAATGAAAGGGCTTGGCTAGTAGAATAAAGATAACTACGTAAACATTCAAAATCAAGGATGTCGTCGGAAATAAAAAGAAAATGGCGTTCAACATGAAACCTAAGTTAAATCCAGCCTTAGCTAGAATGTGGTTTTTACACCAATGTACATGACGGTGAAGGGTATTATCAGATTCGATACGTCCGAATAAAGCGCTCTTGTTTAAACTCCTTTTGAAGGGTTTAACGGAAAGGAATGTGATAAACATCTATGTTGGTCAGTATCTTATCAGTTATTTATATTTGTTAAAACATTAACATAATATTCACAAATAAACCTTTTAATTAAAAAAAAACTAAGAAAAAATTTTTGCTTTTACCACTAACAAAAATTTGGTAAAATTTCAATAAATCACGTCTGGCCCAAGTTGTACGTGGACAATTTATTTGTCGCAACTGACAATTTTGCTACGTCGTTCAATGCACTCTTACAAGCATTTTGTTTCACATGTTTTTTACAACCGCATTAATAAACAACTTTACGAAAACGAAAGAACGAAAATAAATTGTTTTAAAACAATTCAATTGCATTGTGCTTGTGTTTATGTTCTGCCAATGAAATCTGCTGATTTCACTCCTGTAAAAGAAAAAAAAAAAAATCACAAGAAAAATTAACAGCAATTGGTGTAACATTTAGAATTTATTATAAGCTTTGGAACTAAAGTTAAAACGTTTTTCATTTTTGTTTTTTTACAGGGCGTAAATAGTATGAGATTTGAGTGGTTGTTTTAGCTTTTGTAGCACGTGATCTGATAACAAAAATAATAAAAAGTTTTCCAAAGTTTATGTTACTTTCTTTCTTGGGTTTTAAATAAACAAAAGTTTATTTAAAGTTCAAAAATAATGGCTGTTGTTATTAGAATACTGTTTTTTGTCCTTTTTACGTAATTAACCCAAAATATTGTTTATTGAGAGATATTTTTTTCGTACACTTCATTTAAAATGTGTTAAAAAGTTAATGGTTATACGTGTTTTAAATGTTAATTTGTTTAAAAAAAATCCTAGGCAAATTGCCCATCATTAACTTTCGAAAAAGTCAATAATTCGAAAATTTTATATTTTGATTTGCTTGTTTTCGTGCGTAGTTTTAAAGACATGTTTTTGTGCTGCTACAAGTTCAATTTGTAAATTGAAAGTGAAACTCTGTCTGTCTGTGTGTGTGTGTTAGCTATAGACTCCGAAACTGTAAAACCGATCGGACTCAAACTTTGACAAGTTATTGTACACATTCCAGGGAGTGTTTATGGGTGGTAAAAAGTGGGCGGGGCCACGCCCATAAAAAATTAGTTATCATTTTTAGCTACTTGCACTTGACCGATTTTTCTGAAACTTTGCACACATATTGAGCTGTCATGACTACAGTTTCATGATCAGAAAAGAGGGCAGTGCCACGCCCATTAAACAAAGTTATAGTTTTTAGCTTTTTGTACTTGATATTCAATTTAAATTCAGAATGAATTTTTATTCATTAAGCAGCGTAGCAACGCCCGCCGGTCTTTTCTACTAAATAATAAAGTTTAAAATTTAGAAATATTTATGGTGCTCCGGTGGACTAGTCAGTAGTGTTCTGGTCTGCTAGCTTAGGGGTTGCAGGTTCGATTTCCGCCAAATAAGAGTGGTAATACCAAAGTAGTCTACTGCCAACTCTGGCTATCTTTGACTCCATTTCAGTCTTTGGTGCTTTTTAGGTATTAAAAAAATTTATTACATTAATTTCCTGCCTTTTTTAAAAATTGTTTTTGGAATATTTTATGTAAAAACATATTGGTAATGCGCAAATTAAAAAAAAATATTTTTTGTTTAATTATATAAATTATTTTTTTTTACCAACTTAAATGATAATAAGTGGGAAAAATGTAGGAAAAAAAAATTGGATGTAGGAAAAAAGGGATTTCTTTCATTAGCGTAGGAATTTAAAAAAACCTCTTGGCATCACTGCGTTGTGTTGGTTTGTATTTACTTTGGTACTGAAATATTTTTTTAAATAAATTTCATTTGAGATGGAGTTTGTAATAGCAAAAAATATTTAAATGTTCCTTAAATAGTTTAACCAAAAGTACCTCTTACTTTTATTCACACATATTCTATTTGGCGTCACTAACTTCGCCGTAAATTTTGAGACAACATCACATTAATACAACGTAAATGCTAATTTGGTATTCCCTAACTGTTTTAAGATGACGTTGACTGGTTATCGATTGGTAATTAAATTTTTTTTTTAATATTTATAATATTTTTTATTCTAATTCCTTTTTTTAATTTTTGTTCAAATAACAATCAAAAAATCAAAGTCAATTGAAAGGCAACATCAACGTCTTACAGAATACCAAACATAGTGGTAATGATATCGGGAATATGAGTTTATAACAACTGATAAAAAGACGTTGACGACGCCAAATAGAAAAGGGTTGGTTAAGGTGTTTATGACATAAATAAGAAATGTAACACGGAGCGTATGCTTAATACTGATAATGTGTAAAATATTAGTTAATGCGTATACGACGTGTAGTAATTAAAAATCACATTCATGTTGGATCAATTATTTTAACTATTTTTAAATGTGTTAAAATAAATGTATTACAACCAAAGGTAGTTTTTAGAATTTTTTATTTATAACTTAACAATAAATATTATTTGTTTTACAAAAATATATTTTGTTTAATTCTGCTTACATTGCCCATTTATTTCAAAAGGGTCATATTTCAAAAAAAAAAAATGTTTTTATTATTTATTAAATAACTTTTTTTTCGAAAACAAAAATACAAAAAAAAAAAAAAAATAATAAATAAGTGACTAAAACTATAAATATATTATTTTTAAATTGGGATTTTTGAGGCTGGAATATTTCTTTTAGTGTTAACAAACTTATAAAAAAAGAATAAAAATATTAATTAATATTAAAAAATTTATTTTAATGACTTTAAATAAATTTTAAAATTTAATTTGAATTTCTAATATTAAAGATATAGTGAAAGGTTAAGGTAGTAAATCAAGTAGTGGATAGCAAGTTAGGCAAGGTAAAAACAATTTAAGAGAAACATGACACACTATTATATTATATCAATTATTTTATTTATACATATTTTAGGTTTAAAATTTAATATTTTTGATTTGGAGTTTGAGTTTATAAGCTAAAAATTTTTTTTTAAATAATTATACTAATATTTAATTTTTTTTTTTAAATTTTTTTTATACAACAGATATAAGTATGATTCTTTGAAGACGAAAGCCATCCAATTTTCCATGAGCTCGGCCGGAACATCAGATGTCACCGCCTCTAAAAAGTCAGAGCCTTAAATGTTGGTTGGTTACACGTTTATTATCAATACAATTTTTTAAATAAAAAATAATCTCAATTAGTACACAAAGCGGTACAAAATAATTAACTCTTGATTACGTTTGTAGGCCAATTAATTTAAAAAGTAAATTTTGTGTTATGACATTTTTAAACTAAACAAGCGATATACTTGTTTATAAGCGAAAAATAAAACATTTTACTAAAGGTCATCATGACGCTCTTTGGAATGATGAAGCGATGCCACCAAGGAGACAGGGATGTCATTTAAATTTAAAATATCAACTTGAGCTAAACTCTTAAGTGTCTTTGAATGATATTCTACGTTAACATTATTCTCATGCATCAGTTTTTCTTCAGCCAAAAGTTGACGGTCTTGTGTGGCGAACCATTGGTTATAGACATTGACAGGATCAAGTTGCCAGAACTTGTGAAACGAAACAGGTGGTTCTTGTTTCAATAACACCGAGGAATAATCATTGGCACGAGCCTTGAACAAAAGAATAACAAAAAATCATTAAACGAAAATTATTTAAAATTCATTTGAAAATAAAACAAATATATAAAGAAAGCTGGAAAAAAACGTACTTGATGAAACCGTGGCGAGTGAAGGGCCCTCAATTGTAGAGAGTGCAAACAAGAGCCCAAAATCATATCATCCGGTGATGTCGATGAAGGACACGAACAATGCTGCAAAATGAGTCTAACAACTGGCAAAGAGAATGCAATGCCACCACCTCCTGTTATATAATTGAAACCATCCTGGGCAAACAAACGATACCCATAGCGTTCTCCTAGATAAATTTTATCCATTGAATTGTAGCATCCAAGTACTTGGCAAACACCTGAAACACTAACAACAACAACAAAAAAAAAACTTAAAAAATAATAATTTTCTTATACATTGATGGCAGGAGGATATTAGGTTCGGGGTAAAGCAACCAAATACAGCAGCTGGAAATATGGTAAATGATGTCTGTGCATGTAAATCTTATTTCATTGAAAATTGCAATAAAGAAATAATTTTAACAAAATAAAAGAAATTACTGTCTATTGAGAGATTGACGGAAATTTGGTGGGCGAACAAACTTATTGCCCACAGAACCACAATCATTTTAAACTTTGAAATGAGAAAAAAAAACCCATTACACTGAAACAATCATGAGACTTTGGCCTGCAAAAAAAAAATTCATTTAAAATAAATTTTATTGCAATTCAATTGAATATTGTGAATGCAATGAGGCAAACACATTTAATCCCCCCGGCAAAACAAATTGAATTTTTAATTGAAAAATAAAATTATTCTTTTACCAAAACACACTTTAGACAATCAGTCTGCCAATAATTCTGCAAACGAATATTTATTCCATCATTTATCCTTTTGTGTGTAGGTATGTGTGAATGTGTGGTCGTTTAACATCTTTTGTTATGGGTTGTCTATCACTTACCTTAATAAAGTGTCATCGTCGGTTAGAAATAGCCATTGTATTTGATGATTTTCATGTTTTGCTTGATTAACAAGTTGTTGATGTTGCAACTTGTTGTTGTAATTTTCAATATCCCTCAGAGCTAATTTTACAATTTGTAACGTTTTGCCACAATGTCCCATCTCAACATTTGGAACACCTGTGTTTGTTGTTGGTATTGTGTCGTCTTAAAATATTAAATGAAGAGAAATTTAAATACAAATAAGTTAATATGTATGTATGTATAAACATTTATATTTATGTGTACTAGAGAGATTGAATGGTTCTAAATTTAAAAAAAATATTATTTTGTACGTGTTTTATTTAATGTCATAAATGCTCAAAACAACCTGTGCCGGGCAGTGGTGTAAGAACAATTTTAGACAGCTAGACGTTATATTTACATTATATGTATTTCTTAAGGCTTTATGTGTCTTTATATTTATTGTCTATCGGTATTGCTAAAGTTTGTATAAAAAAATAATTTAAAATGTTAAACTTTATCTAAAGAAAGAGATAGAAAAAAGAGAATCTCTTTGTTGAAGCCACCTTTGAAATAAAGACACTTCTAGTATCAGCGATTTCTATCTCTTAGGTAACAATGCCGGAAAAATTTTGTTTTTAACAGACTCGTCAGCAACGAAACAGTTTTTAGACTTTTTTTTAATCATAAAGTACTACAAATTCAATACACTGACTAACATTGTGGCTTTATTATTTATCTGAAAAATTTCATGATATTTAATATTTAAAAATAGTTTTTGACATATAACTTCCGCAACTGCGCTTTATAAACGCCATACGCCATACTGTGGTTTGATTTGGCTACAGGATGGAATAGCCGCTCTTATTATATCAATAATGCGTCATTAGTTGGCTTCTAAATGATGAATCGTTGCTGGTTTATCAACAGAAACAATAGATTTGACGCACTTCTATAAAAAGTAGTCTAAAGGTGTTAGAGCACGCAAACAAGGTGGGCTCGAAAGACAATTTCTTGAAATAACTCGCTCACCAAAGGTTTAGCTCATCAAAGCAATGTTATCACGCGTTGTATGACATGTTACTTTCTCTTGCTGAAACCATTTCTCCTCCAAACAATTTGCAATGACATAAGGAATAAAAAAAGCGCTAAGCGTTTGCCTGTTGTGTTCACACTTCACAGTAATATACGCATCGGTTTCGGATTTGGAGAACAATGGGCTGATGACGGCTTCAAAGATTTAAATTCGGGTTGTTTACATATCCGTTTAGCCTGAAACTAGTCTCATCCCTTAAAATGGTGTGCTAATAAAAATTTGCTTAAATTTTTATTTGATTCTCTGCCAATTCAAAGCAGTTGATGGTCTGTTGGCTTTAATTGTTGCACCAGTTGGTTCTTATGTCGATCCCTGTGCGCGATATTATCGTATGTTACGTTTTTTTAGACATCGACTTTTTGTGCAAATTGGTTCTACATCCATTAATCCATCTGCTGATAACATGTTAAAGCGATAACTGTTTTAGTTATGGAGATAACACTGTGTACATTCTACAATATGCAGCAGTGTTATTTACGTTTTTATTTATTTAAAAGTAATAAAAACGCTCTCCTAAAATTTTGTTTTTGTAACATACGATAAGTTCGCGCACAGGGGTCGATATGAATATGGACCAGATTTTTGTTCAAACCGAGTTTCTAAGAATGGCGTTGTATCGATTAATTCGAGTTCGCTGTCACACTCAAGTCTACAGCGGCAATGGCTTGGAATGAATATTATCAAAAAGAGTAAATGTGGTCATGAATTGCGTCTTAACTGCTTAGTTGGATGATTATTCGCACCGTTAATAATACGAATTGTTCTATAAGTTTATTGAACAGAGTGCAAATTTTGGAAAAAAAAAATTTTCCGATTTATAACCCTTGTTATAGTGTTAGAACGGTGAATTGCCATAGAAAACTGTTAACAGTTATCCCTATCGAATGTTTTTTACATCTAAAAAATACCCGATATTAACAGAAAGCAGTCATGGAACAAAAATTAAAAACTAATTCTACCATCAGTTTAGTTTTAATAACTTTTTTTCAGTTCTACTTATGAGTCGAAACATTAATAACTTTTCAAAACAAAAATGACATAATAAAGATAACGCCATCAAGCGAAAGTGATTAAAATTTTTGGGCACGCTGGAATTCTGACATCACTCAATCAATGTGTTTCTATTGTATAATAATTTAAAAGTGCTAGTAATTTTAATGGCATTGTTGTCAACTCTCACATGATGCACAAAAATTCTCGCAAGAATTTGTAAACTTAACATCTGCAACTACGACATCTAACGGTATATAGTACGCAAGACGTAATATTTATTATATCATTCATAAGAGTAAATTATTGTTAATATTTCTATGGCAAAAGGGAATAACTGCTTAAGTCGACATAAGTTAAAATTAAGATAATAACACGATTGCAATTTCGTTATTTTAAACTACCTTCAAGCGAATTTGTAACTATTTTAGACAGTTTTGCAGGAAGTTATAGCGTAAAAACTTGCTACTTACTCATATAATAGTCTTTAGTTTGATATGGAATTAATTTTTTACAATCAATTTAAAAACTTAAAAGTGCTTTCCTGAAAAACGGAGATAAGCAGTTTTTCCTCTTTACCACAGATTTAACAAATAATCGAAAATTCAAATCTTTAAGGGAAACGGTTGATGTTTCGTTTTTCTTAAACATATTTTCTTATAAAAAATGGTCATCTCATAACAACAAGAACTACAGGGTGGGGCAAAAGTCGCGAAGGGGTTTAAAACAGTCATAACCTTTTTAATTTTTAATTTTTTTTTACTAAATAATAAAATATGATATTAGGAGATTTTTTAAATTTAAGTGTGAAAGATTACGTCACGTAAGTGAGCACCATTTTCAGCCTCGCAAAGTTGAGCTCTTATAATAGCATTTTCCATGACACGAGTCAGAGTATCTGGCTGCAACGCTCTTATTTCGGCTCGAATATTCTCTTTGAGCTGTGCAAGTGTTCTGGGTTTATTGATATACACCTTCTCTTTTAAATATCTCCAAAGGAAATAATCTGTTGCTGTTCAATCCGGCGAACGGGCAGGCCAATTGAATGCTGAATTTTTGGAAATTAAACGTTCGCCAAAAATCTGCCTTAGGAGCTGCATAGTGGCTCGAGCAGTGGCCCCATCTTGTTTAAGCCACATCTCTCGATTGTCAGAAACAGCTGGCCTTAAAAAATTTCGGACCATATCTCGATATCGCTCGCCATTTACCGTTACACCATTTCCATCGTTATCTTCGAAAAAGAATGGTCCAATAGTTCTTACTAATTACATAATGTGGTCTTGCACTTCGTGGAAGATCCCTCACTGAGCCTTGTTCCTGAAAACGTGTCACTAAGCGTCGAATCATTGATTCGGATGGTGAACTCCGCACATTAAAATGACGACGATAGGCTCGTTGGGTTTGAATTATTGATCGATGATGTTCAAAATAAAGTTCTATGATTTTGGTTCGCTGGATAAATCTCCCAGATTTATTTTACAAGTCCTAAAAAAAAATTAAATTAGAAAAGTTATTAATTTTTCAAATCCCTTCGCGACTTTTGCCCCACCCTGTATATGGAGCATTTAAACAAGACTTAGATTGGCGACATGAAAACCCTTAGTTTACTGTTATTTTAAGTCAAATGTACGTACGTACATTTTCTTCCCCTTCTTTACTGTTTTGCTAAATCATGCTCTTTTATTTTTCAGCTTTATTCCAATATTTTTCGTAAGTTTAAAAAAATTGCTCTAGAATCATAACTTACCTTGAGAGTCACTAAAAAATTTGAAATGTTTGACAAATGGCAACCAAGTGCGTTGAATTATTGGCAAGCGTTCATTGTGATATTTTGTACAGGTTTTAACAGCGAAATAAATTTCTTCTCGTTTAACAGGAATCTGCAAAAAAAAAAGTTTAAATTTACGACATGTTTGAAGTGAAATCAACAGTGGGTTTAGTATGCAAAAAAACGGGTACATACAAACATATTTACACATTAAAACAGACAGACATTTACACACAGATATCTGTGGCTTGGAGCTAAAAGGGCCAATGTCAAAATATTTACTTTTGAGAAAATTTGAATTGAAGCTTAACTTTTATAGGTGCTTTCATAGTGACATTGGCCAGCATTTTATTTATGAAACTGTTCTGGGTTAAGTATGACTTTAGCTGTTTTACCATAATGAAATAGAGCAAGAAACCAAATCATCGTAGTAGTTGTACGCATTTTGTTAATAATTTCTACATTAATTTTTTTTACAACACACAGAAAAATTGAACCTAATTTAATGGAATGTCGTATAAAGACATCGTCATCTTCAATATGTTACACCCAACGACTCCTACGACAGGCTGTAAATCAAGCAATAGATTTTCAAAAATATGTTTAGTTTTATAAATTTAATAAACAAAATGGAAAACCTAGTATAACTGACTTCTCGCAAATTTAATTTACGAAAACTTCAACCGTTTTTAATTAACCGAAGAAAGACATGATAAGACCGTCTTAAGTTGCATACCCTTTTGTTGTTGTTGTTATTCCACTCACGAATACTTACACATGTGTCTGATGATGCTGAATTTGCTGTTTGCTCCGCATACATGGTACATTTTTTATCCTCTTGGTTTTTGTTCTTTTTGTTGTGCGAACTTCCCATCTCACCGTTTGCCGAAGGGCAAATGTATGGCGCTTTCTTTAACATTATTTTCTGTCTCTTTATGTTTATAACAGTTGTAGTGGTGTTTACAGATTGTGTAAAGATGTCTCTATACTTTTTGTCTACAATTTCATTAGTAGTCGTAGTGCGGAAATCAGAGTACGACAGGCCAGAAACATTTGTAGTAAAGTCAGGACTGGAAGTGCCACTATGGGCCAAAGTTGAACTGTGTGTTAGTGTATTTGTGGAACGAGTTGTATTATTATAAACTTTGTCGTGAGGATTTTTATTTTTCATTGTATGGCCTTGTGCTATCGTTGCTGCAGTAGTTATTGTTGATATTTGCACATTATCATAAATGAAACGAGCCAACTCATGTGCCGCATCAATACTAAATTCGGAACGTTGTAAAAATGTTGATTGTTGCTTTAAATGTTTGTGGTTGGCGTAAATGTCAGCAATACTGTTGAATATGTTGCAGAGGGTTTTGGGAAAAAAACAGGGAAAATAAAAGTGTTAAAGTTTAAATTTGCAATGCAATAAATCTGTTTTAAAATATTTACAATTAAATATACACATACAGGTGGGTGACAAATAATAGGGGTGATTATTGAAAAAGTGTAAATTTTTAATTAAATTTTTTTTATTATTTTGAAATACTAAATGAAATAATTTGCTAGGATTTAAAAGCAAACAATAACTAAAGAACTAGTATCCTAGATAATTCTAATAAATTACTTTAACTTTTCGCTTCAAGCTGAGTACAAAACAAGTTACAGTGCTATATTCGGCCGTGCCGAATCTTATATTCACAACGTGTAGTCATGCAATAACAACTGTTTGTATCACCATTCATCCCATATAAAATACGTGCATACGTACCAGGGAATGACAACGATTACAACTTCGGATACACATTGAGTATTATTAGCAAAACATGTATAAGTGCGTACGGTTACAGCTAAAAAAATTACTCTATCCGTACATACTCGTTTGATGTTCGGCATAAGTATATACAAGTAACCGAAATCTAAGTATTTTTCGCATAAATACTCTATATTGTACACAGTACAACAAATTGGACTTAAGTACTTAAGTGTTATCGATTATCCGTAAAAAAAAGCGAGTAAAATGAGTAACCGTTTTTACAATTCAAGCGAGAGCATCAAGTAGAAATTTTTCATGCGTTTTGATTTAGTAAAAATGCACTTGCTTGGGTTATGAAAACAGCACAACCATTATGGTACAAACGCACACATACATAAACATTATTGTTATACATTTATTTGTTGTTTTTTTATGATCGTTTGTGTGTATACGGCTTAGCAGCCGTAGTTGCTAGTAGGGATGCCACAAAAAATATTATTCCTAACAAATTTGTCAAAAAATGCACTAAAATCTACCAAAAACTTCCATTTTTGCACATAATTTTTCTAAATACTAACATTTATATTTAAAAAATAAAAACAATAATCAAATGGTAGTAAATGAATATAATTTACCAATTAATATATTAATAATTTATATATATTATTTAATTAGTATTTGAAAATATCCAAAATACAGTTTTGTTTACATCAATATTTAAAGAAAAGTGTTACTAAGCAAAAGTATATGCCACTACTTTGGTAACTTATTCGAATCATAATTAATTTCCTATATAAGTATTGATATAATTGGAATATATGTCCTGACTTAACTTTTATTTAGAATATATGGCTTAAGATATCAATATTTAAGGCATTTCTACATATTTCCTTACAGCGTTTGTTTTCTTTATTTTGTAAAATATTTTCATTGACATTAAAAGTTATCTACTATAAATTCATGTTTCAAGTTTATATGATAAACTATTCAACATGTAACTTTTATACAAATATAAGACGCTTAAATGGAAATATGATTTTTAATTGAAATGTTTATTGGCGAATTATTTGAACTTTGTGTTTTACCACTAAAAATATTGTTCTACAAAAACTTAAACATAACAAAGCAAACAAATTCACAAAATTAAAAAAATTTATACCATAAAAATATCCAGTTTAATTAAACTGGCATCCCTGGTTGCTAGATGAATTATGGACAGAGACATTTTTTTATGATTTTTAATTTAGGGGTTGATGAAACAACGACATGCGTTATTTTTTTAGCAATGCCCAGCGAGCATGTGGGATTTATTTTAAATTTATAAAAAAGAAAACAATCTTATATCAAGATATTTTTATTAGTTTTAACAGATATATTTGTTGTTTATTGTTTTTCTTATTAACTTTTTTTAGATATTTTAAGTCCGTCAAGAAAAAATTATATGGGTTTTGTTTGTTTTTCTTTATTAATTTTCCAAAAAACAAAAACAGAATATCGTTTTTTTCTGCGGGAAAATAATAATCAGATAATAGCATTATGTTTATTTACTTATAAATAACTATTTAGTGGTTGATTAAAACCTTTTAAAATTGATTTGTCTCGTTATACAGCTTAAAATATTAGCTTAGAATGTATAACACGGCATAATACTTTAATATTTGTGTTCTTGTTTGCTGGGTATCAGGTATTTTACAGAAATAATTACACTCTCTTTGTTGTGTTCCTATCCAGCGTTGTCAACTTTGGCTTTATGCAATATTATTTGTGCTTTTTAAAATTTTTGTCCCGCAAAAAATTTGAGTCAGTGCTCGATGTGATTTCTCAAATTCTTTGGTGCATTCTTTTTCTTATCGAAGTAAAAATACTAAATTCAAATAAAGAATAATTTTTGCAAGGTAAATTTCTTACGAAACAACGCAACAAAAATGATAAGAATTAATAATAGACAATGCTTTTGTTATAAAGATCTTTAGCTTACATTTAAAAAACTGTATAAATAGATTATATATTTTATATTATTATTAGTTATAATTTAAATATATATGTTTCTGATATCTTCTATGGTTAAACAAACATAACTTTTTATAAAAGTAAAGAAAAGAATATTGATATGCATAAAACCAAAAGCTGTAATTTTTTTAAAGTAGCGATTATATGACCAACTGTGAAGTTAAAGTTACAACTTTAACTTAAAATTTATTATTATTATTAATGATATTATATGGAAACTTATTTTAGGCCTAACGTTTCTAATAACGAAATTTATAATTTTATAAAATAAATAAAATCGAAAATTCAAAATGTTAAACTTTACGCATATTCTTAAAAAGCAAACGTTTTTTCCTGTCTTGATGTTTTTTGAATCATAAAGTTGACAACACTTGTGATGTAATAGAACCTCTCACTTCACGATGAGAAGTAGATTTTTATACATAAAAAGCAGGGATGGAAAGGTTAATATCTGACTTTGAATACAATTTATGGTAATAATTATTCATACTCTCAAATCTCACTGTGTGAACACAAATTCGATTTCAAAATAAAGTTTTAAAATTTTTTTTAATGAATGTTCCATTATGTGGTCCAGAACATAAAAACATTTACAGGTTTTTTCTGGCATTAATTTATATGGGTCGGATAGGCTGTCATCACTACCTGCATAAGAGCACCCTTCTTAATGATGGATTTTCCTTGGAAATTTGTGTTTTTTTTTTCAATAATTAAGGTCAAAATTCTTACAGATTTTTTCCTAACAAAAAGCAATGTAAATACATACGTAATTATATAAATAGTAAATCAAAATAAAAAATACATTGTTAAATACATATCTATTGCCAGTATCAATTCAACTAAATTTTCACTTTTATTTTCTTTAATTTTTACTTATCTTTTTCTTTTTTTTTTAAGTTGATAAGCCATACAAATTTCAGGTATAACAGTTGCGTTTCTTAATACTAAAAATAAATAATAAATATAAGTAGATTTATTTGTATTTAAAGAAAACATTTTATTATTATGTGTTAGCTCGTTGCTTATTTAAATTAATAAGCAATATAAATTATGTTATATATATTTACTATACAAATAGCTCCAGCCCTGACCAATTTTCTTTTTGTTTGATAAAAAATGAAAGAGCAGAATAAAGCACTTTTACTTGTTTTTTACTTGTTTTTTTGTTCAAAAGTACTTATAAGTATGTCGCAATACTTATAAGTATTTTGCCAATACTTATAAGTATTTTGCCAATACTTATAAATATTTTGCCAATACTTATAAGTAATTTGTTTTCGCACATGTATATCCGAATAATACGTATGTATAGAGAGTATTTTTGAAAATAAGTAATAAATATACTCGTAACCGTAGCAATTCATGCATGTACGAGTAGCTATTTTCTGTGATAAGTGCATGGTTATACTTATAACCGAAAAAGATAAGTAAATATTCGAGTTATTTTTTTTTCGGATAACCGAAGTCAGACTCTGATACGTACACGTTAGAATAAATGTGGCATCGAATCCCAGCTGAGCCAAAAAAATTTTATTTTATTTTATTTAATATGTTATTTATATTTTATTATTTTTTTTATATTTTTTTTAATTTTTTTTAAATTTTTTAAATTTTTTTTTTGTAGTTTTTTTTTTATTATTTTTTTCTTATTTTTAATATTTTTTTTTGGAATTTTTCTTGTTTGGTATGTTTTTTACATGTATGTATGTATGTATGTTGTTGTTGTAATTGTGAAAAAAAACGAGGTGGTCGTGGTTTTTTGCTCATATCTCAGAAAGTTATGGGGCCATTGTGCTGAATTTCAATAGCGATTCATTCCTGGATATTTCCAAGAGATTGATACCATATACAGATCTGAGGAACATATAGTTGCTTCTAAAAGTTGATTTCAACCAACACACGGACAGACGGGCAGACCGACAGACGGATAGACGGACAGACGGTCAGGGCTAAATCGACTCCTCTATTCATAAGCTTTCAGAAAATATATACTTTATATCGGTCGGTCGGAAATGAAAATTGTAGAAATTACAAACGGAATGACAAAGCTATATATACCCTTGTGCACCGCAGGTGAAGGGTATAATGATAAATTAAAGTCATTAATAGTTAAAATTTTCGCAATGCTCAGCTAATATGGAAATAGTCGTATTTAAAGGGACTTTTGAACTTTTACATTTAATAGTGGCCAAATTGTTGATGCTACATCGTTCGAACTGAGTATCATTTAATTAATTAGCTTAGCCAACTCACCATACACAGAAAACAGAAAATCACATTCATTGCCAATCGAATGATTCAGTTCCTGCAATCGAACTTTTCATTTGTGATTATAAAATGTATATTGCAAGAATCATAATTTATTAGTGCTGACTACATATTTATATTCTGAAACGAAATCGTAAAATTCTACCATCACAACTAAACCATGCGATTGGCAACAATTGCTGTACTCACACCCGATACTGTTTTCTCTGTGCACAGACAAATAATGATCATGATTTTATCAAAATGAATTTTATATTCGCGCCACTTATCATCAAAAAATTACCTCTAGCGATCACGTGCGATTCTGGATGAATGGATATATCAACAAACAAAATTGCCAAATATAGAACGATACCTCTACATGAGATTCATCGGTCCATATTTTATTGAGAATAATGTGTTCCAGGCTAATACTGTTAATTTTTATTAAATTTTTTGGGTCTGAATTGCACTACACAGACACAAACAATACTTAGTTTCAACACAACGGCACTATGTACCACACATCTTATGATATATTGGATATTCTGTCCGGGAGATCTCAGATGGAGGTGATGTGCACTGGCCACCGAGATTGAGTGATTTGAACCCGTAAAATTTTTCTTTTGCGGGGTTTTCAATAAAAATAAACTATAGTGGCCCTATAAGCCAACATATTCCACGTCCACGTTAAATTCAACCTTATTTATGTGCCAGAGTCATGGAAACCTAGACATTTAGGATGCATGCTGCGGTATACATAAGGACATAGGCCTTTAAAATTATACAAAATTATAATAATGAATGACCCGTTACATAGCAAGTTGTTATTTAATGTAAAAAATTTGAATTTTTATTAGATTACAAACTACATTTGAACGCGTAAGAAGTTTTTGAAATTAAGTGATCGTAGGAATCTAAGAAGGTTGATATATCGGTTTACGTATAACACAAGATCATGATGATCTATCGATTTGTTTGAGGACATGGATTTATCTCGTGTATATCACACATTGATATCTGCCATTAAAAGGCTCTAACTTTTTGCTTGAATACATGACCAAATTTGTATTTGTTACTGTGCGTCGAGACGTAAAATAAGAAATACATTTTTCTTTTTGAATTAATTGTATGACCATTGGCGTAACAAGAGCATTCTGCCTTAATTTCGTTGCATACTTACATTCATATGCCTACAAGTGTGTACGTTCACATTTTAACATCTTACTTTAACACAATATCATATACATAATGGAGTCATTCCTGTACATATTTCTAAAAGCAACAACATGTTAAGTATCTATTGCAGATTAGAAAAAAATTGAAACAACAAAATGATAAATAAATACAAATTAATCATTGCACGTTGTAGCACTTTTATACATCTTAATAATTCCAGTGGCACCTGGCAGCAAAGATAAAACTTAAGCTGGAGTTACCAAGCCATAACGGGCTGATCGGAAACGAAAAAGCCGACAAATTTTCCAAAATGGGAGCTCTTCTGAGTACTTTAGCTTTGGAGAACGCCAAACCCCTTAAACGATTTAAGGATGAACTTAAACGTTGGGCGATGGAGGAACATGTCAGAAAGTGGCAAAGCACTGATGTCGGTAAGGTGACAAGAATACTATGGGGTGACCCAAATCTTGAGAAATCAAAGAAAATTCTAAGACTGAATAGACCAACACTTATGAGACAAACCAGTGTGATTACAGGTCATACGGAGTTGAGAACTCATCTAGCTCGCATGAAACTGTCTGAAGAGACAACATGCAGAGCATGCGAGGAAGAGGATGAGACTTTGATACACTATCTCTGTCATTGTCCTGCGTTTGGGCATATTAGACGCGAGAATTTTACAGTGGATACTATGCCGAATTTGGAGTACCTGGGGAACTCAAACTGGAGATCCATAAGGAATTATATTGAGAGGACTGAGTTCTTGAACTAGTCCGATATTTATTAATGGGAAATTATGATTATGGTTTTAAATTGTGAATTCTGGTTCCCACATGTAGCGCACAACATGCCAACTGGGCATAAGTGTATACCTGTCATGGGTTTGGGCTTTTAGTGACCCTCCTTTTCAACCTAACCTAACCTTACCTAAGCTGGAGTTAAATACTATCCGTTCATTCGTTGTTCCGTTTGATACTTTTTCATCATTTTTGTACGTTTCTTAATTCAAGTTACACACAACGCGTTTTATGCATCAACTTTTTTGTTTTGATCAGCTGTTGCGTTTAGTATTTTAGCAACTAAAAACAATGTTGCCAAAATGGAATGTGAAATTGACATTTTGAAAAAATGTATTTCAACTTCTTTCTATAGAGGACTAAGCTTTTATTATATAAATATCCATGATTGCATGATTGATAGCATCAATAAGCTTCTCCTCCATCGCACTTGTTTTCTCTTAGTAATTAACAAACAGAGATGACACTCAGCTCATAACAGTTATCGATAAATAGAATAAAAATAAAGAAAAAATTATGTTTAAAATTGGTTTTTAAGGTTTTTTTGCTTTAAAGTAATTGTAAACTTTATTTTAAATGATTTTTCTTTTATTAAAAAAAATTTTTTACCACAAAAAAATAGAAAAAATAATTTCACCACACAAACAGATTTATCGATAACATTAAAAAAAAATATTATTTGTCATCCATGGCTATCAACAACAGCTGACATTTTTGCATTCATTGCATTTTGCCAATTACAGTGCTTCTACTTTTTAACAAATGCATAAAAAGGAACAACGGATAGAATCAATGGTATGTAACTCCAGATTTAGGCATTTCATAAAGGAGGGAGGGGGGCCATCCTGAAAAATAAAAGCTACATTTTAACTACAACAGTTTTAAACCCCAAATTATTACCCGATAATTCCCAGAAGATTAAATTCCCAATATCTGTGTTTTTAAGAATTTTGGAGAAAATGGTTTTAGGGGACTTTTCAAAACCTTCTTTCTATTAAATAAATATTAAAAAAATTCTTTTAGAAAAACTTGCAGATAGTTTCATGTGTAGTTAAAATATTTTCAAAACTGTCTGATAGAAGAAAATATTAAAACATTTTTAATTTATGGAAATATTTAACTACTTCTTTACTTAAATCATACAACTTATATTGAAATATATAATAATAACGTGCACGCCACTGTACCAACATACCTTTTAAATAATGGCATACTAAAGACAACACCAGCCCTCAGCATTGGATATGGAAACCATTTAGGATTTTCAAAAAATGCAAAATGATGTATGATTGTAGGTTCTCGATCAAACAATGGATGTCCCAAATATAAAGGCTGTCAAAAGAAACACAAAACATCAAAGAAAGTTAAACTGTGACGAAAAAGTATTAAATGAAATTACATTTTTAAAAAGGCAATATAGTTTTTTTCAAACAATATTTTTATTATTGCTGTTATTAAATTGTATCTTACAAACAAATAAATAATTACCTGCGTATGATTTTCATTACTTAATTTGTCCATTAACAACTTTACTTTCACTCTTGTACTCTCCTCACAAAATACAATCCATCTTGTTTTGTCACTGATTAATTCAAAATCAATTTGTTTATTTGCACTTGTGTCCGAATTTGTAGTCGCATCCGCAGTTGTTGTTTTCAAATTAATGTCTAACAGGGTTTTTCTTTGTGACAACATTAGTTGTGGTATTAAATTGTGTATTGTCCAGCTTCCCGGGTAATTTAATATTTCATGCACTACATATACTTTGATTCTATAATTTGGTTGCACTTGTATCGCTTGTTTGATTATGTCTGCTTTTAGATTTTGGCTTAAATTGTTGTGATATTTTGTGTCTTGACTTTGTATAAAGAAAACAACCTCAATTGGTGGTGCTGAAATATTGTTGACGGAAAAAAAAAATTAGAAAAATAATATAAGAAAACAAGTTAAAATGTAAAAGTCGCTTAAATCTAACCATATTTTACGTTAAACTACGGAATGGGCATTTTAACAGTCAAAAACGTTAAACTACAGAATGGACATTTTAACAGTCAAGAACGTGACATTCTGACGATTTTATAGGAACAAATTTTTAATTGTTTAAATTTGTTTACAGCATTTTAGGGGTCCTAGATTTAATGCATGTGCTGGGTTTTAACGATTTGTTGTTTCTAATTTGTTGCAATAAATATAAGATCAAGAACCTGACAAAAAATGGAACTCGTTTTCGACTAAAAAAAAATTATGATAATGTTTACAGATAATTGTCATTTTAAAATATTGTCACAGATTTATTTTAAATAGCTTAATTTACATTATAATTTAATTTTAGTTATATTTACAGTAGTTTAAGTTACAGTAGTTTTGTTTGTATTAGTTTATGTACATTTAACATTTCGTTTGGTTCGCTGGTTGTTCGAACATGATGTTAAGTTATATGCAGCCGTGGTGAGTTATTATGTGCAGCATACTCTTAGGCATTTTAATTATTCCTGCATATTACTTAACATTAACATTATGTCTCAATTTAAATGTAACGGCTTACGAGTAATTTACAGAATGAGCTAGTGTGAACATACGTGAACTTTGTCGAATGTTACAGAACACCACTATGTTACTATAAATAGCCAAACAACACAGTTAACCTGATCAGTATTACAGTACAGCTTGAAAGTGCGTATCAAAGTAAGTTTGATAATAAAGGTGTATAACCATAAGTAATATAAGTAAAGTGACAATATGTGAGTGTGTTTAAATAAGTAAAGTGCTCTTAAATTTATAACTAATTTCAACTGTTTTTATTTGCAATACGAAAAAAACTCAAAGTTTATTTAAAGGAAATAAGCCAACGTTTATAAAAGGTATAAACGTAAAATATATTTGAATGTGTGTTTCAAAATTTTTTTTTAATTTTCTTTATCCCTTGATCTTATCTATTCTTTATGGTTTTACGCTCCGTGTTAACAGTTCGACTTTTTCTGTCTTTTGAGTTCCAGTCGATCACATTACGGCTGATATTGTCGGCTGGGCGCCGTAACTTAACGCCAATTAAACGTCTATTCCTTTTTAATAGTAAAAAGGAGATGCCGAAAAATGTGTGCTCGATATTTTGTTGTCCCGATTTGTGAGTCGTTCACATTGCATGAGATATCGCTGGCAGGGCGCTGTATCACTTTACCAACTAATCATTACTTCCTCTTTAGTATTAAAATTTCCTGTGGGAGTTTCAAACGCGTAGGAAAGCAGAGATTTTACATGAGAATTAGAAATTGTGTGGAATGAGGTTGATGGTAAAATTCACGCTTTCAGAAATTGTCCGAATATGGTGCAGTTTTAGGTTTGACAATATTCGAAGATCCTCCAATTGAAATTTGAATTTTTGCTTTTAATTGCTGCAAATTTTCACATAGAGAATGGCAAGCTTAATATTGTGTTTATTCTCAATACTCTCGTCATGGTATTTTTATTCTGAGACCTGCCTTTGGTGCTTCTTTCTCTATTATGTTAATAGTTTCAGCGTTATTTGATTAATTGTGCGTTAGTTGGCAAGAATTGTCAGCATAATTCCATTCGATTACGTTAAAATGATGATAATGTGCAGTCTTGTCAAAGCACAGCCGGAAACCTTTTCACTCATAGAGTTTAGGTGAAAAATTATAAAATTTGCGTTGGGACAACAATGTTAAAATCGCTCATTAACCTCCATATTAATTCTTCGCAAAGCTCTGTGACGGCACGTTGCCGTTTTCAATGAAGCAAAGTTCTTCAAAGAAAGCTGTTTGATGATTTTGTATAGGCCTCAGATTCCATTAATTTTTTGCTGGCGCATCGTTTAGTTCGGCCTTAATATTATTTCTGTGGAGTTTCTAAGGATTATCGGTAATGTAGTGCTGCCTTTTATATTGCTAAATTCTCTTGCTTTTTCAAATTTTCTTTAGAAGTTTTTTAGAGCTAGTGTTTTAGCAGCTTATAGTCTTTAGCCTTAAATTTTAGAAAGTCAATCTTCTCCTTTTTCTTTGCCTATATTTTGAACATGCAGGATGTAACGTGGATATCGCGTTATCCAATTATCTCTTATTAGCTATATTATCTAGTTTATGACACATTGTTTCCTTTTATTTTGTTATTTACTTGCATTTAATATGAACGCCGTATTATCACAGTGAGATTGAATACCCTTACTATGTATTTAGTTTTAATATGGAAACATCTCAAAATTTTCATTCGATATGTTTGCAATTTGTAATAAGTATTCTTAAGTTAAATGTTATTGGAACAGTTCATACAAAACATGGATTTGTCTAGTTTGGAATAGTTCAGGCGATAAAAAATTCAAACCATTCGAGTATTATCTTATATAGCGGTTTTCAGACTGACTATTTCGCACACAGCGGCTTTGGCTAACTATTTAGACATTACAACTAACTTCGGCTAGGTGTTAGGTTAAGCTAACTAGTGTAGTATTTTAAATATCGTAGTTATAAGATGATATTTAGTAGTATTCTTAAACTCCAGTTGCAAGAAATTTCCGTACTTCTGAGTCCGAAAGTTACTATTCTTTAGTTGCGACTAGATATTTCGAAAGGAAGGTCGAGTGGACACCTTATCCCCGAATTCCAGATCTTAATCAACGCCCGAACGTCAGCATACCACCGTGCTACGAGTTTTATATTAAAGTTTACTATACTATAGCGAAAAAATCTTTTCATAAAGATATTTTTTTGTTAACACCCAGAAAGGGCAAATAACTTGTGTTTGCTTAAGGATCGTGGATTCATAAGTCGACCCGGGACAAGACTGTAGATCCTTAGCCGTTGACAAAACTACGTTACAAGGAGAAGACCTCACGATGTTCTGTTGGCAAGGTGAACGAACTGGCTTTTCGTTCAGGCGTTATTCATTTGATATTGTAATTTGTTTTATATAAAGAGATCGTGGTATCACAAGCATATTATTTTCTCGGTGGACAATCACAATTTTCAGTTCAGTAGTATACAAAGAATATACTATAGTTTGATCGTTGTCAGTGTTATAAGTTATTACTTTGTTATATAATATTGTTAAAAGAAATTAATTTATTATTTTTGGAAACTTTTATATACTGTTCTTGATAATAGGCAAGCGTTTCTAGAACATATTAAAGGAATTGTCATATAAAGTGCTTGATTTTGATCTAGAATCTGTACGTTAGTATTTGCCCAAATAGACGTAACCACAAAATTATTTACCTAATGTAAAAGAAAGTTTTATAGCGTGAGGCTTATTTCATTTTATTTATTTATTTTCATTTCCTGTACAACAAGACAATGTCTTATAATTACAGTACAGGAGCGTAAAATGTTACAAGAATATTTAATTACATATGAATAACTATAACAAAATAAAAAATAAAATATAAAGTAAAAATACAATTATAAAGAATATAAGTCATATAAATAAAAAAACAAGAGCAATTATGAAAAAAGTTCTATAAAAACATTTTGAAACTGTTAGCATTACGATTTAGTTGTTGATTTGGTGGTAGAGTGTTCCAAAGACGAGCTGCATGAATAAAAAACTGCCATTCGGAGACTAAGGTTTGATGCCGTGGAATTATAATATTATGGTTCCCTTGAGAGTGAAAAAAACGTATCTTCTCAGATAAATGTTTGGGGGTTTCAGTGTTTATCACTCTGTGTAATAAAATAAGTGTTTCGGATTTGCAAAAGAGACTTCATACAGACTGTTTGAAACGAATGAAACACGATCAAAACGTCTTATACCGTACATATATCTCAGAATATTGTTGAATAAGGTATTTATTTTTCTTTTGCTAACTGAATAACAGTTCGCAAACAGTTCACATCCATAAATTAAACTTGGAATCAGATATGTCTTGGCAAGGAGAAGTCTTATCCTCAATGGGGTAAAGTATTGTGTCAACCATAGGGACCGTAACTGCTTTCACAATCTCAATCTTCTCACCATTTATGACAATATTATCAGCAATGGTGGGAACAATGGTATGAGCAATACTTCTCCTACATATAATAATGCACTTAGATTTGCGCGGATTCAAACAGAGCCCGTTTGCAGAAGCCCATAGGTACATTTGGTTTATTTCAGTATTTACAGATGATATACCTAAAGCAATACTATTCACAGGGCAACTTAAATAAAGTTGCACATAATCCGCATACAAGTGGACTTTGCAATTGGATAATTGTTCAGGCAAATCATTTACATATATGGAAAAAAGAAGTGGCCCCAAAATAGAGCCCTGTGGCACTCCTTTAGTTAGAAATAAAGAGTTTGACCAAGAGTCATTAATAAAAACTGATTGTGTTCCCGCTGAAAGGTAAGAAAAAATGAGATTGGTAGATGTATTGGCAAATCGGTAAAAGTATCTCAGTTTACTAATGAGCATCTGATGATCCACAGTGTCAAATGCCTTCGAATGATCAAAAAGCACTAAAAAGTTAATGTCCCCATTATCGAGTCTCTGTCGTATATTCTCACATACCTCCGCAAGAGCTGTAATACAGCTATGACCCTGGCGAAACCCAGATTGCATGTTAGAAAGCAAGTTATGTTTATTTATATATCCCAACATTTGGCTATACAATAATTTTTCCAAAACTTTAGAGAGATAGCACAAGATGGCTATCGGTCGGTATTCGCCATTTGACTTAGGTATTGGAATAATTTTCGAATGTTTCCATCTTAACGGATACGTACCAGACATTATAATAGAATTAAACAAATGGGTAATGTAAGGTAAAATTAAAGGACAAATTATCTTTACGAATTTTGGGTGCATATTATCAAATACCACTGCGTTGGATTTCATCAAATGAATAATCGAGATAACATCATATTGAGAAACATAGGAAAATCTAAAGAACTCGTTATCAATCGACGAATGTGAGGAAAAATCGTAGAAGCCGAGGTTAGTTTGTATCGAAGAAGTGCTTGTTAAAAATTCGTTAAGAGTATTTGCATCAATTTGGCAGTCATTATTCCTGTCAGTTTTGCCAATACCTATTTCACGGATAGCTTTCCAGGTTTGCTTAGAGTTTATTGCCGAGCTAAGCCGTTGGGAATAATATTCGGTTTTTGCATGTTTAATTCGTCTATTGACAACATTTCTCGCAAGAGAAAACTGAAGTTTTAGTTCCGGAGTTCTAAATTTTTTCCACCTTGCATAAGCCACATCTCTTATACGTATGGCATCCCTGACAGTTTCCGTACACCAGGGTTTTTGTTTCTGCGTAATTTTCTTATATTTAAGTGGTACACTTTCGCTGTAAAAGTACTGAATATTGTGCTCCAAGAAAGAAGATTGATCATCGATTGAAGGCATATAATAAATATCACTCCAAGTGATGTGTGAAAAAAGTTCGTGCAAAAGATTATAGTCAATACTATTAAAGTCACGGAAACTAAAACACCGATTTACTGGTTGCACCCAAAAGTTGTAGGTTAAGAAAATCAAATCATGTTTAGAAAAACAAGGTGCCGATATCTGATCATAACACATTATTTTTGAAACGTCGGACACAAAACAAGTAAAAGTGCTATATTCGGCCGTGCCGAATCTTATATACCCTTCACAACGTGTAGTCATGCAATAACAGTAGTTTGTGTCACCATTCATCCCATATGAAATACGTACATACATATATAAAAACATCCCATTGTAAAATTATAAATTCTCGTATGTATGTTAAAAAAACAAAAAAAAAAATTAAAAAAAAATTTAAAAAAAAAATTTAAAAAAAAAATTATTATATATACAATATATATAAGACAAAAAAAAATTAAAAAAAAAATTAAAAAAAAATAATAAAAATATAAATAATATATTAAATAAAAAATAAAAAAAAATTTTAAAAAAAATTTTAAAAAAATTAAAACAAATTTTTTTTGGTTCAGCTGGGATTCGATGCCACCAGTATACACGTTTGTATGTATGTATGTTGTTGTTGTAATGTTGTTTTTGTGAAAAAAAAATCGAGGTGGTCGTGGGTTTTTGCTCATATCTCAGTTGTTTATGTACCAATGTTTCTGATTTTCAATACCGTTCTACTCCCAAATATTTCTGATATTTTAATACCTCACCCGGGTCCGAGCGATGTCGGGGGTCTTCAAAAAGTTGATTTCAACATACACACGGACAGACGGTCAGACGGACAGACTGACAGAGCTTAATCGACTCCCCTATTCATAAGCTTTCAGAAAATATATACTTTATGGGGTCGGAAATGAAAATTGTAGAAATTTCACACGGAATGACAAACCTATATATACCCTTTTTCACTGTGTGAAGGGTATAAAAAAGGTCAATCAAAGTACTTGTTGTGGCGGTATGATGTGTTGGACTTGTCGTATTTAACGAAAAAAAACCTAGGGATAACATATTATCAGGAAGTGTGGCATCTAATTAGTTACTTTTGTATTATCTTATAATATGATAGATTTTTTCAAAATAAAATTATGGAAACAATAAATACAAAGATATGAAAATGTTAAATAAAGTTGCTGAAAATACCTCTTATTATACTTAACAACTTAGATATTTTTTAAACTTCATGATAATGATTAGCTAAGCTTTAAAACAATTTTTACAATTTAATAAAAAAAAACCTTATTTTGCTAATTCTTACAAATTTTCATTAATATTTTGTAAATAAATTGAATAAACTCACCTCTAGCAGTTGTGAATGTTGTTATAATCAACACAATTATGCAATTTATTACATGCATTATGTTTTTGTACAATAAATCGTAGGTGTTTGTTGCTGCCACTGATGTTGTTGTTATTATTGTCAATTAAGTAGATTGCAAAGTCAACAAGTCTTAACTATTGAATTTAAATTTATTTGAATATTAAATGTGAATTTACAATATAATTTAATTATTAAAGATGGTTTACGTTCAAGAACAACAATGATATCTTATTCCATATTTACGTTCATGAGTGTATTAGTTTGTCTTTCTAATGCGAGTTTGCGTATGAGAGTAAACAAAAACAAATATTACATATTATTGGCAAGCCGATTTTTCGTTACGCAATTTATGCTCACATTACACAACCGATTTTAATAAAGAATAGCATTTAAAAGGAATTTTTGGATCTAATTAAAATTGGATAAGTATTTTAGGAGTTATAAACGTTTAAAGTTGCTACTGACACATAAACAAAACATATGGTATATAAGAAAACAAACAAGTAAGAGCACTATATTATACACTATCTGATAATACCCTTCACAGTCATGTACATATGTAGGTACAATGACCACATCGTAGCTTAGTCTAGATTTAAGATTTCATGTAATACGATATTTTCTTTATTATTTCCGAAGCCATATTTGATTTTGAATTTTTACATAGTTAACTGTATTCTTCTAGTCAAGCCCTTTCATTTGATACCCATATTGTTCGGGTTAAAAAAATTCAATCCGTCATTTCGTTTCTGACGCCATCTTGGATTTTACAATTTTTTATAGTTGACTACATTGTACTATTCGAGCGCTTTTTTTGATATTAAAATTGTGGGGGTTAAAGGAGACAAAGTCGTAACTACTATACTTGACTCATATATTCGCCATTTTATCTAGGACGCCATCTTGAATTTTTTTCTTTTCATATCTAACTATATTTAAATACTCAAGCCTTTTATTTGATTCCCATATTGACTCTCTCGGTTGTATAAAAACTAAAAAATATCTAGTTTCGTTTGTTAATTTTTGAATAAATACTGAAGCAGTTGTAGCTTGGTGTTTATATCTCAGCTGATTTCAAACCGATTTGTTAGTTCTTCTCAGAAATAATTTTTGAGATTACGACTTATAATTATTAAGAAGTTTAAAAATTTTGATGTATATAAAAAAATATAATTTTTTAAAAAAATTTTTGCTTATAACTTTGCCAATTAGTGACCAATTTGTGCAAAATTTTTCATGAGTATCTCCAAAAGTATACCAAATTTATAAATAGTAACAACCATGTCTATAAATTGTTGAAGGTACAAAAAGTAACTGGAGTATCTATAAATTACCAAGAGCTCAAAACTTTTGTGTTGAAAATATGGTGAAAAAAGACAGTCTCGTTTCTTTGCTTATCTCTCAGCAAAATATAATTTATAATTTATGGATGATCCAATTGAGTAAAGTTGATTTAAACAGACACATGGATTGACGGACATAGCTTAATCGACTTCGCTGAAAATATATACTTACCATGTGAACTTTTATAGAAGTTACAAAGGGAATGACTAGGCTTTCTATACTCTTGACAACACAGGTAAAGGGTATAATAATTGTTCAATTTACAATCAATCCTCTTGAAATGTTCTATTAGTAATATTTTTTCTATCAGTTTACAGTTTTGTATGCTTTTTGTTGGTAATTTCCATCAAAAGGTTTGCATATACCGGATTCATGCAGGGATGGGAAATAAACATTTTTTTGGGGAATCCAAAAAATATTTTTTTAAAGCAAAAATTTTTTAAAACAAATGTTTTGTTGGTATTTTTATTTTCTTTTATTTGTAATTTTTTTTTAATAAAATATTGTTTATAATATCTTTTGCAACTACGCAGAGCAAAGCTCTTTTGCACAACGCTTGTCGCTTTTGTTTAGCTTAGGCTGTAAAGCAATTTATAATAATAGTTCTTAATTTAAAAAAAAACATCAGTTATACTGATTAAAGATATTTGTTGAAAATTCACAACAATAGTTTCTCAACTTGTATCAAATTAATTAATCACTATAAAAGGTTATTTAATAAATAAATAAAAAACAAATGCTAAAGTAGAAAATGTATTTAAATTTAAATTTTGATGATATGAATAGAATATGACTGAATAAGTTAGTTTACAGATTTATTTAAGCTCATCGCAAACACAATCATTTTTCTTTATAATTCTATTTTTAGCACAATCAATGTATTTTTATTCCATAAACAATTGCACAACGTTTTAGTTTAACTTCAATTGTTCAATGCACTGTGCCAATTTATTTATTGCAGGTTAACATTGAAATTAAAACACAATATCACTTAAGTTATTGTTCTCACTATGATTTTTTATACTACATATTTTTTGTCACCACGTGACACTTGCGTTACAATTTAGTGTGATATAGAGTTACGATTCATATTTATTTATGCGCCGCTACAAATGATTTGTAAATACATATTTCGTTTTTTTTATAAAAATTCAAGGACGGTTTTTTTGACTAGCATCAAATTGAAATTTATCTGCAATAAATTAATTTAATGCAAATAAATGAAATTAAAAGCTGTATAAAACATTTTTTTAGGTACCCGCTCTATTGACAACATATTATGCCTTAAACACATAGACGACAGTAGGCTACCGACTACACGACTCAAATTCCGTTTGCTGTAATCATCGCCGTGGGCCAGCTACTCAATTATATTGGAAACCACAACCCCATCGTAAGTAGCATATTGAAGCCATTTGCTGTAGAAATGCATTATTCAGTTTGTGATATTTAACTTTATTAAAATAAAAATTACTTATTGAAAATATGCCAATAACACGTAAAAAAATAAAATTATTATTTAAAGCAAACTTTTTCAGAAGTATAATTTTGATTAAAGAAAAATTTGATTTCTTTAAAAATGGAAAAATAAAAAAAAAAATTTAAATAACATGAACTTGAAAGCCAGTATTAGACTCTTATAAAAACATTGTGTTTAAACATTTCGATTGTTAATAATTTTATAATATTTTACTTTGTGATGTAGTTTTAAGCTTCAACAAAATATATAATAGTGCTTTTAAACTCCTATATATTCCACAATTCTTCATTTAATTTTCGCCTAGAAATTAGTCTAACCTAGCATTTACACATGCCACTAACTGTTAAGAAACTCAATACACTTATAATTTTTTACTAATACACCCACATTTTTTGCGATGGCAGCTCCCGTGGCAGCTACATATGAATGCGAGTAAAAATTTGCATGACACTAAATGAAAAATGGATACACAATGTTACCCTTTTAAAATTTAACGCAGATTTACTGGATTATTGTCAATTTGCAATTAAAGTTTTAACTTCTTATTTTGATATATTTTCTTAAAATGCGCATTAAAAAAAGCAAGTTTGTTAATTATTGACCTTACATATTAAATTTAAAAAACAAAAATAATAAGAATAATAATAAATGTTAAACGCTTCTCCAAAATTCGCATGTATGATAAACTTGGTCACTCTAAACAAAACAAACAAAAAGTAAATATGGAGGCAAAATTAAAACAAAAAGAAAATGTTTTGAAGTTTGCGCTTGGACGACATTTTGAAAATTATCTTGCATTCGCATGTGAAAACAGAAAAGCGAATGGCAAGAGATTCGACTACATCGAAGAATTTTTCGCTAATAATACGTATAAGACACTTGCATGCCACTACTTGCACGTGTAAATGCAAGGTAAGTTGCCTACAGCGGTGGTCATGTAGGCGTGCAGCTGTGAAGACGTCAAAACAATCATCTTTATAACGGTGACTTATTAATCTCTTCCTTTCTTTAAATTAAAAAAAAGGAAAACTAATAGTGCGTTTGTCCAATTTTCAATCAATGCACATCAAGTCAAATGACCGCTTTTTTAGTACACAAGTGATTAGAATCAAAGTTGCTTTTCGTTTTTTTTGTTGTTGTTTTTAAAATTGAAATTTTTCAAAACGAAAAAGACTGTTTTTTTACACTGTTTACACCGTTCATTTGAATAAGAATAGAAAAGCATTTAAGGAATCTGGCCTTAGCCAAAGGAAAAAAGGGCGAAGTAAAAATATTGTCAGAAATTTTATAAGAAAACAGTCTGAGCTTAAAAAAAAAGACTTACACATACAGTGACAACAAAAGCGAACAGAGAAGTTATCATAAGTGCTGCTTACAATTGCAATAATTCTGCTGCAAAAATTAAGCCAAAAAAGTGTGCTGGTTAGCGAATTATACGAAGTGTCAATTATTTGAAAAGATTCAAAATTAAGAAATGCTTCCTTAATTTAAAGGGTCCTGATAGTTATAATTATTATTTTTATGATTTGCGAAAAGGGCAATGCTTTCTGACTCGTCTGCATAGCTGAGAGGGTAGTGTGATTGTGTTGGGGGCAATTTCATACTAGGGGATACATGAACTAAAATTTTTGTTATCTAAAATGAACGAGAATAGTTACAAAGCTCTACTTGAAAATCCTTTTTTTTCATTTCTCTACTGCTTTAGGACTCACTCTGTAAATATTCCAATAAGATATTAGCCTGTTTTATATTGCAAGAGTTATAAAGGAATGGATTCGGTGACTAAATATTATATTTTGGCGTGGTTACCATCTGACCTAAATATGGAAAATGTGTGGAGTTAGCGAGAATGTGTATGAGTCGAGCAGACAATGTGAAACCAAATAAGATTTAATTAAAGGAAAAGAGAAGTTTGTATAAAATTTTTTTTTGACATTCATTGAAAAGCTTTATGACTCCCTCCTAAATCGTAATTTGGAATTTCTATTGAATAAGGGAGAATATAAATGATACTAAATTTTTATTAAAATATGGTTGACAAATTATTAAAATAAAAATAATATAATAAAAAAGTTTTGCTTGTTTTCTTTTTAAACAATGATATTGAACCTCTTCAAATGAACTATAGAAAATATTTTCAAAATATAGGGTACACTGAATAAGGTTTCAATTGATCAGCTCGTCATCATTTGTTCCTTTCCATATATCAAAATTTCATACATTTTCTCTCTTCTCTCATAACTCCAAATTATCAAACTTCACATAAAAAATAATTAAAAAAATTCTTTCGGAAATGCAATTATCTAATAAACTCGACTGCCTTGTAAAAAGTTGTCAAAGTTATAGGCAAAAATAATGTGGAAGTATATATAAAAATATTTTTAAGTAATTAGGTTTCTAATTATTTTTAAACATTCTACTGACACCAAATTCCAAGCAGAAGTTTCCAAAATTATTCCAGATATAAACAAAATGAGATATAAACACAGAAATATGTGCAAACACAAATCAATTTTTTCCAGCTTGTAGACAGCCAAGATGGTCAGTATTAATATCAAGTGAAAGGGCTTGATCAGCAGAATATAACGCACTTTAAACAATTTTAAATCCAAATACCCGCCATAACAAAATGGAGTATAATAAATTTATATACGGGTTAAAAATGTACCCCATTCAACCCCTCCAATATTTACCTCAAATGAAAGGACTTGACCGGTAGAATATAGTAAATTATGAAAATGTTAAAATCCAAGATGGCGTTCGAAATAAAATGATCCAATATAGAAATTACTGCTTTATCCTCTTTTATCTGAACAATACTGATATTAAATAAAAGCACTCGACTAGAATAATATAGAACATTTTGAAGAAAATAAAATCCAAGATGGCGTCTCAAATAAAATATTGGATTATTTTCTTAACTCCATCAATATGAATATGAAGTGAAAGGGTTTGACTAGTAAAATAGTTATTTTTTTAGGAAAGCAAAAGGAATGGAAACGGGCGATGCGAAAGCATAGAGACACCTCCAACACCCAGATAACAGTTGAATGTATACAATTTTAAAATAAACAAGTAAAAGCGCTATATTCGGCCGTGCCGAATCTTATATACCCTTCACAACGTGTAGTCATGCAATAACAGTAAATTCACGTATGTATGTTAAAAAAAACAAAAAAAAATAAAAAATAAAAAAAAAATTTAAAAAAAAAAAATTTAAAAAAAAAATTAAAAAAAAAAAAATTATTATATACATATATAATATATATAAAACAAAAAAAAATAAAAAAAAATTAAAAAAAAAAAAATAAAAAAAATAATAATAAAAATATATATAATATATTAAATAAAAAATAAAAAAAAAATTAAAAAAAAAAATTTTAAAAAAATTTAAAAAAAAATTTTTTTGCCTCAGCTGGGATTCGATGCCACGTTTTCTCTAACCAGTATACACGTTTGTATGTATGTATGTTGTTGTTGTAATGTTGTTTTTATGAAAAGAAAATCGAGGTGGTCGTGGGTTTTTGCTCATATCTCAGTTGTTTATGTACCGATGTTTCTGATTTTCAATACCGATCTACTCCCGAATATTTCTGATATTTTAATACCTTACCCGGGTCCAACCTATGTCGGGGGGCTTCAAAAAGTTGATTTCAACATACACACGGACAGACGGTCAGACGGACAGACGGACAGACGGTCAGGGCTTAATCGACTCCTCTATTCATAAGCTTTCAGAAAATATATACTTTATGGGGTCGGAAATGAAAATTGTAGAAATTTCACACGGAATGACAAACCTATATATACCCTTTTTCACTGTGTGAAGGGTATAAAAAAGGGAGTTAGAAATATTTTTTTTTTGTGGTGAGTTTGGAAAATCCCTTTGGATCATCAGATGTTGTAACATCCGGTATGTGGTGTCACCACTAAAAACCTACCTCCTTCTGAGAATTTCTCTATCCGGAATCGCGTTCGCATTACTTCGAAAAGAGAATCGGAGTGGTTTAGTCACTTCACTCTATTACCTATGTCCAGGCGGGTAATGGTAATTCCCTATTCAGGCCAATCTCTTTCATTTTAAAGACATTCTCTGCGTATATCGCCACCTTTCGCCAATTTCCATTTCCTCGTAACATAATTTATTCGTTGGAAACAATAAATTCTATTAACATTTAACATCAAATATGAAGTCTAGGTTACAATGCGATAAGGACATTATTCCTATGTACATGATGGTGAATGGCATTAACACATTCGGCACGGTTGAAGTTAAAAATTCATAAAAAAGAAAACAGAGAAGTTTTTTTGTCTAAAACAAACAAACTTTTTGAAAAAAACCTAAATGGCTTTAAACTAAGGTATGAAATAGTAATTATTTCTCTGTATCAGTAACCATTGACCGAAACGTTCGTGCAATCAACGTTTTATAAGATATGGGAATCAATGTTTGCACCAGCCTTTTTTTCGCTCTGGAATTAATGGCAATCTAACAAAAGCTTGGATTGTTATCCCTATAAATGTATCATTTTTTACTACTGACACATCCACGTGATCTAAAGTTAGCTTTATCTTTACACATAATATTAAAAATTTTCAAACATTGCTTTATTCATTACATATGTCCAAACCAAATTACACTTCAATAAGCAGTCACAAAAAATAATGTTGCCAATTTAGGGTTGTCGGCTTCTGACATCCTGTGTCTATACACAAAAAAAAAATTCAAATCTTTATACATATATTTTTGATTCGGAAAGTTATTTTCAAAGTACTTGTTTGTTTGCATTTATTATTTACTTGCATATCAACCGCTACTTCGATAGCGCAGTTCTTACTATTTATTGAATATTCAAGTTCATTTTTTAATTACTAAATTTTTTTTTCATTTAATTTTTCAAAAATTCAATTTTCTTATTCTTAAAGAAACATTTCCAGTCTCATCTTGCATCAATAGTCGGTAATTTTTAAATTCTAGCTTCATAAACGTAGAAAAAGTCCTTTTTGGGTTTTCCATATCAATGTACAAATCGAAGTTTAAAATGTTTAAATAATATAAAATATTTTAATACGCAAGATATAAAGTAAATAAATCTACACTTTTTTTGCAAAAAATATGTACTTAAAAGTACCAAACCGTTTTGTCAAATTTTACCCTTTCTACCCTGTTTTGAATGTGTTCAAATTTTTTTCTAGATTACATAATCTTTTATGTCCAGTTAAATTCCCACTACAAATGTTATGCAAATTTGCTCTGTAATAAGAAATTCTCTTAATATGTGATGATATTTTCCAGTATTTTCCCATTTTTGGTACCTATTTTGTCACCAAAAGAGTTTTCAACCGAATGTCTAAATTTCATGTCTCTAGCTCTTTGCGTTTGGGCTGTGCGATAATGAATCAGTCGGTCAGTCACTTTACTCTTTTATATAGAAAATGGAAAATTTAAATTATTTAAGGACAAATATAAAAAAAAAATATATAATATTAAAAAGGGAAATCCGCTCTACTTAAGCATAATTTTCTTCTTTTGAATTCTAACTTCTATTAAATAAATGGTTCCCGTTTAGTGTAAAATTATTTTTTTTAATAATTTTTTTTCTTAATCAGGCATATCCATATGCCTTGGACATACACAACCCAGACTCAAAATTAGTGTTCACTTGTGTTATGGAATGAAATTGTCTATAAACATTAAAACACTATTTCAATACCAACAATTAGAATTGAAATTAAAAACCTAACGTCATTTATTTATTTATTTTGAGATCACTTTTCTTGTACATTTACGTTGATTTGAGCACGTGTTAATTCGTTAATGATTTCGTTTGCTATAGCTTCCGTTTACGATCCGTTTTCATTGATACACCGCTATCAACTGTTTGTAAACATTCCGTTTAGTGTTTGTCTAAAGTCAGCATTTCATAGATTTCAACCAGAATCTCAAATAATTTATTGTTTCACTCATTGCATTGTAGTTTTGAGTTTTATATCCATTGCGCCGTTGCAAACAATTTGTGGTTTTATGAATGAAATTAATTTCTACAGTTTGAGTGATAATTTCGCCGTAATGTTGTTTGCAGCACGTGTTGACTTGAAATGTAATGATTATTCAATTGCGAAATGATTGTGTGATTTTTAGCGGGAAATTTAAAAATTTTGTTTTTGACAATCTTTCAAAGGTACAATATTTGACATAAAATTAATTCAAAAATTGGTATGCCTTAAGTAAATATTTTAAGTTATTTACATAACCCCCATACCTAAACAAGAGCGTTGAGCGTCAAGCGTTGGAGTTTTACATGTGTTTTGTTTTTGTTACAATAACAAAATACATGCAAAATTGCAACGCTTGACGCTCAACGCTCTTGTTTAGGTATTGGCCTAAGAGATAAATACAGAGTGTCGGCCGGGAAGGTATATTAATTTGTTTCTTTATAATTTTTGATTAAATGAAAAAGAATGGATCTTATATTGATAAATGTTTTATTAAATGTCTGAAACATACCAATTCTAGCACAAAGCAAATATAAACTAAAGCTGGCAAACTCCTTATGTAATCTTGGCTTACAGAGGAATGGTACAAAAATGGGCCGCCCAAGCTCTTCATCTTTAGAAGCCGATTTGCAGCTTAATAAGAAGCGTGGACCAGCACAAAACAATGCCTCCTGAAGATTTCCGCTAAGACAAAACTGACCCCTGGCAAAAATTTGGTGATCGCGCTAAGTATAAATACCCTAACTGTAAGGGCTACATACACATATTGTGAAAAATGTAGAGTAAGCTTATGCTACAACAGAGACAATAATTGTTTTTATAAATTTTACGAAGAATAAATAAATAAATTTGAATCTATATTTACTTTGAGTGTCTTATTTATAACAAATTCCCTATACATATTACAGTACGATAAGTGCGCACTGTTGCAGATATGCAACATACGACATTTTCTATTTTTAGTGACTTTAAGTTAATACTTTATTTTTTTAAATATTTTTTCTATGTTTTATAAGACATAATATAATATTAAAAATATATTTTAAATGAATAACAAAATTCAAGCATTTAAGGGTTAAGTATGGAAATCAAGCGACCGTGGAGGCCAATTAACATTAACATTCCTTGAAAAAACTTGTTGTGGAAAGAGGTCTCGAAGTAATTCCATTGTAATCCTGGCTGTATACGATGTGGCACCGTTTTGTTGAAACCACATGTAAGTCAAGCAAAAAGCATGCAGTTGTGGAGTGAAAAAGTTTTTAATCATATCACGATATCGCTCCCCATTGACAGTTACCGTTATGCCGTTTTCAGTTTCAAAGAAGTAAGGTCCAATGATTCCTCTTGAACAAATTGCACACCACTCTGTCACTTTTAATGGATTTCCATTGCCCAGAACCGACTATTCTTTTTATTCTCATATCCATTTAAATGAAAATGTGCCTCGTCACATGAAAATCGGGGTTGCCATGCGCGAGCTGTAACATCCTATTGTCATATGTACGGCGGCGTAAATGGTTTTCTGGAAGAAGATCTGGTCTCAACTGAATCTGAAATGGAAACAAAAGCAAATCTTTGTGCAAAATTGTGGCCAAAGTTGTTCTTTGAAGACCAAGCTCCCGAGCAAGACGTCGAATTGAGATTGATAGATTGTTTTGAACACTTTCTTGAAGAGCAGTAATATTTTCAGCCGATCATGCAGTACGTTGTGGTCCATACTAGGGCCTACCAGCTACAGTCCCTCTTTCTTCGAAATCATTGACTAAACGATAAATAGTGCATCTTTTGGCGCGTTATTTCTCCCAAAAATTTCACATAACTTTCTCATCGTCACAGTCACAGATGATTGATTTTGATAACATGTTTTAACGATTAAAACACGTTGGCTTACCAAATATTTTTCCATAATAAATTTGCCACGTTTCTACTTCACGACTGCCAAATATAATGTTTGCAAAAATGACGGCAAAAATATTAAATTATGCTTTTTAATAAAAAGTTTTTTTTTTATTAAAAAAAATTTACTTTTTATTTGTTTTGCTGCGGGATCCCGGGATATTAAAAAATAAATCTCGCATTTCCGCGAAACAAACATTTTCGGAAAAAAAACCTAGCTAGCCGAATATAGTGCTCTTACTTGTTTTAATTAAATTTTGTAATCCCAAGGTGTCATTAAGTCCACCCTGTATATATGGACAAAAATTAGTATGTATGTTACTAAATATATCCAATTCAATTCCGTTATATGTGATCAAATGAAAGGGCATAACTAGTACAGTTAAGTTCAAAATAAAAGATGGCGTACAATATAAATATTACATAATATAATATAATTACATAATAAATTAAAGCCCAAGATGATGTCCGAAACAAAATAATGTATCTTAGGATTTGAATAGTAAATACATTAAATCAGGACTACGGGATTGGCTACGAGGTGGTCATTTTTGTAATATTGACATACCTTTGCAAATAATGCTGAAGAGTATTAAAGATTCGGCATTGCCAACTAAATCACTCCTGTTTTTATTAATTTAGATTTTTTTAAACTTAACTTTTTGGCACTAGTGTTTGCAGCAATGTTGAATATACATACGTACGTCAGTATGGTTTTGTTTAACATTTAATTGAAAACATATAAAAGCACGTTGAAAAAAATTAGACCAATTACCAGCACCATTTATTTTATTCATAAATAATTAATTGCTTTGCACAATATTTTTTTTTAATTAGCACTATTAATAATAAGCTTGAAAGCATAAAGGATTAACAAACGAACAAAAAATGCTTGTGGGCTTTGCCCAAATGTTGCTACTGCAGTAAATGTGGTTAAATGCACAACAACTTGCATGTAACAGTGGCTACAATAACTCTAAAACAAACAATAAAGTTTAATAGAAAAATATGCCTGCTGAAAACAATTAAATTTAAACTCATTGAATAGAAAAGTTGTTTAAATTGCTAATTTAGTTGAGTAAACTTTTAATATTCAGCAAATAATCTGCACATGTATAATGTGCAACAAAAAAATCCTATTCCAAACAAATATTCTTTACAATTTTACTTTATTTAATTTCTTCCCGCATCTAATAGCCAATACCACATCCATTAAAGTAATCGCTTTTTGTATGAAAGTAGGATACAAACATATTTATTTGTTAAAAATGTATGATCAAAACGGTGAATTTTAACGGTCTGGGTACAACTGATTGTCGTTAAACTTAACGAGTGCGTAGTCCTTGTGTGTTGCTGTGTAAATATGCGCTTGAAAGTATTATTGGTTGATGCGTTTTAATTTAAAATTTTAAAAATATGTATTACTAGCCAATCCCGGCGCGCGTTGCTACGCCCCTTCATGAATTTGAATCGCATTCTAAACTTTAATCGAATATCAAGTGCAAGGCTAAAAACTATAACTTTTTCTTTATGAGCGTGGCACTGCCCACTTTTCTAATTACGAAACTGTATAATCATGACAACTCAATATGTGTGCAAAGTTTCAGAAAAATCGGTCCAGTGCAAGTACATCAAAATGATACCTTTTTTTTAATGGGCGTAACACTGCCCACTTTTCTAATGACGAAAGTGTAAAGTCATGACAGCTCAGTATGTTTGCAAAGTTTCAGAAAATTCGGTCCAGTGCAAGTAGCTAAAACTGATAACTAATTTTTTATGGGCGTGGCCCCGCCCACTTTTTCAATCGCGAAATTATAAAGTCATGACAGCTCAATATGTGTGCAAAGTTTCAGAAAAATTGGTTCAGTGCAAGTACCTCAAAATTAAAACTATTTTAGGGGCGTGGCCCCGCCCACTTTTCTTATCATGAAATTATTTAGTCATGACAGCTCGATATGTGTGCAAAGTTTCAGAAAAATCGGTCAAGTGCAAGTAGCTAAAACTGATAACTAATTTTTTATGGGCGTGGCTCCGCCCACTTTTTTTCACCCATAAACACTCCCTGGTATGTGTACAACAACTTACTAAAGTTTGAGCCCGATCGGTTTTACAGTTATGGAGTCTATAGCTAACACACACACACACACACACACAGAGTTTCACTTTTATATATATAGATGACATCAGCACAGATGGAATACATTTTAAAAATAAAATCGTGAATTCTGAATCCTTTTATAGTTTTTTTTTTGCAACTGAGAGATTGATAAGAAAAAATTGCAGTTCGTTTTGGTTCAAGTGCTACATGCTATCAAAAATATCGTTACGTACGGTCCACACCAGCCATCGATTTGTTCAAACAACGACCAATTATTATTTTATGCTTTAGCATTCGCTGGGCAAATATTTCAGATGCTACAACAAATTCGTTTCATTTTTGCAATGAATCGTCAAAGTTTTAGTTTTATTTAATACAAATTTTAAATTGTATTAATTCAAAAGGTAAGCAAAGTTTTTCAACTTAAAGCTTTTTATTTAAATAAATAAAAAGTGGTAAATTAAATAAATATATCAGTAATTAGAAGACTTAACTGCAATGCCACAAAAAACAAACACAAAACAAAAATCCTACACAAACAACTACTTGCACTGTACCAAATACAAGCACACATATGATGTGCTAGTTCCTTAAAAAATGTATTCAAAAACGTCCTGTGTATCTGCTTATGTAGGAAAAGGTTTTAATTAAAATGAAGATGTGAACCAAAACTTGTAAATGCGTATGTACATATAAGGGTGATCGAACGGTCATTATTTGACCGGTTTTAACCGGTTTTTCGGTTTTATCGAAGTCAAATATTTCAAAATACCCACTTTTAAAATATTAAATAAACCGTATATTTTGGCACAAATAAACCGGTTATTTTGGTACAAATAAACCGGTTATTTTGGTACAAATAAACCGGTTATTTTTGTACAAAGAAACCGGTTATTTTTGTACAAATAAACTGGTTGTTTTGGTACAAAAAACAGGTTATCTTAGTACAAATAAACCGGTTATTTTGGTACAAAAAACCGGTTATGCCCTACAGTCAATCTTAAAGAGCACAATTTAAAGGATATGTTTTATTTAGATAAGTGTCATAAGTGATCTGAAAGGCTAAAAAGATTACTTGGAGCCTTATATTCTATAAGTCCAACATAAATGTTAAGTGAAAGGTTATTTTTAACGTTAAGTTTTATAAAAACGAAGGAAAAAATAAACTAAATAAAAACAAAATAAATAAACTTTTTATTTTAATAAATAATTTGATTTCTGTGTTATTGTTTAATCGAATAAAACCGGTTAACCGGTTATTTTTTATATGCCTAACCAAAAACCGGTTTTTATAAATAGCAACTATTCGGAATATCCGACAACCGGCTTAGAAAAAAAGTCGAATAATCGATCTCCCTAGTAAATATGGAACAACTAATTTACAGCAAAAGGATTATTTGCACACAAACAGCAAAAAAACAAATAAAAATAAACACATATTCAAGAGTATACCTGCATTAATTTAAAGAAAAATAATCACCTAAAACACCTGTATTATACAGTATTATACAATTTATTATATAAGTATGTATGTATGCTAACACATTGTTGGATGCAAAATATTTTTTTTTAGAAAATGAATTTTTCCAACTCCTTCGAAATGGTTTGAAAATATAAATTCGAGTCATTAGTAAAAGAATATAATAATGTGGTTGTAAAGGAGTAATACTCAAAATAACGGCTAGATGCTAGATATTCCTAATCTTCTAATTAGTATAAATATATAAAAAGCACAAGCTTTTTTATAGCCCCTTGTAACGTTGTAAGTAAGAAAGTTGTAACAGAAGCAAATCATTCTGAGAAAGATAAGATGATTTCAAGGTTCTTACATATTGTTATTATTGCCATATTTATTTCATATCTTATTGAAGTTTAAAATGAGTTAAAAAATAGGGATATAAATTAATTTTTTTAATTTCTTACGGAAGTAATTCGGAAAAGAAAAACAACTTTACAATACATAATAATATAACGCGTGATCCATTTTGAGGTTCCTACTTTTTTAAAGAAAAAAAAAAAAAAACAGAAAATTCAAATTTAGTGGGGAATGTTTATTATCATTTGAAAGAAAATTCTTTGACATTTATTTTTTCAAGATGTTGGCCGTTGCTACGTCGCAGAGGGTCCATCCGTTGAGTCCAATTTTCAATGACTCATTCGAGCATTTCGACTGGTAAATGGCGAATGACACGCGTGAAGTTTTCCTTCAAGGCCTGAACCGAAGCGGGTTTGTCCGCATAAACTTTAGACTTTATATATCCCCACAGGAAAAAGTCTAATGGTGTGATATCACACGTTCTTGTTGGCCAATCGACCGGCCCAAAACGTGAAATTATGCGCTTACTGAATTGTTCTCTCAATAAATCCATTGATTGATGCGATGTGTGAGAAGTGCCGCCGTCTTGCTGAATCCAAATGTCGCCGAGATCACGAGCTTCAATTTTAGGCATCAAATAGTCGGTTATCATGGCACGATAACGGTCGACATTGACGGTTACGTTGGCACCGGCATAATTTTTAGAGAAATATGGACCGATGATTCCACCGACCTCCAAACCACACCAAACCGTTGTTTTTTCTGGATAAAGTGGCAGTTCTTGAATATCTTCTGGTTGCTCTTCGTCCCAAATGCAGCAGTTTTGTTTGTTCACATACCCATTGAGCCAGAAATGGGCCTTATTGCTGAACAAAATTTGCCTCGAAAACGTCGGATCTTCTTGGAACTTTTCAAGAGCCAATAGAGCTTTTTAAGATCTTAACGTAAAATGATCCAAGTTAATTCATACGTCAGTCCGAGTTGCTGCAAACGGCGCCGAATCGACTCTCCACGGTCTTCGTGTACACTCTCAGCTACAGCCGCTATATTTTCTTCACAGCGTGCTTGACGTAGACTATTCGATCGAATATTATCCAATAATGAATGCTGTGTCTCAAAATGGTTGATGGTGTTGTAAATAGTACGCTCAGTAGGTCGATTATGTTGAGCTTAAGTTGAGCGAAGTGCACGAAACACATTCCTTACAGAACGTGAATTTTCGTAATAAAGTTGAACGATTTGTAAAAGTTGTTCATAACATGACAGCATGACATGACTCACACCTGATCTGTTAAAAGAAGGCTATTGAAAAAAGTGTCTCTACTTGAATCATAAAAATTAATCGATTTAATTAGATTGTTCGCTCAACATCATTTCATATGCAGATCCTCTTCTACAAATGCCTTGTAAAATCACACACAAACTTGCAATAGAAATTTAATAACTAAACTACATTTACAATAACTACATTTATTAGGCAACTAATACAGTTTTCAATTTCTACACAGTAATATCGATGAGACCATTAAATAATTCGTAAAATTAAAATGCTGTCCTATTTTTAGCTTCATTATGGCACATTTTTCTATTCTGCTGTTCTGTTTTTAAGTTCGATTTAATCCGTCTTCATTTAAAACTTCTCTGTAGCTAACTTGTTAATTTGTTACGTTTTGAGACAGGCATATAACTAGTTGTAACGCGACTGTAGCAAAAACGGTGATCTCACACGCATTGAGTGAAAATAAACAAACTTAACATTCGCTTAGTCTATGGCCACACACGACGATTATAGTTGGGCAATTTTTGAGTTTATAGATGTTTTTACCGTTTTAGGTGAGGAGAAAAAAGGAGAAAAATAATCGCCGGTGCTCGGCTATTTAAAGCATTTTTTTTGCTGAGTATTTAACATTTCTTTTCATTCGGTGTTTCGCTTCTTGGTGTGTTAGTAATTTAAAATTTGAATTAAAAACGGCACAAATTAAACGTTTAAAATATTTAAAAATAAAAAAAAATATTTTAGTGAAAACATTTTAATTAAAAGCGTTAGTGCTCAAATTGCTATGTTAGATGTATTTTAATTTTTTTTAGTATGTTGTACGAGGGAGAGAGAGGTGAGTTCAGTCACGCTCCACTACTATAACAATAACTTATGTTTCAACTAGTATAAAATTGTATAAAAATGAACTAGTTGGGCTTTTATGACAACTTAACCGAAAGATATGCAACTAGTCTGCAGTTAAAAGCAATTAGTTTATTTCTAAGCACATACTAGTTATACTGTCTGCAGGGTAATATACACTGTATATTTTTTTATATGTACTTATGTACATATATGTAGTCAATATGTCTCCTTTAGAATTGTACTCATTATACGATTAGATTTACAACATTTTAACAACAACGTTAAATAAATAATTTAGAAGCAAAAAGAAAAAAATAAGCGGTTTGAACAAGTTTCTTTGGTTTGTACTTACTTGCACTCAAGTAAGTTTCTATGCATTTTTTCATTTTATTATACAAAAGTTAGAAAACACCGAATAGGCTGCTGTTACTAATTAAATTTAAGATTTGAATATATACATTTAAAATAAACTTTATTAAAAAAATACTTAAAGTTGTGTTAGCCCATACTGCTGACAATCATATGAGGTAATTGTGAAGAGTAAAATTTTTTTCGTTTAAGCTACAAAATGTTATTTCAGAAATTGTGTATATAAAATGACATAAAGTAATTATTTTTTAAATGGAAATTTTTTTGTCCACAGAAGTAAAGATCGGTTAAAGAACCAACGGTTGTCGCAACGCATATAGCAAATCAACAAACTAGAGCATAAGTCAACAAAACAAGAAAGGGCGCTATATTCGGCCTTCACATCGTAGCTAAGCCTAGATTTTATGTAATACACCATTTTCTTTATTATTTCCGACGCGATCTTTGGTTATGATTTTTTCCATCATTAAAAAAAAGGAAATAAAAATGTAAGTTCAACGATGAGTTTGGACAATCCATATTGTTGGGGCTTAAAAAATTGTTCTGTCATTTTGTTTAAGACGCCATATTGGATTTAATATTGTTTATAGTTTACACTGTATTAGTCAAGCTCTTTTATTTGATCCCCATATTGGCTCTCTCGGTTGTATAGAAACAGAAAAATGATTTACTGATTTCCGTTTGTAAATTTTTGGAAAAACACCAATGCAGTTGTACTGTGGTGCTTATATCTCAGCTGGTTTCAAACCGATTTGTTCATTTTTCTTAAAAATAATTTCTAAGATTACGGCTTACAATTTGATGTCTTAAACGTGTTTAAAAATTATTTAGGGGTTTTAAAAAAATGGTTATATTTAAAAATATATAAATTTTTTAAAAAATATTTTTGACTATAACTTTGCCGGTTAGTGAACAATTTGGCCATAATTTTTACTAAAAATTTTTAGAGGCATGCCAAATCTATAAAAAGCAGCAACCATGCCATTAACCGTGTTCTCTGGCTGGAAAATTTTAATTTTTATTGTAAAAAAAGACCGAATCAGTCGTGTTTATTTGCTTATATCTCAAAAAGTTATAAGATAATTATGCTAATTTTCCATACCAATCTGCTTCCAAATATTTGTGATATTTTGTTGCCTTACATGGGTCTTTGCGATGTCGGATGGCTTCAAAAAGTTGATTTCAACATACACACTGACGGACGTTTTTGCAGAGCAAGTTAGTTGCACAGACGGTTATGTAACGATTCTTCAAACAACAGTACTTAGAAGCTGTAGAGTAGACTAATACGATCAGATAGTTGCCTGATAAAAAAGTGCTCAAAGACTATAAAGCACTATTTTCTCTTGTTCAAATTAGTGTTCTCATGGGTTTGTCCATCTTTTTTTATATCCTGTGGTGAATTTGTGTTTTTCAGAAATTATTATATCTTATCACATGCTTATTTACAAATTTCGTTTATCTGTGGTATTTTTAGTAGGATATTAAAGTGTGATATATCGATGTTTTTGACTCTAGGCGACTTAAGTTTCGCCCATTGTCCTCAGGGAAAATTATAATATTAATTGAGGTTTTTAGGAGCTTTAGCTTTCTGATTTTAGGGTAGAGCATTAGAGTGGTAAGAACTGAGTTCTAATAGATAATTGCTAACGTTCGGATTTTCCTTTTAATTGTATGGCGATTTTTTTTGGTAAGGTCTAATTTACATATATTCTAAAAATGATAAAGCGTAGACGAAGTCTGAGGCAAACACTATTATGTTCCACTTATATTTATACAACATATAGGCATTTCCATGAATATGTCAACCACGACTGTAAAAATAAAAACTCCAAAAGTTAATTGACAACAAAAACGCTCAAATTTTACTTTGCGCAGGAATTAAGAGCTTGTTAAATTATTTCAAGAGCAATAATAAGAGTTTAGTCTGATTATCTTTTTGACTTATTTTAAAGAATTGCAATCAACTATTATTTTTAGCGACTAAATTGTAAAAATAAATTGTAGTTGTAAATATTCCTTTAAAATTAAGGTAACAACAACAATTAACAAGATTCATAAGAAAAAAAGAAATTATAGAGTCCAATTAGCGGTATATTTTTTTTTACTTCCCTTGGATATTATTTTAATGTCACGTACGTAGTGAAAAAAAATTATTTGTCACCGTCATTCATATTTCAACAGTCGCAAGAGTACCTAATTTAGAATTTAATTTGTTTTCTTAACATAATATAAATTTTATTAGCTAAGAATACTATTAGAGAAAAATCTCTCACGTACGATATGTCACGAACGATATTAAATTGAATTTATTATAAAATAATTTAAAGATTGTTTTCAATTAAGTATGATGGATTTTAAATGAAAAATATTTGGTTTAGTGTAAGAATTTAAAAAAGAAAAAAATACCTCCCAAGATTCCCGGTTTTTTTCATATTTCCATATATACCTCAAAATCACTTCTGTTTTATGTCACGTACGATATATTCTTATTTTTCTGGATATTTTATACAACAAAGATTCGAATATAATTAATTTTTTTTAAATAAAGTACCCTTTGAATGGAACATAAAGATCTAATTTTGTTTCAGTTACTCTTACTTTTGCAAAAATTTCTCCACTTTATAGGAGTACAAATGTCACGTACGATGACATGGAAATGCCCATATGTATATGTAGTTTGACGTATCCTTCTTTAAAACAACCATATATAAATATATCAAACGGCAAAAGGAGCTAATACACGGCATGGTTTTTACATCTGACTTGTCAAATTGCACACTGTCGCGTGTTACCTTTAAAACATTACTTCTGTAAAAAACATGTGTTAACACATCTGACAAAATTTAAATTTGGAGCGGGTTCTTTTATCTTCTGTCAAAACATGTGACATCAGTCGTTGGCAGAAATCAATGCTGCTGCAAAGCAGTCAGCGTAAAAGTACAATTTTGACAAACATGTTGATTTACATATGTCTCACAAATTTTAAAGTCAGATGTAAAAAACATGGCATGTATTATAGCCTTAAGATGTCTAACGACATATTCATGTTTCTTAAAATAAATATTCTTATTTAAAACTTACCACTTCAGCGAACAATATCCGTATCTGCATTTTAATAGAGCTTGAGTTTAATTTTGTATTTAGTAATAACGCTATGACTCTGATTGTAGTTCTGAAAACTAGATAAATTTATATTATGTAAAATTTAAATCCATTACTTTTAGTACTTTTATTCGTTTGTTAATTCAAAATAATAAGTGTGTGTTCCTTTACTTTCCCAGTAAATACTTGCACGGAGAGAGTAAAAGGGAAGTGAGTAAAATTACTTTCAAGAATATTAAAAGGAATTTGAACACATTACCAGCCAAAACATGCAAGGAAAAGTGTTGTAATACAAAAGTATATAAATATAAGTACTTTGGAACTGGGAAAATAAGTGGCCAGTTCTCAAACGATGCAAATTATTAAAATTAAAATGTATAAAATTGTTAAATAAAATCAAAAATAGTGCGAAAATTGTGGGAGGAAATGCCACTTTATTGGTTGTTAAAACGGCCTACATCTAGTGCTAAATTGGATTCGCTGCATTAAAGCATCATACATATATACACATGTAGGGGAAATATCGAAGCAGACCACTACTATCACGGGTCCCTTTTCGACCCCCTTCGCTCCTCAGTGATCTCGTGTCTACCGATCAGTATACCTTCAATCACTGAGTCCCGCGCCACAACCGGCGTTTGCTCTGGACTAGGAAAACGATTTCACACTGCCGACTGGTGATTGTCGACAATCCTCATCGCACAGTCCTTTGTAATCGCCAGCATCTCCCTCAGACTAAGGTCCCCCATCGCACTCACACTTAAAGTGTGCTTGCCTGTGATCCTTAATCTTCCGCTCGCCAACGCCGGACACTCGCATACTACATGCGCTGCCGTCTCGGCATCCTCCAGGCACATTTTACAAATATCATCATCCACGATCTGCATCCTCTTCAGATGATATTTGAAGTTACCATGTCCTGTAATCAACGCAGTGATCCAGCTCATCATACTCCGATTAAAACCGAGTATCTTCACTGCACCCCTGCCAAGTGGCTCCCTGAGCACCATACGGGCCTGTCTACACGTGGTTCCCTCCATTCACCTTCGCAAGTTTATAGAGTTCACCCATTGGAAGATCCTCGCCCGCACTAACCCATTACCCAGAGCAGTTCTGGGTTCCGGTCCGCAGAATGCAGCCTCAGACCCCTTCTTCGCAAGTTCGCCAGCAGCCTCATTCCCAGCTATGCCCACGTGTCCCTTAACCCACATCAGCGTTACCTCATTTGTAGAGGCACACCTATTGAGCTTTAGAACACACTCAAGCACCAAAGAGGAGTTCAAATCTATCCGCTGCATACGTTTTATAACCGACTGGTTGTCAAGTGCAATAAGAATTCTCTTCCCATACATTCGACATTCCAACAGGTGGTCCAACGCGTGCAGCAAACCAAGCATTTCTGCCTGATAGACTGACACGTACTCCCCCAGATTCAGGGTGCAGGATAAGTTCAACTCAGATGAGTACACACCAGCACCTGCCTGCATCATACATAACTTGACATCAACCACATGGCGAGTAACTGCTAAAAAATTACTCTCAATACTACTTGGATTAGTCTACACTACAAAATACTGTGATTCAATATGACTAAGAAAACCTCACGTCAGCAAAATACACTCAATGCAATGCTTGAACGCGAATGATAACAGGTTAAAACTCCAACAGGGTTTCTAGGTGAAGTAAAATCACTACATACGAAGGCTACCGTAATTTGAATCGAACTTTCGAACTTGCTGTGCTTTTGATTCAGGGATTTTTAAAAGAATTCTGAAATCACGAGCGCATTCATATGTCATACTTTTTCTCTTCTTAGTTACAAACAACCACCAAATCTAGTCGCTAGGCCTGGCCTTAGAATACCTGTCATGATGATCGACTTAAATAACGAAAACTTCTATAAAGATAACAATTGCGTCGGACAAAACATTTGGACAGACGAATAGAATGGAATATCATGCGATGAAATAATGAGAGAACAGTGAAAATGTAAATGAAATTTTAACATTCAGAAAGGAACAGTTAATAATCCTTGTACTTAAATGTTAAATAATATTAACAGCGATATTAAGTGCTTACATGTACATACATAAAATTTGTTTTGTAAGAACAAGAAAAATGTCAAACGATAAATTAAATAAATTAAATGCAAGACAAAGGAGTTTCAAGAGAACCTCGTTGAATCACTGTTTCCAATATTATTAAGAATCGTTAAGACGCCATAACAAAAGCTCTAAATGCCTAACATGAGCAAATATAACCTACAGCTTTCTCGTACTTACACGCATGACTTTACATAGAGTTCTTTCTTCAAGGAAAATGCTTCAAATAAATAAATAAAATTGCGTTAAATAAACTTTTTTTTTATTTAATCTTATTCTCGTGCATTAAATTTCTTTTAGTTTTTATCTTGATTCATGTTCGAACACTTGTAATTGTTGTGTTATTAACGGTGATTAATGAAATATGTTTGTAGGTGTAACACTGGTTCAATGTGTACAAAAACACACCCACATAAACTCAATAGAAACACTTAAATACAAACTCACTCCCGCATTCATTAATTTTGCACAGGGATAATGGCCTGTCATTTAATAATGTTAATTCAATGGGCATTTAACCTTATCAAGTTGTATTATTTATTTTATTTATTATAATCTGATATGAAGTATAAATACAAGTTTCTTTTATACTTTAATGTTTCCTTTTTTTTTTTATTTTTCTTGTTTGCTTCTGACCATAAAAAGAAAGTTTTCAATGTAATTAAGTGAAACAAAAATGACCCAAAACCTGTTGTTTTATATCCGCTACCAAAAAAATGGTGGGGGTATATTCATTGTGTCATTTCGTTTGTAACACATCGAAATATCTATTTTAGACCGAATAAAGTATATATGTGACAGCGCATAGAGATAGGGACCTGAGGGTAAAAACAGGTTTTGTTCAGGAGAGCTATTTAAAAGATTTAAATACGTGTATCTTTGGTGTACCATTACTGAGCGTGTTGGTATTGGTCTCATTTGGAAGCGACACATCTCATGACGTCAGCAACGTGTTGGTCAACCTTGAAAACGCGCGTAGGTCGTCCCTAACTCTTGTCTTGTGTAGTTGGTTTTTACTGTTTTCTACCTATCGCGCTGTTTCCATGAGTTTAATATCAATTTTGCTCGAGTTTTTTCGAATTCAGCTTTATTTTCTGAAATTATTAATTGTGAGTTATAATAAATGCTCATTTATAATTCTTTTAAATCGTGAATATCACTCTGTAGTACGAAAATTTTTTCAAATAACCTTATTATGTTATTCGCGAAAATAATTTAAAACTGATTACATTACATTTTTACTGTTTGTTTTAGGATGAAATGGTGGATCAATTCGAAGAATTAGATTTACTTTATCGCTTTCCTGATGACGAGGATGATGACAATCACTTCTCAGAATTATCGGATAGTGATGATACCGATAATATGTACCTTGATAAATCTGACCTTGATTTACGCGAGGAAAAAAAGTAGTTGCTCGACTGTATGGTTCAAAAATTCCTCCGTGTTTTTCAAATCAATGCAATGAAGTGATCCCTAAGAAGATGGCTGTGAATTTTCGTACGTTTTTCATGAATTTAGATACCTATTCGACTTCCAACCTCAAGTGAGCCTGTTGTTGAGTGGAGAAAATGGGACGAACACTTCTCCACTAAATATAAAACTTTAGTTGGAATATCGAAGTATCATCACTTTGTATTTATTGCTCAGTCATCAGTGCAATGTAAACTGTTTGCGAATTCAGCCAGCATAAATGACAACATACATCTGAGTAACAATACCAGTTTCGATGACAAACAAATTATAATTCCGTCACCAGGGTTATCGATGAAGCGTCAATGGTACTTGTATAAAGAGATCCAGGGTTTATGGTTTTATGTTTGCGCTTAGAATCGTCGACTGCACTTTCATAAAACGCGCATATCTCTGGGATTGAACACTTTTGAGGCATGGGATCGGTCTCATTCGATGCTCAGATGTTGTCCACATAAAAAAAAAGTGAAAATTGTTTTTTTTACCCTTTGGTCCGTTTCTCTATGCGCTGTCACATATACATATGTGCATATGTTTTTTATATGTATGGATGTATTTCATATGAGACGAATGGTGATACAAACAATTGTTATATCATGACTACACGTTATGAAGAGTACATAAGATTCGGCACGGCCGAATATAGCGCTCTTACTTGTTTCCCATATTTTTACCACCACAATTAAAATTTTTCAGCCATAAAATAATTTATAGTACCTATACTATTTATGGATACAAATATTCGTGAAAAATTTTGAATAAAGCGTGCTCTGATCGGTAAAGTTATAGGCAACAATTTTTGTTAAAAATATACATTCCAAAAATTTACAAACGAAAATCAATATTTTTCAGCTTTAAGACAATCGAGAAAGTCAACATTGATAGCATCTGAAAGGACTTCCCTATCGCATATAAACACTATAAAAAAATTCAAATTCATGTTGGCCGTCACTACAAAGTGGCGAAAAATAAATTTGAATTTGGATAAAATCTTGTATTTAAAATGTAATTTCTTGCACTTCCTCAATAGTGGTATTAAATGGAAGGGCTTGACCAGTAAAATACAATAAGTTATAAAAAATGTAAAATCTATGATGGCGTCTAAAACAAAATGGCGGAACTAATTTTTTTAACCTCATCAATATGGGTATCAAATGAAGGGACTTGACTTGTAGAATGTTTGAATTATTCATATTATGTAGTATCAGATATATCATCTATATGAATTCCGTTCGAAAGAAAAATAGATTTTTCATTTTTCTTTTTTAGAAGCAGTTTTTATTTAAATATATATGTATTTCTATTAACATGATTTGGAATAAACAGCGTTAAATATGCATACCTTTCGATATGCCATCAGGGATGGGAACTTTTTTTCAACAAATCCCGTTAAATGTGTTCTCAAAATCTTTAGAAGAAAGCTAGATTTTTGTACAGGTTAAAAAAAAATCAGCTGATGGAGTGTATTGGTGTACTTTGATACAGGTCAATAAAATTTTTTGATGTGTTTAAATAAGTGGATTATTTTTTCTAAATATTAATAAGACATTTTTGTAAGTGTCGCTCGGTCGAAAACATGATACTATTAATTTTAAATTTTTTTAAATTTTACACTGTAGCAAAAGTGTTAAAAGAGCTAATACACGGCATGTTTTTTACAACTGACTTGTCAAATTCCACACTGCTAAATACGAACGTGTGTTACCTTTAAAACATTACTTCTGTTAAAAACATGTGTTGAGATATCTCTCAAAATTTCTATTAGAGCGCGCTCTGACAACAGCCGCTGGCAAAAATCTCTGCTGCTGCAAAGCAGTCAGCGACGGTTGCCTGTATACACTTTACAGTACACTTTTGACAGACATGTAGATTTACATATGTATGTCTCACAAATTTTAAAGTCAGATGTAAAAAACATGCAGTGTATTATAGCTTTAAACAACTACCACAAATACACTCACAGTAAAGCTGCCAAACATCAAATACTTCTATCTGGACGCAAAGACAGGAAACTTACTCTAGGCAAAGCAAAGATCTATCTGGTACCACGGGAAGCAGTAAGCCCCCAGAACTTGTTCTGGTCTGTTTGCTGGAGAGGTGTCTTCAGATAGTACATGGTGACTGCGGTTGCTCCCAAGTGGCAAAACTTCGTACATCACAAAAGTTTTTGGGTGTTATTGCCATCTCAACAGAAAAAGAGAGTAAAGGTTTAATAGCCGATGATCGCAGTCGGGTCTTTGGGCAACCATATATGTCCCGGGGTGCTGTTACCTTTTAGCAGAATTAGTTTTATGGTGATTTGTTCTGCTTCTTTCAGAACGCTCTTCTGATTATGCGGTTAATGAATTTATAACATGGAGCGAAAAATCACTATTAAGGGGATAGATAGCCCGAGCTTTTGAGCAAGGTCCATCTATATGAACCAAGAATAAATCTTGGTTGCTACCTGCGACAGAACTAAGTTCCACAGCATGATAGCAGGGGCTTTGGTTGGGAGTTATTGACCACAAGCCACAGGTTTGTTTGAGCTTTTCCAGGCAGTTGTGATGTAACTCCTTTCTGGATGAAGCGTTCATTTTTATTTGTTCGCTTCGCAAGTACCCATGTTTCGGCACCATATAGAAGTAAAGACAATATAGGAATGTTGCAAAATGTAATTTTCATCGTTGCAAAGAGAGGGCCTTGTACAACCTTTTATCGAGTCCTATTAGCCAGCACTGTACTTATTTTTTCTCTTTTGAATGCGCCTTTAGTTACCTGTCTTGGAATCAATTCTTGTTTTGTCCGTAAATACATATTTTACTGCTGGTTTTTTCTACATATTGTTACAGACTTATTTTTAAGTAGCTTAATTTACATTATAATTTATTTTAGTTGTAGTAGTTTAAGTTACTGTAGTTTTATTTGTATTAGTTTATTTTGCTGGTTGTTCGAAAATGTTGTTTGTTATTTTGTGTAGCATACTTTTAGGCACTTCTATTATTCGTGCATATTACTTAACGTCTTAATTTAAATTTAACGGTTTTCGAATGTACTAGAATGTACATACGAGAACTTTGTCGAATGTTACCGAACACCACTATGTTACTATAAATAGCCGAACAACACAGCTAACGTGATCAGTATTACAGTAGAACTTGTAAGGTGCGTATCAAAGTGTGTAATCATAAGTGTAATAAGTAAAGTGATATTAAAGCAATCTTTGAGTGTGTTTAAGTAAATAAAGTGCTCTTAATGTTATAACAAATTTCAACTGTTTTTGATTGCAATAAAAGAACTCAAACAAATTGTATTTAAAGGAAATAATCCAACGTTTATAAAAGGTATAAACGTAACAACTGGTGTCAGAAGTGAAATTGCATTATAATAAAAGACATGAAATTTGAGGAGCTTAAAGTTGAACAACTCAAGAAAGAATTGAGTAAGCTGGCATTGCCGACAACAGGTAATAAAGTAGAATTGCAGAAGAGGCTTCTAGATGAATTTAAGCGGCGTCATATTGACATTGATGGTTACGAGTTTGAAGAAAAAGAAGAAATGGAAGTTTCCACTCGAGCAACCACAAACAACATGGATTTAAGTACAATGCTTGCAGCAATGATGGAAAAAATGGAACTTAACAGTGAAAAATTATTAGCTCAAGTTAAAGTTGAAGTTCAAGAAACTTCTAGAGCTAATAATGAAAAATTATTAGCTGAAGTTAAAGTTGAAGTTCAAGAAACTTCTAGAGCTAATAATGAAAAATTATTAGCTGAAGTTAAAGAAGAAAGTAAAATAATGGAGTTGAAATTTCAAGAAACTTCTAGAGCTAATAATGAAAAATTATTAGCTGAAGTTAGAGAAGTTCAAGAAACAGCTAAAGCTACGAGCGAGAAAGTTCAAGAAATTTCTGAGGCTGTAAATAACAGGGAAAAGTGCATTGAAAAGCATGTCACTAAAATAGATAAAAAACTGGCTGATCTTGAAAATGACATCGGAGCACAGGCTAGAGATGTTGACGAAAAATTTAAAAATTTAGAAACAAAAATTAATGATATTCAATGTCACGAGGGACCAGTGCGGATAGTTCCAGAAATATCGAGTAGAATAAAAGCCCCTACTTTTGATGGTAGTGCACCATTTAATGTTTTTAAATTTCAGTTTGAGACAGTTGCCAATAGAAATATGTGGAACAATGAAGAAAAGGCTTTAGAGCTGATTTTGGCATTAAAAGGCAACGCAGCACAAGTTCTAGAAAGTATACCCATTGGCTGCAGAGAAAACTACGATGACATAATGGTGGCGCTACAACGCAAGTATGGCGGTGAGCACAAACGAGATATATACCGAATGGAATTACGAGGCAGAACACAGAAAGCTAACAAGTCATTACAAGATTTCGCAACGGAGATCGAGCGTTTGGTGCAGCTGACATATCCAGGTGAAAATCACCCATTTTTGGATCAGTTTAAAATTGAAACGTTTGTAAATGGAATACGTGATCCAGAAATAAAGCACGCGGTGTTTGGCACACATAAATCGACGTTTGCAGAAACAGTTTCATATGCACTAACACAGGAAACTGCAAAATTACTCTCTAAGCCACAAATATGTAAGGTGAGAAATCTCGAATTTTCTGCAGAAAGAGACGGAGATATAGTTAATGAAATTAAAAATGCAGTTATACAGGCGTTAGAGGAAAAGCAAGGCAAAGCCAGAGCCAAATGCTATAATTGTGGTAAAAGTGGACATTTTCAACGAAATTGCAAAGCACCAAGGAAGCGGGCTAGATTTGTATCGCCACCTGAGTACAACAAGCTGGAAAACACGCAGTTACCGTTGAAACAGGTTAACACTTATAGGCATGAGCATGATCCCATAACCGAGGGCCCCACAATCTCCATATCAGTTATGCAGCAGAAAAATAGCAACCTTACTGCTTGTGGGTATATCAATGGTCGGAGGCATGTTCTTACAATAGATACAGGAGCATCACAATCAATTATCAGACCTGATATAGTCAAGGAGGAAATCGAACCACTATATGGTGTAAGTCTACGAACAGCTACTGGAGAGTTTGCTAATGTTTATGGAAAAATAAAGGTTAAATTAACTATTGAAAATATAAGTGTTAATCATGTATTTATTGTTGCTGACATTGTGGATGAAGTAATCGTGGGCGCTGATTTTATGATAAGTCATAACATTAATCTGCATATGGGACGAAAAGTTATGATTTGGCGCAACATTGAGATTCCGTTGGATTACTGGATTAAACGACTTCAGGGAAATAAATCCAGTATTGAGCACAAAGAGGGCGTAAAACATGGCAATGCGGATGCACGTTCCCGAAAATTCTGCAGCTTGAATAGCAAATATTGTGCAAGACCCGAGGAAAAAGAGTGCGTAATAGATGTTCGACTAACGCATATAGACACAAGCGGTGAATGGTCAGTGGCGCAAAGAAAAGATCCTATATTGGCAAAGACTATATCAGCAAAGGAAAAAGACAAAAGGCCCACTCGAAACCAAATATCAGCGGAAAGTCCACTGATGAAGTCCTATTGGGCGCTGTGGAATAGCCTGAAGGTGGTTAATGGATGTTTATACCGAATATGGGAAAGTGCTAATGGAAAATCGGTAACAAATCTGATTGTGGTGCCATCCTCTAAAGTCAAAGAGGTATTGAAGGAGTTTCATAATGGTTCAAGCGGTGGTCATCTTAGTGTAACAAAGACCATAGAAAAGTTAAAGCAACGGTTCTATTGGGTTGGCTGTCAACAATCGGTAGCTGGTTGGATAGAAAATTGCGCCCAATGCATCGCAGTGAAAAGCCAAGCAAGAAAAAGTCGTGAGCCATTGCAGAAGTATAACTTAGGCGGGACCTTTGAGCAAACAAACATGTCCAGCAACAAGATGAAAGCCAGATACGACCGTGCAGCAGAATCTGAAGGCTTTAATGAGGGTCAGCGAGTTCTATTATATAACCCACAACGCAATAAAGGATTGCAAAATTATTGGGATGGACCGTATAAGGTGATAAAGAGAATAAATGATGTGGTGTATAGAATCCAGAAATACAAGAGCCCAAGATCAAAGATGAAAGTGGTTCATCTCGAGCGCCTCGCTAAATACGGAAAAAGTGAATTTATGCCTATTCGGGACGAACAGGCTTAAGCGGGCGGTAGTGTTACAGATTTATTTTTAAGTAGCTTAATTTACATTATAATTTATTTTAGTTGTAGTAGTTTAAGTTACTGTAGTTTTATTTGTATTAGTTTATTTTGCTGGTTGTTCGAAAATGTTGTTTGTTATTTTGTGTAGCATACTTTTAGGCACTTCTATTATTCGTGCATATTACTTAACGTCTTAATTTAAATTTAACGGTTTTCGAATGTACTAGAATGTACATACGAGAACTTTGTCGAATGTTACCGAACACCACTATGTTACTATAAATAGCCGAACAACACAGCTAACGTGATCAGTATTACAGTAGAGCTTGTAAGGTGCGTATCAAAGTGTGTAATCATAAGTGTAATAAGTAAAGTGATATTAAAGCAATCTTTGAGTGTGTTTAAGTAAATAAAGTGCTCTTAATGTTATAACAAATTTCAACTGTTTTTGATTGCAATAAAAGAACTCAAACAAATTGTATTTAAAGGAAATAATCCAACGTTTATAAAAGGTATAAACGTAACAATATGTTTTATAAGAAAAACATCTCACTCGACATATTTATTATCAGAACATGTCAAAATTTGTTAACACAACACTGCAATTGTGTCTATGATAAGCAATGCCACTCCATGCTAAGCATTATTGTGAATGATAAATTAAAATTTTTAAAAAGGCAGCGACTGTACGGCTAAAGGCTGGGGCGCAATGAATCCGTCAAACTTCAACTGACATCAACGTATTGACGGAGAGGGGTTGGCACAATCAGTACTGTGTGTTGACGGATCATAAGTCAAGTTAAATTGTTGACTGCTGCGACAAATCAAAAACAAACAGCGCCGGCTGAAGGCCGATAATATTTATATAATTTTTTTTTTACTTATCTTCACAATAACAAAAAATTAATAAAACAAAAAAATATTTTTTTAAGAAAATGTCAATTTTGCTTTAAATTCATACAATCTATATATAACAAAAAGTTTTGAACCGAAAACAACTGTATGCTTCTGTGGCGGCTCATGCATCACAAAAAAGTACGGCGGCTGCTGTAAAGCCGGTTGACTTCGCTTTTTGCGCACAACCATATGGTAGATGTCAAAGTACTCGACGTACGCCAAAAGTTAAAAGTTGGTCAACTTTTGTACTTTGCGTTGACGGAGACGTTCTGAATGTGACAACACTCATAAGAAAACATGTATTTTAACTAAGTTGTCAGTTGAAAAAGTTGAAGTTTGACGGACGACGGATTCATTGTGCCCCAGCCTTTTATTTTCTTAAGACCTGAATAAGAACAAATTAATTTTTTTCGGTTTTTATATATTTATTTTACTTTTTGGGATAAAAATATAACAATTATTTGTTATTTTATTATTTTTTTTTATTAGTAGTAATGGAAAAAAGTGGTGCACATATGTGCCCCGGTGGACTAGTCAGCAGTGTGCTGTTGTTCTGCTAGTTTGGGGGTTGCGGGTTCGATTCCCGCCGGAGACTCTGGACTTGTCTGCTTCCTTTCTATTCTATTCTTACTTTTCTATTCAGGTATCACAAAGGGATCAATATAATGGACCCAAGTGAGCTGCACAGCAGCTGCCTGTTCTACCTAACCTAACCTATGTGCACCTCAGGTCTTAACATATATTTAACAACTGTCAAAATGCTTAACGGTATGGTAATTTTCAAAACAGTTATTTTTTAAAATACATAGATATACATTACATTTTGAACATATTGTACGGCAACGAGAAGAACATGTTGGATGTCGACATTTAGATGCGAACTTACTATCCATAAATCGCGGTAGGTGGCCTACGTTGTCAAGCCTAATTTCAGGATTTGGATGGGGCACCACCACACGATATTTCTTTGCAAGAGGTTCACTTGAACACTGACGTGCTGCGTCTACAAAATCCAAGCTAGATCTAGTAGATGTGCTTGTACTGGGACGTGATTTAGAGCTATTATATAAAAAATTTTGATGAACACTTCCGCCATCAAATTTCATCATGGCATTTGCGAATTCAGTCTATATTGTAGTAAGCCAAGTCTATCTTTTCGTTGAATGTTTTCTTGTGTAAAGCAGCGAATATACATTACCCAACAATTTACCACCGCAAGATCCACCAAGTGAGAAAAAAGCTCTCACAGGCCATTTTTTTGTACGCATTGAACTTCTATAGTAGGATATTAGCCTGTCGCAAAAATCAACACCACCCATACATATGTTGTAGTTTCTTACTATAGCTGGACGAGTTACATCAATTTGTTTATTTTGTTTTTTGCACCAACGTTTGCAGGTATCTAAAGGTGTACTTCCTGTACAAGTTGATAATAGTGTGACAGCTTTTGTGTCCATCCATTTAACCACACACACTTTGTCGTCACTTCGAACACTTTGATCACATTCTCCCCTATTTAGCTGCTTGTCCGTCTTTAGCTTTTGTACTGCTTGTCCAATTCTATTAGTCATAACAGTTCCTGTCAGAAAAATTCCATTTTTTTGTTCATTTAGACAATCAGCCAGCTTTAGACTCGTGAAGAACCTATCGGTGTATAAAACACAGGTGGTATTAATTGTACGACAAAGCTTTTCTACGATTCCAGAGTTTTCATAACATTTTGGGGCAATGCATTTTTTCCAACGTAAATCTCAAAATCTAATACCAGCCCGTCGCGGGCGGACAATACAAAGTTTTTTAGTCCCAGTGGATTAGGCTTGGCTGGCAAGTATTGGCGGTACTCGCAACGTCCTGCAAATGGAATCATTTGCTTGTCTATTGACATATGTTTCGAACGTGGCAAACTATGTCATTTTTTTAAAATTTAATCTAAAATTGGTGGTATTTTCCAAAGCTTATCGTCGGGGTTTGGATAGTCGCAATTTGCAAAATGAATATAGTTTCTTAATTCAAAAAATTTATCACGGGTCATTGTATCTCTACTAACTAATAACTCTAATAACTCAGATCTCTTCTTCAATACAGTTTTCCTTGAGGATATTTCAGAGTACCCATCATCAATTGTACTCCAGCAAAATGTATCATTTCCACAGGGTTTGTATTAATTGATTTCAAATCACGTTTTTGTGCTGAATATATATTGCTTTGCTCTGCTACCAGCTTCCAAACTTCGAGACCCAAATATTCAAAAAAACTGTATAAAACATTACTATCTGAACAATCTTGCGAAACCAGAACATCGTCGGTAATATCTGGACCACAGCTAGCCATTTCATTCTTGCACCAAAATAAACGGGATGACTTTAGTGTATTTAGTTCTTGTGCCTCTTGTTCTTGTTCTTCTTGAGCTTCTTCTTCATTCAGAATCCAGTCTTCAGGTGTCTGGGGAGCTCTAATAACTTGTGGAGGCAAATAGTCATCGTCTTCATCATCTCCAGAGAAATCCAAATCACTGTCGTTAAGAATATCCGCAATTTGCTGTTTATCCATTTTCAAGCTAAGAACAATTAATATTTAGATAAAAACCACTTTTAGATCCTGAGGTACACATATGTGTACTTACAAAAAAAAATAAGTATTTCATCATAAAAATCTACACCAAAAATACAACTTACCTTTTCAAACACTAACCAAATCAATGTGCTTTAAACATTTATAAAGCAAGTGAATCCAACCAACAAGTTCAGTTCAAAAACAAGTAAGAGCGCTATATTCGGCCGTGCCGAATCTTATATACCCTTCACACCGTGTACTCATGCAACAACAGTAGTTTGTATCACCATTCCATATGATATACGTACATACATATAAAAACCATACATATATAAAAACATCCCATTGTAAAATTATAAATTTACGTATGTATGTTAAAAAAAAAAAAAAAAATAAAAAAAAATTAAAAAAAAAAATTAAAAAAAAAATTTCAAAAAAAAAATTAAAAAAAAAAAAATTTTTAAAAATAATTAAAATATATATAATAAATATAAAACAAAATATTAAAAAAAAAATAAAAAAAAAATAATAATAAAAATATAAATAATATATTAAATAAAAAATAAAAAAAAAATTAAAAAAAAATTAAAAAAAAAATATAAAAAAATTTTTTTTTTGGCTCAGCTGGGACTCAATGCCACGTTTTCTCTAACCAGTATACACGTTTGTATGTATGTATGTTGTTGTTCTAATGTTGTTTTTGTGAAAAAAAAATCGAGGTGGTCGTGGGTTTTTGCTCATATCTTAGTTGTTTATGTACCGATGTTTCTGATTTTCAATACCGATCTGCTCCCGAATATTTCTGATATTTTAATACCTCACCCGAGTCCAAGCGATGTCGGGGGGCTTCAAAAAGTTGATTTCAACATACACACGGACAGACGGTCAGACGGACAGACTGACAGGGCTTAATCGACTCCCCTATTCATAAGCTTTCAGAAAATATATACTTTATGGGGTCGGAAATCAAAATTGTAGAAATTTCACACGGAATGACAAACCTATATATACCCTTTTTCACTGTGTGAAGGGTATAATACATAAATGTTTTTTACTCATGATCATGGCCTACTAGAAATTTTTTTAGACGTTAAATCAAAATTTAAAAATAATGAGTGCAACTTGGTTTTGATGCCTGCTATTCATTTTTAGTAAAGCCTATAATCATATAAAATGCAACAAAAGTAAAAAAGCCACATAAAGATGCCATTGCTTGAAAAATTGGGTCATAACTAAAGGTACACATATGTGTACCTGCGGTCATAAATTTTTGTGTTTTTGCATCCTCAAAATGTAAACGTGAATCTTTTTTTTTCGTCACAATAAACACGTTGAGATGTGTTTTGTTCTGGCTGTAACAGAGACGAAATATTAAGTTGTAACTTTTACAACAATCAGATTTAAATAGTAAAATAATCTAACTTTTGAAACTTCTAAGAAACTTAAACTTAATATGATGAAAATTCCATGCTTATTTGCTTCCTGTTCCCAAGTGAACTCGTAAGATAATACTTATAGTCCTTATAGTCCTGTAGATGTCGTTGGCTTTTCTGTGTCAATATCCTTCTTTTTTTACGTCGACATCAGTTCGATATTCACTAGCAATATTGTGATGCCAATGTAAAGCATCAATTTGCGAAAAACACATATTTAATATCTGAAACAAGCAACAAACTTATGTTGGCTCAAAAACTGACATAAGATCGAATATTTGTAATGTATGCATTTCAAAACCATTTTTTAAAAAATATAATACAATTTGCACAAAACCTGTCCATGTCAATTTGTGAAATGTTTAAAACAGCGACAAGCGATACGATGAAAATGACTCATATTTGCGATAACGATTTTGACCATGAAGACCACCGTACTTTTGAGGAAGTGCCTGCTGGAGACATGTCAAAACTCCATGCGTCAAATATTTCTTAGAAGACCAGCGACAAGTACAAGGTGGAACACATCCGCGACAAACTTCGACAAATTCCAAATCTGGTAATAAATGAGGCAGACACTGAAAACGCCATGGCGGACGACGATCTGTATCTTTCCAGTAGCATTCACAAGGAGGTAAACAAGTACAACGTTGAGGACGTTTATTAACGATTCGAAGTGTGGCTGGTTTGGTATTGCAGGTGTATAAATTGGATCGACGTACGGCACCAAATAGCTCTGGCTTTTTTGATGTTTTATCGAAACCTAGCCAAAGTTCTAGAATATCCCAATGTGAATGGTTGGGCTCCTTTTGACGAACCGTTTGCATTTTGCGCCATAGATCGGAACAACGCACATTTTCGTATTTTGATCCTGTTTTTACACGTAACAATTTGTACAACTCAAAATGGAAGTCTGGATAAAGACTAAGACTGCGTCCGAATTTAGTCATTTCAAAATGGAACAGGGCACGTATGCCTCGCGTTATGTCTTTAATGTGATCAAAATCTCTAATATTCATGGCGGAAAGAGCAGAGGCGTCAAGGAGTAGTAGGCTATGTCCGGTTATAAGATTCTCACGGAAAGTGTTCTGCAATTAAAACAATTTGTCAATGATGAATTTTTTTAATTATTTTGACAATATTTACCTGGTACTGCTTGTAGCCATTTGCTCTCAACCATTTACAAATATCTTCTATAGTCCAAGCATAAACCATGGGAAGAGGAGTTTCATCCACCACTTTAGCACATAAATTTAACAGTGTATCCGGTGTACATTTGAATACAATGGGCACATCTGCTTTATCGAATTTACTTACATCCGTTTTACCTTGAATCACTGGATTAAGGCGAAATTTAAAAGATGCCAAAGGATTTCTATCCTTTCGACTAGTGACCTGAGCCTTAACAAATTTTTCATCAGCCTCGCCATATAAATAACGCATTCCGTTTAGTTATTTTGATGTTTTCTTTAAAACAATTTGTTTGCAACTAAAAATAAAGTTTGAAAATATTTATCCACAAAAAGATTGTAAAATAAACGACATTTGATTTTGTTTAGGTTTTTTTTTCCTATTTTCTTTGCAGTTTCTGTTAAATTAAAACGTTAGAAAGAAAAAGTTTTTCAAATTGATTTTCTTTAAGCGGGTTCTAAAACGTTTTGTAACAAAAAAATGTTCTTAGTTTGTGCTGCAATTGCGAACAAACAAAAAATGTTTCTCTTTTTTCCATGAATCATTTGGAAGAACTTGAAATGTTTTTAACAAAGTTGCTTTTGTTGTATAAACCCTGCACTTGGAAATTTAAATTAGGCATTTGATATGGTTAATAGATATTGTATTAAGGCATACGGGCACACAGATCCACCCTTTTACACTCTTCTAAATTCTACTGCAGTCTTAAAATAATACTATTTAATTCTTTTATAGAAAGTGTTGTCAGTTTGTGATTAAATTTTATACAAAAAATGGAAAAAAAGGCTGAAAATTCCAAATGAAATTTGATTTAATTTTCGTAAAAAAATGTGTAGTTTTTTACACACACTTAGAAAATTATAACAACACCGCAGGTAACACTAGATTACGTGGTCCGTTGTAGTTGAAATGGACTAGATACAACATGGTCCTATGTAATGCAGTCATGGACAATATCATTTTCAAGTAATAGTTTGTGATTAAACGTAGTTCGTGTTTTAACGATTACATATAGTGTTGTCAAGAGGTGTAAGTGATCCATCGAGTAGTGATAAAAAAGTAGTTTTAAGACTCCGATTGGTTATAAGCAGCAATTGACACGAAAAAAATATTTTTTACAGTTAAATGCCCATTCAATATTAAATGTATGCTGGTCCCATTTATATTTAAGGTTGCCTCAATCTCACGTTAATTTACATGACGATCTTGCAGAATCATTTTACGCACAACATCAATGTTTTTCGGAACAGCCACTGATTTTGGACGACCTTCGCGAAACTCGTCGTTGAGCGAACTACGTCAACGCTTAAATACAGTAGACCATCAATAATTGCTGGTGCTTCATCGCTTTAATCCACTGTGAAAGTTATAAAAAATAGTCCTACAAAATTGATAACGATTTAAATCCATTATTTAGCTGACATAAATTTTTCAAGTTACTGTAAACAACACAAATAGTGTCCGTATGTCAAAACGTTTTGAGAACGAATATTGACAAAAATTTCTAACTTTATTATAAGAACGTCAGTTGCCAGATAGCAGCACTCGTATAAATTGTTTGCACGCCATTTCCCAAAGACAAACCACCTTTTGATGAAAACCTTTTATAAAATATTATAGTCTGCTAGGAAGCTCTTAATTTGATACTCATATTGACCGCGGTAGGTAGGTAGGTAAGGCTGGTGCAAAGTTACCGTCACCCGGAGAGCATTACGGAGGGCTTTAATATAGAAATAAAGAGAAGAATAGAATAAGAATAAAATAAGAATAGAAATATTAAAAATAGAAGAGAAAGAGAAGCAGACCAGTCCAGAGTCTCTAGCGGGAATCGAACCCGCAACCCTCAAACTAGCAGACCAGCACACTACTGACTAGTCCACCATGGCACCAAAAAGAGTTGGTAAATTTTAGAAAAAGTTACAGTTACATTTTGATAGTTATATCCAATGGCGTAGCTACAATTTTCTTCTGAGGGTGGCAAAATCTTAAACTGTTTTTTTTTGGATGGTGGCGGAAGGTGCTTAAAATCTTTAATTTAGTTAATTAAATTCATAATGTAACTAGTTATATTTTTCTAATTCTCTCCAAAACAACTACGGAGGAAATTGCACCCCCCCAGAATGATCTAGTTATGCCCATGCTTATGTCTTAGTTAGTCAGCTTGAAATTTTGTATCGTTAGCGTGCGGAAAAAAAGAAATTTATATATTTTTTATTTTTACTTTGTCCTTTAACTTTGCGAAATAGTAACCGATTTGTTTAAAACATTCTACAAATAGTCGTAGCAGCAAATTATATTTAAGAATTATAACAAACGTGTCTATAAAAAATCTGAGTGCTGATAATTTTTTTTAAATATATAGAAACAGATGCAGTCATGTATTTTGCTCATATCTCAGAAAGCTCTAAGATCGATTATGCTGATTTTCAATAGCGATTTATGTCCGAATGTTTCCAAACGATTGATACCAAAAATATGTCTGTGAATAATGTGTGGGGCTTGTAAAAGTTCGACTCCCATATTCAATTGCCAAAGCAGAGAGTACTATTAAGGACGTGCTAAATGATTTACTTCTTTATATCGCTCTGACAATAGAGCTGTGTCAACTCACTTTATAAAAAGTTCAAGGCAAAGACCATGGCTAGAGCAACAGTTACAGCCAAATTACCATCGTTTTCACCGTACTGTCAACACTTCAATCTGCAGAAAGTCAACTCACTGTTTTATCCCAATGTTCTATTCAAAAAAGAGGCTCATTATTGGCTCAAAAGGCCTGACAGTAAGCTCGAGTTTTTTTCGAAATTTTTTAGGAAATGAAGAACTTTTTTTTTTTTGAAAATGAGGTAAATAATATTTGTGAATGGTTTTCGAGATATAAGTTCACACTTTTAGTTTTCGTGAGGAAAACATTTTTAAAAAATATGAAAGAGGATTTTCTCGTATTATAGTGTGGCAAAAAATTACGAATTATATTAAAGAAATATTTTTTTAAAAATTTTTTTACTGAATTTCCAGTTATGGGATTTGAAATCTGGCAGTTATTGGAAAAAAATGGTGAAAACCAATATTTTAGTAATTTTAAGGCACTGAGTGCAGTTCTTTTTCGGCTTAGTTTGTTCCACGCTTTTTCTCCTAGTATCTATCTACGACTGTGCCAAAGACAAGAAAATTTCTAGTCATGTAAAGTTCTGTGATATTAATATGAAATCTGATTCTTGATTTTGTGTTATTTTATTATTCAATTCTGTGTCAAGATGTCCACTTTTAAGAATGATAAAATATATTTAATAAGTTATCAATAATATAAAACGAATCATATTAAAAAACAATAAAAACACCCCTGAAAAAGTTTAAAACAAGCACACGAAACGTCGAGAAAATTATAAATTAAAAATATAATTCGTGTTATTTAAATTTGGCAACAAATTGTTGACCCGTATGTAAAACCCTATTGATATAATTTAAAATTTCAATTGGTTTTTGAGATATAGCCGTGATAAAAATTCCATGTTCTTGGGAATTGTATGCAGTTTAATCTGTGTTGTTTATAGCATGTCAAATAGTGCAACTAAAATTCGTTTCATTTTCCGCATAATAGCGTTACATGCTAGTATTTTCCTAAAAATGTTTTTTTTGTAACTTTTAACCACCTTCTAATGGCCAAAGTTTGCGAAAAATAACATTTATTTTCGTTCCACAAATTTTATCGTGAAAAGTTTGTGTATGCGCTTGAGTTCATGTTTTCTTTTTTCTAAAGTGTATAAGACCACTACGATAAATATAATCATTATTAAATTGTTACAGGATTAATGGAAGTTTGTTACTTGTTTGTCCTTTTTTTTTGTTCTTTTCCATTGTCGTATTAGTGATTGATTTATAACAACAACAAGATTTTTTTAAAAAGAAGTTTATTTGAAATTTTCGATTTAAAAAGTAAAAACTTTAATTAGTATCAAAATTTATTGGATTTTTTTGTTTAAATTATTTAAAATACAAGAAAGAGTGCTATATTCGGCAGTGCCGAAACTGATAACAACCTTCACCATCATGTACATTGGTAGATTTCACAATTCATGTTATACTCCATATTCTTTATTCGTACCGACACAATCTTTTATTTTGTAATTTAACATAATTATTTGTATTCTAATAGTCAAGTCGTTTCATTTGATACCCATATTGATTGGGTTAAAAAAACTTTTGTCATCTGGTTCCAAACTCCATCTTGAATTTTTACTTTTATATAGTTAACTGTAATTTACTGGTCAAGGCCTTTTATTTGATATCCATATTGGCTCTTTTGGTTAAAGGTATAGAAACTGAAAAACATGGATTTTTGTTTGTAAATAAAAAAAAAAACAACGAAGGAGTTGTATTTTGCTGCTTATATCTCAGTTAGTTTTAAACCGCTTTGTTATTTATTCTCAGATATAATTTTCGAGATCACGGCTTATAATTTGGTGTCTTCAACGTATTCAAAAAATATTTAGGAGCTTGAACATGTTGATATATTTAAAAGAAATATATATTTTACAAATAATTTTTGCCTATAACTTTGTCGATTAGTAACCGATTTGTTCAATAATTTTTTAAAATACCTCTAGAGGTATATCATATCTATAAATAGTCACAGACGTGTCTGTAAGTTATCCTAGAGCTGAAATTGTTGATTTTTAATAGTATAAATATGGAAAAAACAGAGGCAGTCGTGTTTACTTGCTCATATCTCAGATAATTATTAGACGATTGTGCCGACTTTTAATTCTGATCTGCTTCCAAATATCTATATATATAAAAGTGAAACTCTGTGTGTGTGTGTGTGTTAGCTATAGACTCTGAAACTGTAAAACCGATCGGGCTCAAACTTTGGTAAGTTGTTGTACACATACCGGGGAGTGTTTATGGATGAAAAAAAGTGGGCGGGGCCACGCCCATACAAAATTAGTTATCAGTTTTAGCTACTTGCACTTGACCGATTTTTCTGAAACTTTGCACACATATCGAGCTGTCATGACTAAATAATTTTGCGATAAGAAAAGTGGGCGGGGCAACGCCCCTAAAAAAGTTTTAATTTTGAGGTACTTGCACTGGACCGATTTTTCTGAAACTTTGCACACATATTGAGCTGTCATGGCTTTATAATTTCGTGATTGAAAAAGTGGGCGGGGCCATGCCCATAAAAAATAAGTTATCAGTTTCAGCTACTTGCACTGGACCGAATTTTCTGAAACTTTGCAGACATACTGAACTGTCATGACTTTACACTTTCGTCATTAGAAAAGTGGGCAGTGCCACGCCCATTAAAAAAAGGTATCATTTTGAGGTACTTGCACTGGCCCGATTTTTCTGAAACTTTGCACACATATTGAGTTGTCATGACTATACAGTTTCGTATTTAGAAAAGTGGGCAGTGCCACGCTCATAAAAAAGGTATCATTTTGAGGTACTTACACTGGACCGATTTTTCTGAAACTTTGCACACTTATTGAGCTGTCATGACTATACAGTTTCGTAATTAGAAAAGTGGGCAGTGCCACGCTCATAAAGGAAAAGTTATAGTTTTTAGCCTTGCACTTGATATTCGACTAAAATTTAGAATGCGATTAAAATTCATGAAGGGGCGTAGCAACGCGCGCCGGGTTTGGCTAGTTTCTAATATTTTCGAACTACAGACGAGCTCGGGGCTCTGAAAAAAATTTATTTTAATATACTTTTGGACAGACAGAAAATATTCAATTGACTCCCTTGTTCATAAGCTTTCAGTTTCAAGACCAGAATTTACAATTATATGGCGGCTCAGTGACCAACTCTTACTTAGAATATCGATATTTTGAAATTTTTATTGATATTTATTTTCTAAAATTCTTTCGCTGATAACTTTGTCAGTAATTGAACCAAGGTATACCCATAAGGTACTCGTATACAATCAGCTGACTGTTTTTTTATATACATTTTATAAGTGTTACCAAGGCATATTCATACAGGTATATGCAACGGCGAATTGATACAACAAAGCAAATTTTTAGGGGATTTTTTTTTTCAAGGCCAGTTTGTATAACAAGGATGGAAAAGTTGTTTTTATATGTTTAATTCAATTAAATTTAATTAAAAAATGGATATGTGCTTGTGAAGCATTATAAATGGTGCAAGAACAACAAATATACATTAAGTTGGTCAATTTGTCAAAAAAAAGCACAATTAAGTTAAATGTTTAATTCGGAATCCAAAATCGTATTTTCCATTCCGGCATTAATAAATAGAATCAAGGAGAATTCAACAAATTTAGACATTGTGTTTCCCCATCATCATGTGCTGATATCTTCATCTGTATGAATTCGCCTTGAGCGTTACCAACTTTTTTTAAATGTCATGCCTGCATTTGTCAAACTTAATTTTTTTAATTTTATTATACAATAAATAATTCGCAATTTCAGTTGGTTTAAAACGTTTTAAAAAATACAAAACCGTAAATAAAAAGTTTTTGCTTTAAAGTTTTTTAAAAATTCTTCAAATTTAAGAAGAAAATAAAAAAAATTGTTTGACATATGCCGGCATATAAACAAAATACATGTGTTTTTTATTGCTGTGTTTGTTGCCGCGATGCATATACCTTATGGATATGCCTTGAATTGAACCAAGATTTCCCGTACGTGTTGCCAAAGGTACATGTTTCATATCGTCGCTGCTCTGTTGTAATCGTTTTTGTGACAATTAAAATAATTTATTGCTCTATTTTCAACCTTAATTTTTTTCTTTATTTATTTATTTTCTCGGATTTTAGCTCAGGAATTATTTCTGATTTTTTCAAAATCTCAAAGAAAAACATCGCGCGTTAAAATTCACGATCTTGGTGACCAGTTGACATTAGAATTACTTGGGATAATTTGTTGTACAAAACGTTGTTGTAATAAATGGATTGTTTCATGTTAGATGTTGCAAGTGGCCCCGTACTGCTGAAACCACATAAAGTCCAGATCAATGCCGCCCAGTTGAGGACATACGAACACTGTTATTATGTTCCTGTAGCTAATGCCTTTCATAGTAACTGCCAATTTCGCCAGCTGACCAAAATCCAGACAGTTTCTCGTTGTAAGTGCGTTTGTTTCTCATGAATTACGTGAGGATTTTGTGAGTCCAAATTTCTATCATTTTTTAAGTATTTGCAAAGCCACTCAGATGAAAATACGCTTCAATGGAGAAGATAACTTTTTTTCGTAAAGTCAATACTTTACCTGCTTTATTGAACGAACGTCAGTTTTCATGGTTTGCTGGTTTAAGCAGCTGAGTAAGCTCTATTTTGTACTCATGAAGGTGGAGGTCTTCTGTCAAAATTCGTGGCGTAGTGCTTCGTGAAATTTGAAGTTATTGAAAACGATGACGAACTGAGGTTTTCGGCGACACTCTCGTTTACAACAGCAATGTTTTCAAGACAGCGACCAATACGTTGACGAGGAGTCTTACTGTCTATAATCGACCCAAGCGAATTCAGAACAACTTTGATCATTTTTGTAATAAGGTTTTACAATTATAACTGCCAGAAAATAAGTGACAATTAAGGCTTGGGCCATTCATAATCCTCGATGCTTATTGTGTACGCCAATAAGCCAAGAACAATTCAAGAGGAAAATTATGAGATAATTTGGCACATTAACTACATTTAAATAAAATTATGTCCAAGTGTCATTGAAAATATGGATCATTAGAAGACATGATAAGTACTTGGTCGATATTTTGTTTGAAACATAATTGTCATGATCCTTCTATCATAATGAATAATATTAAGATAATTCTCTGACAAATTTTTCTTTTATTTACAATTAACATCGTGCATTTTGGTTAGACCACCCTGTATAAAAATTTAATGCCAAAGTAAGTTAAAGATTTTAATGTTGTTAAATAAGTATTGTTGACCTTTTTTTTGTTGTTTATATATATATCGTAGCAGATTTTTGTTTGGCTTTAGGTCATAATAATAAAATAATTAAATAAAAGTACCCTTAATTAAGATAGTTTTAGTTGATCAGATGATTATAACCTGTTCCGTTCGAAATATCTTAATTGCATACATAATTTTTCTTTTCTCATAATTTTCAATTGTCAAACTTCATATTAAAAAATTTTTTTCCACAAATTCTTTTCTCTTCCTTTTATTCATATTTACACTATGAATTCAATTTTATTGTTTAACTAAAAGGTGGTTTATATTTCCAAAATAACAATACTTACCACTTAACTGTTCGCAACAAAAGATCGGTCATCGCTATGTGGGACGTTCGTTTTGATTTTGTTTTACAATAAAACATTCGGTCACATTTAAATAAAGTTTGGGAATTTGATATTGTTTTGTTTTTGTTTGTTGATTTAAAAAGTAACTTGACTCCGCCTTCGAATTAAGCAGTTTCGATTGCCGATTGGTGTTTTTAATGCCAAGTCACATGCATAAAAATATAAGCCGCACAATGTGCGTGTGTGACTGACTAAATTAAGGCCATTGCATTTGCGAAGAAAGAACATCACATTAATGATCATTAAATCTAACACCCAACAAACAAAAATTTCTTCAAAATGATAAAAATTTTTTAATATCTAACAAATATACATATGTATGTATATACATCAATATATTTTTGATAAGGCTCAAGGCGAATTCATTATCAGGTGATAACATCCCTGCAACAAACACAAAAAGGCCAATACAATGTCAAAAGACAAAAAAACAAATTTTTTGTTTACTTTTAATTAAAATTTTATTTTTATAAATTTACGCGAAAAGCTTTAAAATAAATAAGTATTTTTTATTTATTACATAAATTTGTGTTAGTTTATATCACATATTTGTGTTTTTTTCACAATTTTCACAACTTTAAGTCACTAGGACTAACACAACAGAAATTTTGCATTTTCTGAATTAAAAACATTACAAATGTTGTTTATTCAAAATGTATTTTACTTATTTCCCAATTAGTTATTGCACAAATATTTTTATTTTTAAAATTTTTTTCCACAAATTTTACCACTTTTATAAAAATTTTCAATCAACGCACATAAAAATTTATTTGAATGTAAACAAACTTTGACATTATGCCGTAAAAATAAAACGAGCAAAAAACAATCAGCTGGCTTCTTAACATCACCTTATAATGAATTCGCCTTGATAAGGCTAAAGAAAATATATTAAAACGGTTATGGGATCACTAATATTGACACAAGTTCATCTTTAAAGCTGCTTTATAAAAAAATGGGTGTCCGAATTTGAAGTATCAATGGTCAGTGAAATTATCCTAAACTTTTTGTGGCGGAAAATTGATGATTTAGACGTAGAAAATATGAGGTTTTAACAGAATAGTGCCACTTGTGCACATCAGGAGAAGCAATGGATGTTTTGAAGGGAATTTTCTAAAACTGCATTATTTATCGTAGAAGATTAGAGAACTTACCTCCGAGCTCAGGCGATTTGACAATTACTACGACTAATTTTTGTGGGCTCTTATAAAATCGAAAGTGTACAGCATTAATCCCACAACAGTTCAAGAGCTAAAAAAAACAACATTATCGAGCAGATATCAACCATTGACAACAGTTTATAAAAAAATCGTGATTAAAAATTTTAATGAAATATTAGAATCCTGCTGAGCCAGTAGGGGGAGTCACTTAAACGACATAATTTTTAAATGGAACCTTTGTGCAATAAACTGAAGGAAAAATATTGTTAATCAGTTTTATTTTGGCTAAAGCATCCTAAAATATTTCTGTTATTTAAAATAAGTTGTAATCATTTGAGAGTAATTATTATTTACAAGCCTCTTCCTGCGACTTCGTCTGCGTAGTTATTGGCACAAAAAGGAGCCACTATATGTAATAATTCGGGTTGTTATCTATTTGTGCGACAAATTTCGTTTAATTTCGTTCAGTCATTTTTTGCGTGATTGAGTTAAAATATCAAAACATTTAAACATACAAACATTTAAATTTATTATATTAAAGGGATAGGATTTAATGTAAATATTTAAGACAAAAAAATTCCATAGACAACGTTGGATGACGGATTAATTTTTACGCCAGTACTTCTAAATTTTGGACATTCGAAACCTTTACACAACCGACTGACTAAACACAAGAAATATATTTATTGGATATCACCGCGAATTTGCTTGATTATCGTAAATATTAGTTAGTTATTGGTAAAGATTAGCCTATGCACAGAAAAAATTATACATAAAATATTTTTAAACAAACGTTTGCCTAGATTTAATTTCAATTCCTATTAATATTTTAATTGTTTCAAATAATTTTTTGTTTGATTATTTCCTTAGTTGAACACATATGCTAAAACAACAAATTAAGTTTTTTTATTTGCATTGTTTGTTATTTCTATAATTAATTTTATAATTCTTATTTGGTTAAAGATACTGTAGACTTAAATATTTTAGTTTGATACAACAATTAGAAGAAGCTTTTTTCTTGTCTTGTGTGTCATACGTCTATTTTTATTAATTAAATAATTCTCTTTGATTAAATGTTTCTTTGAGATTTCAACTAGCTTGTCATTGATTGATTCTCTGAAATTTTTGTCTGAATTAAATAAATATTTTTTTTTAAATATTCTTGAATAAAAAAAATTTTTGTGAATTTTTTCAATAAACTTTTTATTTCTTTCTGTTAACAATTTGCTTGAAAATCGGAAATTGTTTTAATAAACTTTTTATTTGTTTCTGTTAATAATTTGTTTAAAAGTCGGAAATATTTTAGTAAAAAATTTTACAGATTCAAACATAAAACTGTATTGGAAAAAAAATTATTTTTTTTTTGTTTGAATTTACAAATTTAGTGATAGGTCCTCATTCAAACAAATATCATATTTGGTTCTCTAAATTTCTTTATTGAATCAGAAATTTAATTTTTTCTGTGTGTGTTAATCTAGTTTGTTGTCTAGGTAGGTAGGTAAGTAAGGCCGGTGTGAAGCAACCTTCACACCCTCACCCAGAGACCAATACGGTCCATTGTGACGCCTTAAAAGTTTGTTGTCTATCTGTGTGCCAAAATTTATTTAATTCCGTTCAGTCATTTTTTGCGAGATTGACAAATAACCAAACATCTAAACATACAAACATTTACATCTATTACAAAAGTAGGATTCTGACATTAGCCGAGTGGAATGTATTTTCAAAACCTACAACGATTTCATTATCAGAACGAATTTGAGACAAAACAAACCTGATTTACAATAAAATTAAAATAAAAAGTTCGAATAAAAATTAATTTGTAATAATTAAAAAATAATAATTCAGTACTAAATCACAAAAGAATAGGACACAAGTAAAATAAATTAAGATAGGGAAAATAAATAATTCAGTATGTAGTTTCAATTTAAAAAACATTATTAGAATGTGTAAATAGACGCAATTCTAATGGTAGCAAAGTCCAACATTTAGTGACCCTGACAACAAAAGATCTATTAAAGGGGGGATATATGTTAGTACTCTAGGAGGAACAAAGTGAGGATTCCTACTACGAGAATAAAAGACAAATTCATTATAAAGGGCCGAAGGTTGACCACTTTTTATAATTTTATAAAATAATATTAAATTACGAACCTTAATGAAATCATTAAACGAGCAACCAAGAAAACTTTTAACAAAGTTAGAAATATGATCACGACCACGGGCGCAATTAACAAATCTAACAATGGAACTTACCCAGCGCTTCAAACATGTAAGACCAATTTTACTAGATACCACTTTAAGACAGTACAAAATCTGAGGCATCAAAATAGTTTCAGCCAACCTTCTCCTTACATGGAATAGCAAAAACAAATTAGGGCAATAAATTCAACGCAAGGAACCCGAAATTCTGCTAGAAACATAATCAACATGAAATTTAAATGAAAGTTAGAGTCAAGAACTAGCCCAAGGCATTTCAAATTAACAAAAAAAAAAAAAAAAACGATTATTAGAGCCAAACATAAGCATCTTTGTTTTAGATGCATTAACTTTTAAAGAGTTTGCAACAGTCCAGCGCATAACACGTTCCAAACAGGAATTAATATTAATATTAAATAATTAATAATAATATTAACAAGGTGTACAAAAGCTGGAATTTATACAACAAGCAAGATTATTAATATAAAGTATGAATAATATCGGACCCAAAATGAGACCCGGTGGAACACCTGAGTATAAATAAAGTACACTAGAATTAACACCATTAGTAAGAACAAATTGAGACCAACCTTATAAGTAGGAAAAAATAAGCTTACAAGCATCCTTAGAAAACGGAAATGTATCCTTAAGTATTAAAGTCAAAAAATTAATAGAATTGAAGGCCATTGAAACTTAAACACTCAAAAATTCATTATTAATATTACTCCTAATCGAATCAGTAAGCCCTAAGAGTAGCGTTATTGTGTTAAACACATTGGGCCAATTCAAAGTGGTTGCATATCAGTCATATTTGTACTATTTCATATTATTTTATGCATGCATAAAATTTTAGTTAGTAATTTCCATACAAAGAAAATAATAAGACTTTACACATTTGTTTCCTATGTATAAGAAATTGTTTGTTATACTTTTAACCATACTGTCTCTCAGAGAGAATTTCTTCGCTTCTCACCTCTCAGAGAGAATATTTTCTATTTTCTTCTTTCCTGTATACATACAATTTTTAACAGCGTCATCTCTTTGTCTTCTTTCTTGTATTAATACATAATTTGTTAACAAAAGGTGTTCAAAGTCACTAGTCATATTAATATGAATTATATGACATAGTACAATATGAGAGTCTACTTTGAATTGGTCCATTGTGTATTGTTGTTGTATTATGAGATAGATATATTTTTTCAAAAAAACTCTTTTTGTTATTAAAATTAAAATGACTCCTTAAATTTGGACACATAAATTAACCCCTAAAGCGAGTTCTTCTTTTACTGTGTTCATGATAAATTTAAAATGTTTACTAAGCTTATGTTTACATATACATATGTACTAGTAGAATTATGAACTCAATGACATTATCGTCTTAACTTTTCTCGTCTTTTGTTTGTTTTTGTCGTAGTAAGTGTCCCTCAGACTTGCAAGAGTTGTACATACTTCCACTAAAACAACATTTTAGTATTTTAAATTGAACTTTTTTTACCGTGTCATTTAAAACAAGTAAGAGTACTATATTCGGCTATGCAGAATCTTTTACACCCGCCACCAATTTGATGTATTTTTATAGCACAAAATTTATTATTTTCTTATTAACGGTAATCGCTATGAAATAATCTCTTTATACTAAAATATGTATCACATTCTTTGTATAACTTTGATATGCTAGTTAAATGTTTTCGTAAATTTAGTCTTTCAATGAAAATGGACGTCAAAGTAAACGTGTCAATAAAGTTTCTGCTAATAAATAAAACTGAGATATTTCAATATAGTCATTTATTCTTCCAAAAGCTTTGTGCATAGAGAAATTATATGAATTTAAGATAGACCGTTAAATGGGAGGTAGGCGTTAAAGGGGGCATGTCACCTTCATTTTCTGGCATAACAATGAAATTGACTAGAAAGCTATATGTACGAAATTTCATCATCATACCTCTAATTTTGTCGGTTTTATGAGCTTTTAAATTTCATTAACAGTAGATGAAGTGAAAAGTGGGCGTTGAGGTAGGCGTGTCGAAGTAGTTTCTACTAATAAATTTAGCTTAGATATTTCAATATAGTCCTTTATTATTCTAAAATCATTATTTATAGAAAAATTATATGAATTTAAAATAAAGCGTTATAAGGGAGGTGGACGTAAGAGTAGGTGTGTCACATTTATTTTCAGTTATTACAAAGCCTTTGACAAAAAAGGAATGTTTTCAAAATTTAAGTCAGTTTTATTAGGTTTAAAATTTTCAATATACCGAAAAAAACACTGATCTATAACTTCTTTTCGAATTCATTTTATTCGATATTGGAAGGCCATGTTTTTTTCGACCTACTCTTGCATTACGAGCTATAACTCTCTTCCTAATATTCTGATTTAGCTTACTTTTAATACTAAACAAACCTTGTGTATAGAAAATATTCTGCCAATATTTGAGCCCCCTAGCTTTTTCGGTCCGACCTCTATCATACATACGGTCAGACGGACAGACTGACGGGCTTAGCTAGATCGTCATAAAATTAAACCCTGATTCAAAAAATATCTACTTTACGGGATCTAAAATGGGTTTTTTCGATGTGTTACAAACGGAATGACAAAATGAATATACCCCACCATTTTTTTGGTGGCTGGTATAAGAACCATCTATATATATAAAAGTGAAACTCTGTGTGTGTGTGTGTGTGTGTGTGTGTTAGCTATAGACTCCGAAACTGTAAAACCGATCGGGCTCAAACTTGGGTAAGTTGTTGTCCACATACTAGGGAGTGTTTATGGGTGAAAAAAAGTGGGCGGAGCCACGCCCATAAAAAATTAGTTATCAGTCTTAGCTACTTGCACTTGACCGATTTTTTTGAAACTTTGCACACATATCGAGCTGTCATGACTAAATAATTTCGTGATAAGAAAAGTGGGCGGGGCCACGCCCCTAAAAAAGTTTTAATTTTGAGGTTCTTGCACTGGACCGATTTTTCTGAAACTTTGCACACATATTGAGCTGTCATGGCTTTATAATTTCGTGATTGAAAAAGTGGGCGGGGCCACGCCCATAAAAAATTAGTTATCAGTTTTAGCTACTTGCACTGGACCGAATTTTCTGAAACTTTGCGAAAATACTGAGCTGTCATGACTTTACACTTTCGTCATTAGAAAAGTGGGCAGTGCCACGCCCATTAAAAAATAGGTATCATTTTGGGGTACTTGCACTGGACCGATTTTTCTGAAACTTTGCACACATATTGAGTTGTCATAACTATACAGTTTCGTATTTAGAAAAGTGGGCAGTGCCACGCCCATAAAAAAAATTATAGTTTTTAGGTTTTTGCACTTGATATTCAATAAAAATTCAGAATGCAAATTGATTCATTAAGGGGCGTAGCAACGCGCGCCGGGTTTGGCTAGTAAGAAATAAAATAGAACATTTTCTCAATATTTAGAATTCTATTAAGTTTAAGTTTTTTCTTAAACTACCAAATAAAATAAAAAAAGTTAAATAATTTTTTTTTTAATTTTTAATACTTATATGAACCAAATATTTATATTAAACATATCGCTTGCTAATTGCACTTAATTTCCATAAATTAATTTTTTCGCAGAAATCAAGTGTGAAAAAATATAGTCAGCTGCTTATACTTAACGCTATATTTCGTTAAATGTACGCATTTTAAAAGAAGAAAATTCAGATTTGAATTGAACTCTACAAATTACTTTAGAAAAAAACTCACTTATTTCTGTTCAATAATAGTGTTTTCATACTTAATGTTTTAATACTAAATTTAAAAAAAGTTTTTAAGATGGGTTTAACGCAATTGTTTTGTATGGTAAGACCAGGAAACGGATTTTAGTTTAAGGGCAACAAATGTTGACCGACATTTGTAGAGCAGTGAAATTATTATTTTCTAAAATTATGATGGCAAAACTTTTTATCTTGTTACGATCTAACTGTTTTTTGTTTTGCATTCATTTTCCAAAGATCAGTTAAAAAGTCTCTTCTAAAAATCTTTAGGTAAAAGTAAGAAAAAAGTATAAATTTTATTTTGTTCTTTCTTATAGTTGATGGAATCTTTTACTCATATCAAAGTTTAGCATTCCAAACAGTACACAAAGCTTTTGGGATTCATGCATATTTCAAACTAGCCAAACCCGGCGCGCGTTGCTACGCCCCTTAATGAGTCAAAATGCATTCTGAATTTTAATTGAATATCAAGTGCAAGTACCTCAAAATTATAATTTTTTTTATGGGCGTGGCCCTGCCCACTTTTCTAATCACGAAATTGTAAAGTCATAACAGCTCAATATGTGTGCAAAGTTTCAGAAAAATCGGTCCAGTGCAAGTACCTCAAAATTATGTCTTTTTTTATGGGCGTGGCACTGCCCACTTTTCTAATCACGAAAATGTATAATCATGAGAGCTCAGTATGTGTGCAAAGTTTCAGAAAAATCGGTGAAGTGCAAGTACCTCAAATTATTACTTTTTTTATGGGCGTGGCCCTGCCCACTTTTCTAATCACAAAATTTTAAAGTCCTGACAGCTCAATATGTGTGCAAATTTTCAGAATAATCAGTCTAGTGCAAGTAGCTGAAAATGATAACTTTTTTATGGGCGTAGCCCCGCCCACTTTTCTTATCACGAAATTCTGAAGTCATAACAGCTCAATATGTGTGCAAAGTTTCAGAAAAATCGGTCCAGTTCAAACGAAATTTTTTAATCATGACAGCTTAATATGTGTGCAAAGTTTCAGAAAAATCGGTCAAGTGCAAGTAGCAAAAAATGATAACTAATTTGTTATGGGCGTGGCACCGCCCACTTTTTTCCACCCATAAACACTCCCTGGTATGTGTACAACAACTTACCAAAGTTTGAGCCCGATCGGTTTTACAGTTTCGGAGTCTATAGCTAACACACACACACAGAGTTTCACTTTTATATATATAGATATATAAATTGTCTAACTTCATTCATAAAAAGGGTTAAAAATTATATCACAATAAAACAACAAAACGGAAAAAAAAGAAATAAATGTCAATTGGGACGTGTAAAGTTAAACTGTAACAACTTTATCATTCTTAGCACCAATGGCAAGAGTTTATTTGTAAAAATATTTGGGTGATTCACAAGGTGTCTTATCATGTCATATTGTGCTAAAATTTTACAATGATTTAAAAATTTTGTTGTTGCTTTTCAAACAAAAAGTGTCTTATATTTAATAATAGAACTTTGTACGCTCTGTTTATTGTGCTGTTCTATTTAATAAGCAGAGACCTGTGTTACAAGGCTAAGCCGGCTAAGACAAGCCGCAATAGTTTTTGTAAGCCGTCGCCGTTCATTGTATAATTTTATCGGGCCGACATCCAAATTTAAGCGCAGTTGCTAATTTTTGATAGCAAATCACTGGTGGCGTCAAATAAGATCGGCTAAGGACTCTGCTGTTTTTGTTTATCAAACAAAATTTATTTTATTTGTGATTTATTTACTTAAGTCTGCCATTACAACATCTAAAATGTACTTTTCGCACAAATTGGCTATTATATTGTTTTTTTCACTTGTTTTTTGGCATTATGAAAGAAAATATTTATTTTTACAATTGTTTTACATCAGCTGATTTCAATTCAAAATATCACAATTGATTATGAAGGGTTGTTCACAATGGTCTTATTTTTTCATGCTATTATTATAGGACATATGATTTTATGACACTACTGTGAATCCCCCAATTATAAAAGAATTGTATCTTAAGTATCTGCTAAGGAAGAAAGAGAAAACAGTTGGAACATAATTTCTTCGCCTTAAAGCAGTTTGAGTAATCTTTTACATATGTAAGTACTTTTGCTGAAAAAAAGGTTGATAATCGCAGTCAAGACTTTACACAATAAATATTTGACGAATATTACACAATTGTTTTAAACATTTTGGTGATTTTTGTATACAAAATGCTTAATTTCTATTGGAATTTTCTTTTGACTTAATATGTTTAATTTTGAACAATTTCTTTAATAAAAATTGCATATAACCAACTTTAATTCTTTACAAAGTTTTCGTAATTAAAAAAAAATTAAAATTCAAAGTGCTTCCTAAAAACAAATTAACTCATAATAAAAATTAAAAAAAAAAGTATAATAATCAGAGTGCAATATTTAAGATATCAGGGGGCAAATTACAGCATTTGAACGTAAAAAAAATTTGAAAATTTTAAAGCATAGCGAACTCGTTCGTTCGAGTAAAATTTCGATCATGATCGAATGCCGTAATTTTTCCCTAGATTTATGTGAAAAAATTTGTAATATTCAATGCTGAAAGAAGTGTGCACATCCAAAATTTTTAGAATATTATCTAAAAGAACTCCCAAAACTTTTTCTTTAAGGAAAAAGTTCAAAATATATAACCCTTATAATAAAATCTCAAGAAATACAAAAAATAATGGTAACTCTTTTTAAAAAAAAAATAATTTTTTTCCGGTTTTTTCCTAAATTTAAAATCAAACTTTTTTTAACGCTAAACTATTTAAACTACAAAATATAATATTATACCATTATAGTACACAACGATTAGGCATTCAAAAACTATTTTAAATTGTTTTTTTGAAAATATGTAAAAAAAAACTGTAGGTCGAGGACATAAAAAAATTTCAATCTCTATTTATTTATAAACTAACACTGTTAACATGCTTTTTCTTCGTCATTGATAGGAAATTATCACGAGAAAGAATTCATTTAAATCGGTTTACATCATGGCATATTCATACAGGTTCCGAAATTTGGCATTCGAACGAGATCGAAACTTGGAAATTCTTATTAGAATCACTATACCTAAAGCACAGCGAAATCGATCGTTCGAGTAAAATTTCGATCGATATCGAATGCTGTAATTCCACCCCTGGTCTAGGCAACGGCGAATTGATACAACAATGCAACTTTTTAGTGGATGTTTTTTGTCAAGGCCAATTCGTATAGCAGGCATGGAAAGGTTGTTTTTATATTTTTATTTTAATAAAATTTTACTAAAAAAGAATATGTATTCGTGAAGCACATTATTAATGACGCAAAAGCAATAAATATACATTAATTTGGTAGATTTATTATCAAAAAAGCACACTTAAGATAATGTTCGATTCCAAATCCGAAATCTAATTTTCCATCCCTGCATTAATAAATGAATTCAAGAAATTTAGACATTGCATTCGCATTGGATTCGCCTTGACTAGAAGCATCAACATGTTTTTCTTCCCGAAGTTGTCAACCTTGACGAACTGTGGAGCTAACCTATGCTGATACAGGGTTTCTAAAAATATTACAATTGAAAAGATTTGGTCCATTGCTACAATCAATGTACGTAGTTTATAAGTTACATATTTATTTATTATTGGTTTATTGTATTAATTTACCAGAATTTTTTAGTATGTTCATGTTACAGACCATCATCATGTTACATTAAATAGTCGAACATCACAGAGCTTGTAAAGCCTGTAACAAAGTGAGTTTAATAATAAAAGTGCATAATCATTAGTAAAATAAATAAAGTGCTACAAAAGCAATATCTGTGTATTTTTAAAAAAATAAAGTGATCTTGATCTTATAACGAAATTCAAGTGTTATTATTTGCAATACAAAAGAATCACCAAATTATTTAAACTAAATAAGTCAACGCTTTTAAAAGGTATAAACGTACAATATTAAAAAAAACTACTCCCTTTACAGGATAGCGCATCAATTGTGCTTCAACAAGGAATTCAAATAACCTTTTTTAATTAACTTATCTTTTTCTTTTTTTTTTATTATACAGAAAATTAATTTAGTTTTCATCCTCTCACATGCGACACCTGATCAAAAATTTATTCACTGCGACCTGAAGGGTTGAAATTGGGATTGCCTTATTATTGTTTTAATAAACTGCTTCAGTTTAATTGTATTATTTAGTTTCGTTTTGTACACCTGTTGCTTGAGAAAAAGTTTGGTGAAGGCAGGTCAGTTGAAAATGGTGGCCAGCGGGGAGTGAAGTTTTTGGGAGTTTTGACTGGTGCTCCGCAATAATCGGTCTGGGTATGTAAGCAATTGCGCTATTTTCTCAAATTTATAAACTATTGAAACGAATCCTTCAACACCTTTCAATATTGCTCTCCAATGGCATTTACGGTTACACTTTTTTTTTAAAGTGGTGTGGCCCAATAATGCATCTTGACGAAACTGCGTACCACATAGTGAATCGTTCTGTGTGAAACTCCATCTCGTGGAGTATTTTTGAATTAGATTCACTACATTAAGGCAATTTTGTTTGTTCATATTGCCGTTTAGGTGAAAATGAACCTTATCAGACATAAATAATAAATTAATCAATCTGTTGTCTTTTTCGGCCATTTTATATTGCAAAATTCTGAATATCTGAATATTCTTTTTGTATAATTCCGAAACGAGAATAGTCAAATCCAGAGTAGTAAACTTGCTATTTACTATGTACGGAAACAAATTTAAGTCATCATGAATTATTTTTTACCGTCTGCTAATTCCAATTGCACGGATAAGTATCGAGTCGAAAAGCTTGGATTTGCCTGAATTGAAAATGCTACAGCCGTGATTATGTTTTGAACCTAAACATAGGTATCTCGATGATAAGGGGTTTGTGCGATACTTCCAGATTCCATTCTATGTTTACAAGCCTTATATTGTATCATCCACTCACACTCATAATGATTCATCAAACTCCCGCCTGAATTCCATTTGAACAAAAATAAATGATTACAAAGCATGGTAGGTACCGCTGCACTATCTTAATTTTTTATTTTTTTTGTTACTGAAGCATTTAGTTTAATAATTCTGAACAGTAACCTGCAACATAAAAGAAAACAACAAGAGCGCTATATTCGGCCGTGCCGAATCTTATATACCCTTCAAAACGTGTAGTCTTGCAATAACAGTAGTTTGTATCACCATTCATCCCATATAAAATACGTACATACATATATAAAACATCTCATTGTAAAATTATAAATTTACGTATGTATGTTTAAAAAAAAATTAAAAAAAAATAAAAAAAAATTTAAAAAATTTAAAAAAAAAATTAAAAAAAAAAATTTTAAAAAAATTAAAAAAAAAATAATAAAAATATAAACAATATAAATATTAAATAAAAAATAAAAAATAAAAAAAAAATTTTAAAAAAGATATATAAAAATTTTTTTTTTGGCTCAGCTGGGATTCGATGCCACGTTTTCTCTAACCAGTATACACGTTTGTTTGTATGTATGTATGCTGTTGTTGTAATGTTGTTTTTGTGAAAAAAAAATCGAGGTGGTCGTGGGTTTTTGCTCATATCTCAGTTGTTTATGTACCAATGTTTCTGATTTTCAATACCCTGATTCTACTCCCGAACATTTCTGATATTTTAATACCTCACCCGGGTCCAAGCGATGTCGGGGGGCTTCAAAAAGTTGATTTCAACATACACACGGACAGACGGTCAGACGGACAGACTGACAGAGCTTAATCGACTCCCCTATTCATAAGCTTTCAGAAAATATATACTTTATGGGGTCGGAAATGAAAATTGTAGAAATTTCACACGGAATGACAAACCTATATATACCCTTTTTCACTGTGTGAAGGGTATAATTAAAATTTTTGTAACACGAATCGTACGACATCCTGTATGTACGTCTTATAAAATATCGACGTTTCTCAGTGGGGTTGTGCAACCATGTAAAGGGCATCCAGATATTAATAATGGGTTTGAATTTGACGTTATTTGTGCAGTAAACTGTTCGTCATCTTAAAAACCAGTTTGACAGCTGACATCTTAGAGTTTATAAATATGCAGCATTACATTAAAGAAACAACTTTTTTTAACCCTTTTGTCTATCTTTTGATATTAACAATTTTTAAGAGGTCACTAGTCTAGAATTCACTATCTTGAGTAGAACTTCATTTAATAAATATTATGAAAACTTAATTCTGTTTTTGTAATTCCCCTCACGAGTACTTTCACATGTCTCTGATAATGTTTTGTTTAGCATACATGGCACATACTTTATCCTTTTTCAAGATTCGTTGTTCATTTCGTTTTACATACTTTTGGTGTCCCCAGTGGCTGTAGGGCAAACATATAAAGCTTTCTTAAAAATTATTTTTTTTTCATTATCATTTTGTTTATTTCTTTTGTTGTAATAGTGTTCGTAGTTGTTAATGTTATTGTTTTTATAGATAAATTTTCTGTTCATTGCATTAATAGTCACATTGACGGAATCAGAATGTTAATTGAGTAGCAGAAGTCTATATTTCAAGAGTTACGGTTGTTCATAGTGTTGCTTCAAATGGTGTTGTATTTAGTTTCTATTTCATTTCCATTAAATCTTTTTGCTGTTGTATTCGTTGAAAGAAAAGAAATAAGCCACATCAGTACTAAATCCAAATTGAAATTATGAATTTGCTTTTTTTATATGAAGTTTGATATTTAGGAAAAAAGCAAATTTAGTGGAACTTGTCACTGCATATAACTTATTAAGTGCAACGTCCTTGAAGTTTTCCTTAAATATTTATAAATTTTATAAATGGCATACATACATGCATACACACATACATATGAAAATATCGAAAATACATGTTAACAATTTTTCGAAGTAACATCCCTATGAGCAACAGCGTAGTTGACAACGAAAATAACTCACTTTAAGTTAGCGTTTTATCAACTAACCACAGGAAAATTTTAAAGTAATCCAGAAATTACTCAAATTTAAAGCATACAAGAGAGTGTTTGTTGTCATTCTGTTTGTAACCCATCGAAATATCCGTTTTAGACACCGTAAAGTATTGATTGTCTGAGTTATGGTTTTACTTTAGGATCTATATATGTCCGTCCGTCTGTTGAAAGCACAATAGAGCACGAACCGTAAGAATTAAGGACTCTATATTCAAATATCAAAGTTAAATTTATTAGCAGAAACTACGTTGACACGCCCACTTTAACACCCACTTCTCACATAATTTTTAGAACTAGACGTATGATGATAAAATTTTTCATATAAGAATTTTATGTCAGTACAAGTAGTATAATTCCAAAAAGTTAAGATGACACGCCCACTTTAACGTGTGCCTCCCATATAAATTTTAAATTCATATAATTTCTCTTTCTTTTCTTTGTTCCACACGATCAATATTTTCCGTAGTGTGAATTAAACGTGGCCAATAGGTTCGGGGCAAATCTCTTACAACACCATGTTGGTGAGCTAAGAAACGAAACATTGCATTAGAAGCCGAAATACTAACGTAAAAATGTCGGTGATATGCTCTTTGTGTTGACATAATTGATCGCTGATTTAAATCATAAAAATCTATATTCTGGTTCTTTGTTCAGTTGTGACTCTCTTCATTATTTATTTTCTAGGTGGTTTTTACATAATCTAAACAAAAATATATATAAACGAAAAAGTTATTTAATTTTTAAGCCCCATAGTGTCTTTTGACCCACCCTGTATATCATTGGTTTCTTAAATAAAGGTTCTAACTAGTATTTCTTCGAAATTGGAATTTGTAGTGATTCCAATATATTTTGCACAAACACGCCTTAAAAATTTACGCAGTAGTACCAAGAATAGCGGTTTAACATGCAACAGTACAAAAGAAGTTAAAATATGCCACAGAATTAACGATTTTATCGAGAAACGTTAAAGACACCAAATTATAAGTCGTAGTCTTAAAAATAATTTCTGAGATATAAGCACCAAAATACAATTACAATTTATGTATTTTTCCAAAAATTTACAAACGAAAATCGTTTTTTTTTAAATCAAAGGACTTGACAAAACGCAATATAATCAGGGACCGCAAATAATGGTTATTTTGCAAAAAATCATAATGAAAAAGAAATGCTACAAGAAAAAGAAGTACACCAATATAATCGTTGTTATACGGACTACCTACGGACGTAAATACGAATTTAATGAAATATAGGCGGGGGAAAAATTTATTTATATAGATTGGCACCAGTTGTGCATAGCGTGACAGCAACACAAGTTTCTGTAGCAAGAGCATTTTCAGCCCTAAAACTAATACTGACTGATTTAAAGTCAAATTTAACTCTAGATTTCCTTTTAATGAAATTAAATCAATTTTTATTTTCTAAGCAAAAAATTAGATTTAATAAGTAATCAATTATTTTCCAAACAAAAAGTAAATATGGAAGAATGTCTTTTCTTTACCAAGCAAAAAGTACAAATTTAAAAATTATCATTAAAAAGCAATTTTTCTAATAAAAATGTTTACCGTTACGGTCCCTGAATATAATACACTATAAAACAGATAAGATCGCTATATTCAGCAGTGCCGAATCTGATAATACCCTCTACCGTCATGTTCATCGCGACTAAGCCTAGATTTTAGATTTCATGCAAAACGCCATTTTCTTTATTATTTCCGACGCCTTTTTTGATTTTGAATACATAGTTAATTGTAGTCTACAAGTTATTTAATACCCATATTGTTGTAGTTAAAAAAAAAATTTCCGCCATTAGACGCCATCTTGGATTTTACACTTTTTTAATAGTTTAGTACATTGTAATGGTTACGACATTTTATTTGATTCTTATATTGTAGGTGTTTAAGGGGACCAAGTCGTAAGTACTATGTTTTATTCATATATTCGCCATTTAATATAGGACGTCATCTTTGATATTTTTCTTTCCATATCTTGCTATATTTAAATACTCAATCCTTTCATTTGATCCCCATATTGGCTCTATCGGTTGTATAAAAACTGAAAAATATCGATTCCCATTTATGAATTTTAGTAAAAACACCCACCGAAGCAGTTGTACTCTGGAGCTTATATCTCAGTTGGTTTTAAACCAATTTGTTAGTTTTTCTTAGAAATTGTTTCTAAGATTTAGCTTATAATTTGGTATCTTAAGTGTGGTAAAAAATTATTTAGGAGTTTGAATTTTTTTTTTAAGTTTTGCTTATAACTTTGCCGATTAGTGACCAATTTATCCAAGGTTTTTCATGAATATCTCTTGAGGCATACCAAATCTATGAAAAGTGGCAATCGTGCCTATAAATTATCCTGGGGCTGGAAAATTTTAATTTGTTTGGTACAAATAAGCGGCAAACAGAAGCAGTCTTGTTTATTTGCTCATATCTCACGATATCTCGCGATTATGCTGATTTCCATTACTGATCTGCCCCCGAATATTTCTGATTTTTAATACCATGGAGATGTCGGTGGTATTCAAATAGTTGACTTCCACACACGGACAGACGGGTAGTGTTTATTCGACTCCCCAATTCATAAGCTTTCAGAAAATGTATACTTTATGAGGTCGAAAACAAAGTAAATATGGATTAAAAAAAATCAAAATTTTATATCAACTACTTAATCGAAATACAAACATATGCCTAGTGAAAAGTATATACTGAAATATACTTTAAGTGGCCAATGTTGGTAATTTAAGTTCCATTTAATTACACGAAAGCTCGAGAAAACTTGAACGTATACGTTTTACACATAAATCATATATAGTTTGATACTACCATTATTAATTACAGTTATTCTAGAGTTGCATTTGAAATTTTAAAATCCATTTCATTAATTCATTATTTATTCAAGTGTAGAAGTGAAGACGTGAAGAAGTAAAACGTATATATATATATATTTTATATATGATAGGTATATAGTCAAAAACTGGCCATAAGTCCATATCAATTTGTATCTATGCATGTGTTCGTATTTGTATTTTTATTTGTCGTTATTTTACTTAGCATCACTATCACTTCCATGTAACGTTTCCTTTGGAGCAACATGAGTTGCGGCATTAAATTGTGTATTGTCTAGTCTCGTGGGTAATTGATTATTTCATGCAATGCATGTACTTTACTTCTTTACTTTTATTGTAATACCATTGATTGTTTGTTTATATTTATGTATGTACAGTATATGCATATATTTTCAAAATTATTTTGAGTTAAATTTATCATTCGAAAAATTACTGTATCACCCATTAAGTTTGTTTATAGAATATTTTTAATTTTATATAAACAAAAACCGATATTGCAAATTGTTAAGGATGCTTCCTTGATCTGAATTAAATTGAATTATTGAAAAACGAAAATATCAATACAATACAAACAAATATAAAAAACGACAACTAAACAACAAGCAAAATAATAACTTTTAATTTTGAAATTATTAAAATAGAAATAATTTAAAAATTTCCTTCCTGTTTCCAATAAGATAAATAATTTTGTTCTTATAAATTATCACAGATAACAAATGCAATTGAATTTGACCAATTCATCTATGACTTGGTGATACTTTTAATGATGAAATTCTATTGTCATCAATTAACATTGAAATTTTGACTTTCTTTGTGTTAACCTTAAAATTATTTGAATTTATTTCGTCAGTCGCATGTAAAACGCTCAATAGTTTCGCTTGTAATAGTGCTACGCAATCTGTTTCTATTGATGCACTGCCACCAACTGTTCTCATATATTTCGTTGACTATCTTTTCGAACTCAAAATTTCATAAACATTTTTAATGAAATTATTTATAGTCTCACTCTTTGACTTTGACTTTGAGTTTTTTGTTGATTGCGCAGATGCAAACAATCTTTGTTTTTATGAATGAAACTTTTTGCTCTAATATGAGTGATTAATTTTGTTTAGAACATGTGATAAATATTAGTTAAAGTCTTTATTTGATAGTGTAATCAAATATCTTATTCGAAGGTATGTCTAATGTATTGGGTATACAAGTTAATAATGGTCGATTTGGACAAAATATGGCAGAACTATCAGAACTATGTGTATGGTATTTTGGAGGGTAAACATCTGTCATTATAATTCAGTATTAGATTGATTCCAAAGTGTAAACACACTTTTTTTCAATCGCTATAATAATAAAGAAGTTTTTTTGCGGGAATATCTAATAATCTTCTTTCATTTGAAGAAAACGGTAGCTGAATGTTATCGATTGTTGGTAGAAGCTTACGGTCAACATGCACCAACTCAAAAGAAATTGTGAACGATGGTTTGAGATACTCAAAAGAAATTGTGAACGATGGTTTGAGATACTCAAAAGTTGTGATTTCGACACAAAAGACAAGGAGAGGCCTGGTCAGCCGATGGAATCAGAAGGGGGTGCTAAAATCGGGTCAGACGATTACGATTACAGGTGATCTGTACCAAACACAATTGATTCGTTTGAAGAAAGAAATCAACGAAAAACGACCAGACACAAAGCCATCATAACAACGCTCGGCTACATGTTGCAAGACCGTTCAAAAACTATTTGGATAACAGTTTACGACAAAACTGACGTACTCGTTTACAACAAAAAAATTTCTTTTACTTTATACTCAGAATTATTTGGTGATCGGCATTACGCTCTATTGTACAAGCTGGTCCAGCCAAAATGCATGATGTTAATTGTAAATTAATATTTTTAAATTAATTAACAAGTTAATTGTAAATAAAACAAAAAATTTTAGGGGACCATCTTAATATTTTATGGTACAAGGATCTGTGACTATTATGTGTGAAACGAAATATCGGCCAAATGCTTGCCACTGCTTCGATGACATACTATCCCATGGTCCATATTTTCAATGACACAGAGACATAATTGAGGTTCAATGTCAATATTCCTAAAGAAAGAAAACCAGCGGTGTCAAATCACATGATCGTGACGTGGAATTTACATCGTCATGATGTAAGATAACACGGTCATTGAATTTCTCACGCAAAAGATCCATTGTTTCATTGACTGTGTGGCAAGTGGCACCATCCAGTTGGAACCACATATCGTCTAGATCGATATCGTCAATTGCCGGCCACCAAAAGTCCGTTATCATCTCGCGATAGCGATCACCATTCACAGTTTCTCTTTGACCGACCTCATTTTTAAGGAAATAAATACTACACGATGACGCCGACTGTCAATCTTTGTGGATACATCGGCTTCTCAATAATTACTTGTGGATTTTTATTTGCCGCAATTCTACTTGTTAACGAATCCACTGAGGTAAAAGTGTGTCTCGTTGCTGAAAATAATTTTCTTTCTAAAGAAACCATTCAATTCCCTCTGATCAACCAACCATTCGCGTATTGACGACTGGGCCAGCATGCACAGGTGGTTTCACAATTCCTACAGACCTGGTTTGATAAATTTGTGCACAATTATCTCGATAGTGGACACATTTGGTCGATTATAATGACCAAAAATGGACACGAAGTGCACGATACTTTTTTCTTTTTAAACAAAGTTGGGCAAAAAATTTGACGTTAAGGTGTGACTTAAAATTAACATTATGCTTCCGCAATGGCAAATGGACCACCCTTTACATAAACACCAATTTGATAATTAATACTAAGTTTTCGGGCTCTTTAATACCAGGTGTTGAAGTAGTAGTCGCAGTTGTTCATTACTTTACAGTAAAAAAGATTTGAATAAAAGACGAAGAAATTGTTTAAAAAATAATTTTTAAGCTTTTTTACAAAATTGCAAAAAAAAAGGAACGTTTACGCTTTGTATTAAATATTGGTCATCTGCATCTGATTTCTTTCTTCTTCCTTTTTTTCTCACATCGTTCTCACACAAGTTATGAATTAAATTTATGTTGCGAGGTCAATCGAAATTGTGCAACAATAATTGTTTCCAACGTCAGCAGACTGCTGCAAAAAAAAACTCCAATAAAAATTTCAGCTTAAATATGAGTTTTGTTTCCTCTTTGTCATTTTTTTTTGTATTTATCCGCAATTTTATTGGTTTTTAAAACCTTAAGGTGATTTGTGACAGACTTATAAAGAGGTTTAATAAATCGTATTTAAACGAAAAAGTAAATGTTTGAAGATTTAAACAACAATGCTGGAAATTTACATAAATTTGTCACTCAACAGTTGCATGTGTTCGAATTATGTATGTTTGTTGGGGAGGGGTCATTTGGTCGATTACAAGAGATACTTGGTGTAACTAACTACAAGAGATTGTTGGATTAATTTTAAATGTTTAAGGCACTGATTCTCCAAATACAAACCTTTCAAACGTCAATATTAGAGTAGTGCAATTAGGTGTTATGGACAAGAGTTTAAAATTTTACGAAACTCTTTATAGAGAATACTACAAAGAACCAAGATTGGCATAGAGATGCTCACAAGGTTAAATTGATATAAGAACTAAAGCCTAATGACCATGCGCAGCAAACACAGATTCTTAAATAAGTTTTTGAACATCAAGTGGATGCGAATCATCTCGAGCAAAAAAGATTTTTCCATTCAGATGGTTTGGTAAAATATGAAAAATTGCAGCGTTAGGGCTTTGAAAGGTCCACTGTAGTTGTCGAAAATAAAATGGATCTACAACTGTTTGTTTAGGACTTTGATTTAGAAGGATCTTTGGGCAATGATTCCTTGATCTTAAATATAAATATTGCAATATGATATCCGATTTTCTTTTGTCTTTATTGAATGATAGTGATGTGACGGACATGTGGCTTCAATAGGTCGGTAATATATGTTATACAACCAGTGAAATAATTAATTAACTCTATGAGGCATTACCTACTCTGAAACTATTAATTTTCAAAGATAAGAGATAGCCTCCTAGATCATATGATTTAACATCATGGGATTTATTTTTGTGGTGTAACTTAAAGTCTTAGGGGAATGGCAATAGCCCACAATCATCCGGAGTCATTAAAAATTAGACCTCCATCAAATTGCTTCGACGCCTCTGATAACAGGCTATTTATATTTTCATTATGATGTCCATGACCTCGGATTTAAGCTCAGGAGTTATGTCTGGCTTATTTGCATAAACTCGAGGTTTTACAAAGCTCCAAAGAAAAAAAATCACACGGCGTTAAATTACATGATCTTGATGACCAGTTGACATTAGAAGTTTTTAAGATAATTTGTTCTGGAAATTGTTACTGCAATAAATGGATTGTTTCATGTTCCTTTAACGTATGCCGTTAACAGTAACTTCAATTTTAATCTCATCTCCTAGAAGGTAAGGCCCAATCACGCCGAATGTAAATATTTCAAAGTTTGCGTGCGGTCTCAGCATGAATTTGCTAAATAAATATTCACAATTATATTGCGTTGTTCTTTTGTAAAGAGACATATGGTCGTTCGTAAATTATTGTGTTCTATATACATACATACATACATATATAGGTTTTATGTGTAACATAGAACACGATAATTTACAAGCGACAATATGTGACAACCAAGAATGATTAAATAAAGATTACGCCTTGCGCATGATTTACCGTTAGATGACGTAGTAATCCCCTCGCAAAGATTACCAAGTCTGTATCAAAAAATGTATGTATTTTGTAATAGTTGGCAGCCCTGTAATTAATTTACTCAGAGAGTTCTGGAAAATAGGTATTACATCGGTGCTTAATAAACAATGAATTACGTGTCATATTTTATAATAAATACATATAAATAATATTAGAATTATTAAAATTATATAAAAAGTGCTGCAAAACTAATAAAAACAGAAAGCAAAATAAAGTGAAAAGAAAAGAAAGAGCGCAAATATGAAATGTGCAGTGGGCAAATGCAAGCAAAGTAACAGCAAAAAAAAAATGAGAAATGATAATAAAAGCTAATAATTTGCGTATATTTAATAAAACGTTTGTGTTTTCAAACAGCTGTATCATTTTACAATTTTCCAAAAGATGAAGCTCGAAGGAAGTTATAAGTAATATTTTGCAAACGAGTGAAGCCTGTAAATGTGGATAAAGAAAAAATTTGTGCTTTACATTTCAAGCAACAAGATTTTGAAAGAAACTTGAAATTTGAAATGGGTAAGTTAAAACAAAATTAATTCTTGCAGTACATTACTAAGGCATTATGAATAGAATTTAGCAAACGGCGTGCAAAAATTTTTAAAACCCATGCAGTTCCGTCTTTAGACACTAGTGCTATCGAATGTAAAACGAAAACTGCTAATGAAACTGAAGTTGCAAATGTATATGAAGGACTACGTGAAACTGAAAAGCAAAATGATATTCAAAATAGTTTTGAAGAAAAATTGGTCGCGGAAAATGCTCCAAGGCCGACAGATTTTGAAGAAGATCGCCTCCAGACTTACATCATATTTTTCAAATTAAATGGTAACAAATTATTACTCTCAAGCGGATATTTGCTAAAGAATTTGTTGGAAGCCAAAGAAATTGAAGCCAGTGAATACATGAAAAAACTTTTTTTAGGTGTCGAATGTATTTTAGAATTAGGAAACTAAATGTCGAAATCGCTGAAAATACTTATAAGTGAAAAAGAAAATTTGATAAAATAACAAAATGAAATGAATTCTACACCTAATATGATATTGAAATATTGTAATAAAAATAATGAAAATAAATATGTATTTATAAAGAATTTTTTTGTTTTTAAAACATTTAGTAAGAAAAATAGAAGTTTGTCCCACTGTCATGTTTTTACACAAACATAATTAGTTATACAGCTGAATTTTATTAGCCAATGAAAACACAGCTTGAGTGACGTCAGAATTCCTACATGCGCACAAATGTTTTTTTATGGCTGCGCGATGGCGTAATCTTTATTTAATCATTTTTGGTGACAATCGTGGTGTAATTACATAAGGTGGTAGCGTAAAGGAGAGCGATTTTCGGCTCTGTTTTTATACCCTTCACACAGTGAAAAAGGGTATATATAGGTTTGTCATTCCGTGTGAAATTTCTACAATTTTCATTTCCGACCCCATAAAGTATATATTTTCTGAAAGCTTATGAATAGGGGAGTCGATTAAGCCCTGTCAGTCTGTCCGTCTGACCGTCTGTCCGTGTGTATGTTGAAATCAACTTTTTGATCGGTATTGAAAACCAGAAACATTGGTACATAAACAACTGAGATATGAGCAAAAACCCACGACCACCTCGATTTTTTTCACAAAAACAACATTACAACAACAACATACATACATACAAACGTGTTAGAGAAAACGTGGCATCGAATCCCAGCTAAGCCAAAAAAAAATTTTTTTTTAATTTTTTAAAAAATTTTTTTTTATTTTTTATTTAATATATTATTTATATTTTTATTATTATTTTTTTTTTTAAATTTTTTTTTTAATTTTTTTTGTTTTATATTTAATAATTATAATTATATATAATAATTTTTTTTTAATTTTTTTTTAAATTTTTTTTTAAATTTTTATTTTTTAATTTGTTTTTAAATTTTTTTTTTTAATATTTTTTAATTTTTTTTTTCCGTTTTTTTAACATACATACGTGAATTTATAATTTTACAATGGGATGTTTTTATATATGTATGTACGTATTTCATATGGGATGAATGGTGACACAAACTACTGTTATTTCATGACTACATGTTGTGAAGGGTATATAAGATTCGGCACGGCCGAATATAGCGCTCTTACTTGTTTTATTGTTGGAAGTTTGACAAATTCCGGAGTTAAAATAATTTTTTTAATATGTAGTTTGACATGCTCCAGAACACAAAAAAATTGTCAGATGGGCTGGCACCGCCACCTTGTATAAAAGTACCCTGGTGACAACTACAAAGTTTCGGAGTTGCCACTTGGACAAAAAAAAATTAATTTTTACTAAGACACTTTCTGTATATGTATACCCTTAGCACTACAGGTTAAGGTTATAAAAGCCTTGAATTTTTTTCGGTTCAGGATTAAAAAAATAAGATTTTTATAAAAACAGACACGGAATCTCTAGATCTATGTTGTATTTGTCATTTTTTAATAATAAGCATTTTCAATTCATTACGTTTTAATTGAATAAAGCATTTGCCATTTCAAAGAGACATAATTATTTGTGCTAATGATGTTACGGAAGTGATATCCCGAACTGGCAACAAATACTGAAGAAGTACGGACTGTTCTCCACATTAGACTGATAAGCTAGAAAATATCCATACTGAATAGACATACAATGCATGTGACTTAAGAAGTAAAATAAATATCATAAAAATTTCCATATCAGTCTTAATCATCAGCAGCCCAAATGTGAGGTCAGTCGGTCTCACACATTTTACAGGCCAAGTGGAAACAAATAATTTGTAAAAAAATAATGTTTAATATTAGCACAATCTCTGCATCGATTGTCTTAATGTTATGGGAGTAAAACGCATCTTTAAAGTTGCAAGCGACGCAAGCAATAAACCAGCACGCGACTGTGTTTTTGTTCTTTTTTCAATTTCTCTTCATTAAAAACCGCGACAATTTTGTTTATTCAACAAAATTTTATGCATAAACGAATTTAAACTTAACTACAAATACAAGCATATACCCTGCAGATAATAATGTACTACGTGGTCCATTTTAGCTAAATAAACTACTTACAACATTGTCCTTTGTAGTGCAGTCGTGGATCAAATCATTTTTAAACAAGAGATTGTAGTTAAACGACAAATGTTCGTGTTTTTACAATTACATATATTGTTATCAAGACGTGTATAATGGTCGTGTAGTTGCTTCATCGATTAGTGATAAAGTGTAGTTTTGAGGCTACTCCGATGGGTTATATGGTCTAGCCCTAGAACATCGTAATGTTAAATCTGTCACGATTCTCCATACATTTGGGTGATTATTGGATTAGTCCTAGTCCATTACAGAGTATAAGTACTTTACATGCGTGTAGGGACTAGTCGCGTTATCTGCAGGGTAAGTATCTGTCTGTATACATGCATGTGTGTTTGTCTTTTTCCTTAAACCAGAACATTTTTAAACGCAAAACGTGCATGTAGGTGTAAGCCAAAAAACTACAACTCCCATAGTGATCATTTCTTTTTATGGTCATTTTGTTGTTGTTGGTTTTTTTTTAATTTTAGTAACTTAAGATCATGTTGCAAGAGAAATATTTAATAAAAAATATTATATAAAAGTGGTAATAAGCGTAAAATTAACCATTTAGAGATGATGTGTTTGCGTGAATTTAGTATGTCGTGTATTCTCAGTTGGTTGTTTTCTTAATTTTTTGTTAAATGTCTTGAAAAACATTCAAAATTAACCAAAACGACTCTGGAACACACTACATAACAGGTCTTTAATAAAATGCCGCCTATTTTAGATTTAAATTTAAAAAAAATTCTTTTTTTTTTATTATTTTTTTATATTTCTTATTTGTCGGGATTTTTTGCCACGCAGATGTGAATGTAAAAGAGCCGTATAGCGGAGAACCCTACCATGTACAATAGTGTGGAGATTAACGGCGAATAAAACAAGCAGTGGCGGACAACTCAGTTGATTGAAGGAGAAAGTGTCAGATAAAAACCTGTAACTTTAAGTTCTAAATGCCATAGAGGCTCCAATCGTAGAACTAAAACGTCTGCAATGAATTCAACACGAACCCCCACCATGATGACGAAATTTGGTGGGGATTAAAGATTGCAACATGGAACGTTCAAACTCTTACTGAAGAAGTTTGCAGAGAAATTAACAACTTTAATTTCGATATTCTCGCACTAAGTGAAGTTAGATGGTTCAACAGCGGTTCCACGCACACTAAAAATGGCAATAGCTTTATATTTTGTGGTGACATTTAGATGCCCTATGGTCAACAACACATATATACCCCTAAGCGATATGAACAATATCAATTCATTTATATAAATGAAGGAAAATATGTATTTTAGTGTGTGTTTATAAGACCTAACGATGCTTTTATGTATGGAATAAATAATATTCAACTTTTTATGAATCGGGCATATAAATCAGGTTGAATTTGATCGATGGCATGGGTTGTGGTGGCTTTGGGAATGACTTTGCCTTGTGACTTACTAATATAGTCCTCACACTTAAAGTGCTACTACAAGAAAAAATCGAACCGGGTCAAAGAGCACATTCTCGGTAGCCGGTTCACATTACCTCCAGGTGAAATGGTAATGACCTCAAATCGCTCGTATAGATTTCTCTAGGTGGCATGAGCTATGTGACACGTAGCACAGTTGTGTTGAAACCACATGTAGGTGGTGTCCATATCATTTAATTCGGGCCAAAAGAAGTTGAAAATCATGGTCAAGCAATACTTCCCCTTGACACTGAACAACGTCGTTCTCAAAGAAGTAATACTGATTATTAGGTCAGCTAAAATTCTTACTAAACAGTGACTATTTGAAGATGTGTTGGACCTTATGTAGATTGGTTTAATCTCAAATTTAAGAATAATTTTTAAGGTACCCAATAAAACAGAAATGCCTTAACTTTGTACCGCAATGTTATGTACTTGTTTACAGCTGTTTTTTACAGAATTTCGCGCGGTTTTAAAGGAAGTATGGACTAATTATCATTTCTTAAGACACACCGAACTTAACTGAGTAAAATTGTCGTAAAAAAGCTGAATCCCTAATCTGTAAAGCTCAAATGCTGATTATAGTGAAAATAAGTAAGAATGCTGTATTCTTACCATCACTTACATTTAAGTTTCAATCACCTTATAGTGGCCTTGACTAGATTAAAGATTTCATGTGATGCGCCCTTTTGCTTTATTTTTTGCGACGCCATCTTTGATTTTGCATTTTTACGTTGCCAGCTGTATTCTAGCGTGTTTTCCAATAAGGACTTGACAATTTTTTTTTTGAATAAAACGCAAACCACTTAAGATATTTCAAAAACCTTATGATCGACTTGAAATACAATCAAAACATTTATGAATGGAACTCAACTTCGTTCATATGTCCACCGATTGTGTTTCACGAAGCACATGTGGATTTTCACCAGACCAATACGCATATGTTGCTTGTTGATGAACCCATTGAGCCAAAACTAACTAACTAGCTTAACTTGGAGTTAACGCTCTTAAAGTTGCGGACACCGACTCCGAATTGCGGTAGTACAGTTTTATAACTTGCATACGTTGTTCGTTCGTGTACTTTACCATGATGAAAATGTTGAGTTTATTAAAAAATAAGAGTAACAGTTAGATGATCAGTGAAATAGTGAGTTTACAAATTAAACTCAAAGTTATCATGTATCTATTGGAAAACCCTTTACTAGGTAAACACTTTCATTTCATACCCATATTGATGGAGTTGAGAAAAAATCATCCGGCATTTTGTTTAGGGCGACATCTCTTATTTTAAATTTTTTTATAGTTGACTGTATTGTACATACTGGTCAATCCCTTAAATTTGATATAAATATTTGACTCATAAATTAATTTATTGTACACCATTTTGTAGTCAAATCCATTATAGATTTTAAACGTTTTAAGGTTTTGCTTATCCGGCCATTTCTTTTGATACCAATGTCGCTTGAATCTGTTATCTAGAAGCTAAAAAAAAATCGATTTTCGCTTTACAATTTTGGGAAAAGTAACGAAGCATTTTTATTTTGGTGATTATATCTCAGTTAGTTTCAAACCGATATATCTGTTAATCTCAGCAATCTTTTGCAGGCCACGGCTTGTATTTTGATGTCTTTTTAATTTTTAATAAGAATTTTTGAATATAACTTTGCCGATTAGTGACCGATTTGTGTAATTTTATTAAAGGAAGCCCTTATGTTATATCATATCCACGAATAGTAGAAAACGTGTTTATAGGTGTTTATAAAGGATGAAAAATATTGATTTTTTGGTAAACATATAGGGTAAAAGGGCCAGTCGTGTTTATTTGTTCATATCTCAGAAGGTTGTGGTGTGCCTGATACCACAGGCAGTTCTGTGTAGCCTGTGTTCACTTCTAAAAGTTGATTTCAACAAACGCACTGACAGACAGATACTGTTCAATCGACTCCTTTAGACATAAGTTTTCACAAAAAATATAATTTTTAGGTTCGAAAATGAATATTGATGAAGTAACAAACGGAACGACAATGCTTAGCAACGGAGGCGAAGGGTATCGCAATGAATGAAAATTGATTTTGAAAACAAAAATTAAAAAATATTTTTAGCTGCTTAAACTCTATATCTTCTTTATTATTCTTGCCTTTATTTAAACCTGATTTAAGTCCATTTTGTTTCAGCATTGCTATAACTTGTAAAAATATATAATTAATGTGTAATACTTATTGATCGACCACCTCTACTTAGTGTAGCGTACGTATTCATATTTGCTGATTTTTATCTCGATAAATATAAAAAAAACTACACAAGAATATTTTATTCAATAAAAATATATCGTCTACATAATCACACGCATACGCACACATGCACACTTTACTTATCTTTGTTCCTCTCCTGCAACGTCTTTGTTGTTGTTTTTTATTTATTTTTTGTCGTCATCGTATTAAGTTGATTAAACAACGATTAATCATAATCTTCTGTTTTGTGTCATCATTGTCATGATTATTGGTCTCCATGTTGGTGGCATTACATGTATTTAGTGTTCCATAATCCATTGGTGGTAGTGATAACCGTTGTTGTGATGTTTTTTTTTTTTTTTTTTTTTTGTATCTTGTTCGTTGGTTTTTTTGTCATAACGTTTAGTTCTCATGTTCCAAAAGACACTGCATGTTTTTGTTTTGTATAGAGAGAGCATTTGGGATATAAAATTTATGGACAATCCCCCACAATAAAGTGTTAACGGAACGAGTTATTAAATCACATCTGAATATCACATAATTCACATTTTACCTACACACCGTCAGAACACAAAACAAAAAAAATAAATAAAAATAATAAAAAAGAAAAGCGAAAACATACACAGCAGCTTTAACACAGACGGATTTAAATGCAGTTTGATTTAATGCAGACATACAGTGCCGTGAAATTTAATAAAAGTAAACATAACTTATATATTTTACTACGTTGCATAATCTCTTTTGTTATTGTTTAATAGCTTCGGTTAGACATTCCTAACGTTAATCCATTAGCTCTTATCGAATTAAAGTCCGGACATGGTGCAGTTATCCTCAAGTCCGTTCTTTGCATGATATTGCCGCTCTGCTAAAAGGTTCTAGGTCATTATTAATTTAAAAAACCTCAAGGTACACTACAGTTCTAATCGAAACAAATATGTTCACTTTTATCTAAATACAATATTAAATATTTTACATTTCAACAGTCATTTAAAAATGGCGACAACTATAAGAAGAAATAGTAATTTGCCTAGGTATCGAGGAGGATATTCTGAGCTAAATAGCATAGCTTTCTCTCTTCATTCCCCAGTTATTATGCCTACAAATCGTTACGTCTTTCTTTACTAAGTCCCGCGCCATTACAGGCGTTTTCTTCAGACTAAAAAACGATCGACTTCTTCGTAAGACTGAGGTTCTCCATAAGATTCACACTAAATGTGTTCTTACCTGCGGTGCACTAAGTCTCACTAACCTCTTTAAGTACGTAGTCCAGAATTCTCCTATGACCCATCAGTAAATATGATGATGTTGTCACTGTCCATGCTCTCATTTTGCATGGATCCATCTATCATGAGCGGATCACCTCGATGCGACTCATGCGCTCCATCAACATTTGAATCTCCCTACCTCTTTAAGATCTAGGTCCAGGATAATATATATATATATATTATGTCCTGTGGTTCCTATAAGGAACAAAGGGCCACAACGAACTCTTTCCATTCGGTTCTGTTTGATGCTAGGTGTTTGATTTCCCTCCAGCTTAGCCCACTTTGGATTACTTCATCTTCGAGTTGACGTCTCCAGGAGTGGGACGGGCGTCCAGCTCTTCGTGTATTTCCATGGGGATTCCAGTCAATAGCAGTTTTAGTAGGGTCGCCTTCTGGTCTACGGAGCGTGTGACCAATCCAGCGCCATTTTCGCTTAAGGATCTCGATGTTGATTGGACTTTGATTTGTTTGTGACCATAGTTGAATGTTTGATATGGTGCTTGGCCAGAATATCTTAAGGATCCTTCGTAGACAGCGGTTAACAAACACCTGTATGGCATTTATTTCACGTGTTGTTGTGTTCCATGACTCACAACCGTAAAGGAGCACCGATTTGACACACGAATTGAATATGCTGATCTTAGTGTGCTTTGAAATAACAGTAGATTTCCATACAGGGCGGAGCATACCGAATGCCTGATTGGCCTTTGACATTCTATAGGCGACGTCATTGCTGCAGCCGCCAGTATGAGTTAAAATGCTACCAAGATAGCAAAACGACCTTACTTCCTCTAGTTCAACATCCTGTATTTTAAATCTGCTGTTATTAAAGGTGTTGCAGCGCATTACCTTACTCTTTTTAATATTTATTTTTAGACCAGCTTTTGCAGCTTCGGTTTCGACGGACTTAAGTTTAGCTGACATATGCTTATAGCTGTGAGACAGAAGACAAATATCATCTGCGTACTCCAGACTCTCGAGTTGTTGAGTGAGTCCCCATCGTAAACCTCTGCTGTCCTGAGTAGCATTGCGCACTATGACGTCTAGGACGATGTTAAAGAGAAGAGGGGATAGTATACATCCCTGGCGCACTCCGGTTACAACGTTAAAACTGTTGCTTAGTGCGTTGTCATGGACAACACGACATCTAACATCCTTATACAGAGCTTGAGTAAGCATGATAATCTTTGGTGGAACACCTTTAAACGCGAGAGCACTCCATATCGCATCGTGGCTCAGGGTGTCGAATGCTTTCTCAAAATCTATAAAGATCATGTACAGGGGGGACTGCCACTCGGCGGACTGCTCAATAATTATTCGCAAAGTGCTTATATGGTCCACATAAGACTTTTGTGGACGAAAGCCAGCCTGCTCAGGCCTGATATCATCCATTACAGCATCTGATAATCTTTTGTTGATACTATGCGCTATAATCTTGTTTACTGCACTAAGAATTGTGATACCTCTCCAGTTCCTGCAATCGGTAAGGTTGCCTTTCTTTGGTAGGTTGACAATGATACCTTCTTTAAGCTTTGAGTCGAGTTCGAGTGTGAGCCAAAAGTTCTCGATGAGGGGTAGCAGAATGTTCGCTGTTAGTTGTGGATCAGCTTTAAGCATTTCAGGGGCTATATTATCGGCACCGGGGGCCTTGTTTGCCTTCAAAGCATTAATAGCGTTTAAAACTTCTGAAATGTCAGGGCAATCAGTTGAGATGTCTTGCCTAACTGTGTGGGTTGCGCATGAGCAAATGTTCGAAAGGTTGGGTGGAGCGTTTGAAAGCATTGAAGAATAATGACGTCTCCATATTTCCAATTGCTCATTTTTGGATGTTGATAGTACTCCCTCACTGTTTATTAGTGGTTTTGTGTTAGGGAAGTTTTTACCTGTGAGTTTTTTGGTGATTGCGTAAAGATCCTTGGGCCTATGCTCTTCAGATGCTTTTTGGGCATTACACGCAAGTTCCTCGTGCCATCTTCTCTTGTCATTTCTAGCACTCCGTTTCACTAGCAAATCGTGACGCCTGTAGGCTTCACCTAACGTTATCTTTTCACCGCGTGTTCTAGCTGTATTTTGCTTTGCCTTTATTTCCTTTCTTTCCAAAATTAACTTCCAGGTATCATCCGACATCCACTGTGCTCTTTTGGGGGTTTTGTAACCGATATGTTCCCTGGCAGCATCGTTGAAGTTATTATTTATGTTTTGCCACTCTATCACCGGGTGTGCTAGTTGTATAACAAGGCCCCCTTTTAGTTCGTCCACGTAATTGTGACGGATTTGAGCGTTTTTCAGTTTGCGTACGTCATATTTTCGATCAGCGGATGGTGGTTTACGGATAGCAGCTACCTTTAGGCGAATATTTCCAATTACAAGATGATGGTCTGTGGAACAGTCTGCACCGCGTTTGGAACGTACGTCCAGAAGAGTCCTGCGCCATGATTTGCTTATAGCAATATGATCGATTTGATTTTCGGTCACTCTGTCTGGCGATACCCACGTTACTTTGTGGCTAGTTTTGTGGGGAAATATGGTGCCTCCGATCACGAGATTGTTGTTGCTACATATTTCAGTAAAAAGCTCTCCATTTTCCGTCATTCTACCGATGCCATGCTGCCCCATTATGGTTTCTCTTCCAGTGTTGTCTGCTCCAAGTTGTGCGTTGAAATCACCCATGAGTATCACGATATCACCTCGCGGTATTAATGACAGCACTCTGTTTAGGTGACTGTAAAAATTTTCCTTATCCGATGATTCCGATGTTTCTGTTGGTGCATAGCACTGCACGCAGGTAAGGTTTCTAGCCCTAGTGCGGAATCTGGCTGTGATTATTCTGTCACCATATGGTTTCCAGTTGATCAGTGCACTACGGGCTTCCTTGGATAAGAGTAATCCGACTCCGCTCGACCTTGGCTCGTTCGGCGGTTTACCGGAGTATAAAAAAGTTAGGTTTTCGGAGGTATTGAATTCTCCTGCTTCCGGCCATCTAGTTTCGCACAGTCCTAAAAGTAGCAGGTTGTAGTTGGCAAATTCTCTGCATACTTGGGCCAGTTTAGATGTATCTAGGAGTGTGCGTACGTTCCATGTTCCTATTCGTGTCTTTTTTTTCATGCTAAAGGTCGTCATCTTGGGGATCCGTTGGTAATTATTTGTTGTGGTTTCAGTAATCATTGGTGTTTAGGATTGAGTGACTGATTAGGCCTCCCATCCGATCCTATTTTTGAGGCTGCCAACAACCTCTAGGCAGGTAAAGAACAGTTGAGTTTCAGTGGATAACACCTAATTACCTGAGACGCATCGGTTTTGGAATGCCATTCAGGTTACTCAACTGTGTGCCTTCTCACTCTAGCTGCCGACAGACGGGTGTCTGAAAGGCATTACCAGGGGATACTTGGTATAAGACCGGAAGTAGTGAGCTGCTTGAGAATTTCAAACAGAGGAATCGCTTCTTGCCATCCCCAAGTGGATGACAGATAGATAGCTTTCCGCACAAGTGCACCTCTGTGAAAAACCCCATCCCCCAAAATCCCCCAGGATAATAATGCTGATAAATAATCTTCTTGTCAAATTATTTCTATAATCCGTAAATAGACAACGAATAATTATAAATTTATTTCCAAGCAACTTCTTACATCCTATATTAGTTCACAATGTTAATTGAGTATAAAACGAAAACCTTTCAGAGAAATATCTTAATATTTTTTTTTATTATAAAAGAAGGTTCTATGATAATTGCGTGTGAAATAAACTATTGGCCAAATGCTTGACGAGGCTTCGATGGCATATTTCAATCCAACGGTTCATTTTTCCAGAGACAATTGCTGAGCACGACGATGAGTCGAGGTTAATGGCTTTTCTTCCACTCACTAACAACAGCATTGTTTTTCGCAGAACGAACTGGGCGAGCATGCGCAGGTGCTTTCATACTTCTTACAGACCCGGCTTGATGAAAGTTGTGCAATTTGCATAATTCATTTGGTTGATTATTCCGAGCAAAAAATTGCGAAGTTTTTTGTTTTGAACGCTCATTTACTCTTAACGCGCTGATCAATTTTGTACCTCTTCATGGTTGAATTTGTGAAACACTGAAACAAAGAAATGTGAAATTAAGTTGGGTAACAAATTTAACGTTTAGCTGTGACTCATAATTATTGTCGTACATTATGGTTGCACAATTATTTAGTGTTAAAAGTTATTTTCATGCAATCTGCTCACCAAGAAAAACTACAAAATAACTGGCGTCTAAAATGAACTATAGATTTGAATTTGCCTATCTGCTGTTATGGCAACACTTTAGAACAGTTAAACAACGTGTGTACCATAAGGTGATAGCGTAAAGGAGAGCAATTTTTCTCTCTCTTTTTTTATGTATGGAGTTTGACAATTTCCGGAGTTGAAATCATTTTTTATATATGTAGTTTGACATACTCCAGAGCACAAAAAAATAATCAGCTGGGCTGGCACCGCCACCTTGTATAATTACACCATGGTGTGTACATTGTTGGATGTAATTTTAAAAAATGTGAAAGTTTGCCAGCCACAATTCGAAAAATTTGCTACAGATTATGGTAAGTAATTAAGTGATTCTTGGAAGTATAAGCAAGGAAATACAACAAAGTAACTTTTCCGACAGGATCTATGCTAAGTCTGATTTATATACCAGGGATGGAAAATTCGACAAAATTATACTCTTTGGTTCAAAAAGGTAAAAATACTCGTGGTACTGCTAATAATAATAATACTTCTAACAAAATTTCACTTCCCATCGTAAGCAAAAGTAAACAAGACCAAGGAACTTTATTAAGCTTCACCGATCAGCTGGATCAACGATTTTATCCAAATATACCTTGGGGAGATTGGATTAAATTTTGATGCTGCGTCTTGATGTTTATAAAGTTCCACTGAAACATGAACTGAAACCTTATGACAATTTGCAGTGAAACAAGTTCATTTAATAGATTTTTTATTGAACCGCATATCTTTAAAAATTTATGAGCATAAGCTTAAGGTAATGAGCGTAAGCCCACAATTACAAATGTTTAACGAATGAGAAGTTATAAATTCTTATCTTATAATTTGAAATGCCTTAAAGATTATGTTAGAAAAGAAAATGTTAGAAAAACAGTCGCTAGAAAAAAACTTAAAACAAAATTTTTATTAAGCATGTGGTGCTTTTAAATTACACCGTACTGTAAATTTTTTTTTTTAATTTGTTTATACCCGTATAATAAATTGTGTTGTTTTCATAAGCAATTATCTTTTTAAGTAAAATACAGAAGCTATGAGTATGTTTTTCCAACTTTAACTGCATTGCACTTGAGATCGAAAATCTACAAATGCAGAAGTATTTAGATACAATGGAAAACATATTTCAAACAATTGAAAAAATACGAATGAAAAAAATTTTGCTAGATTTTGTAAAAAATTAGTGAATATGTAAAATAATGATTTGAAAATATTCAAAGAATTTTAGTTCAAAGAAAATAGACAGCAAAGTGGTGGAAGCTTCGCCAAAAATAGACAACCACAACCAAATCGAAGGACCATAAATAAGAAGCAGCTTGTTTTGCCCATGTGGTCTCTGTGCGGTGGTGCCAAACTAGAGTTTCTGAAATGTGTTAGATACCAGTAGAAGGGAATACGTATTTTCCATGTCATAACACATTTCATCACTATTCGTGGTGTCTTCTATTTGTATTTAGTTGAAATTTAAAATGTCAATATTAATAATCACATCACTCGAATATAAATACTTACCAAGACAAGTTTATTCTTCAAGTAGTTTTTATTCGTCAGCTGGTTATTTTTTCTTCACTTATTTTTAACTTCAGCTGTCAAACTTCGTAAATAAAAAAACAATTCTCTCGCTTCTCAAAGTATTCTAATGTCAAATTTCATAGTTAAAAAGCGTAAGCCAGAAAATTCTCTCGGAACTGCGACTACTTAGTGAATAAATATGCCTTGATACTTACGTTACATTGTTTATCATTGCAATGGTAAGCGTTGGAATGATGGCATTGCAACATGCAGCTTAATATACATAGCAGAAACACGTTTTATTACCTTTAACATAATTCCAGTCATAAACCAATCATTTGCAAACATTCTGAATATGGACAATTTGTATTTGTTGTTATAATCTTGTGCAAGCAGCATCTTCTTCCTTTTTGTTCTTAATCTTTCCCACCTTTTCAATAAAGTATAAAAATATTTACATTTTTATTTTATTTTTTCTTTGCTTAACGTTTACAAATCGGTACAAACTTTACAACGCTTATTGCTTCGATCACGTGTTAAAATTTATTGATTGTCGAAAATGAAAAGAAAAAAAAAGAAACGAAACTAAAATAACAAACGCTACAATATCCTGCTGTTTAGACTATGAGAGTCAGTATGTGTGGTCGTAGTTCTCAAACAGAACCAATTGTTAGCCAAGTAGGCACATGAATGCTACACGGAGAGAAATTAGGGCTGAAGAAATACTTGTTTTAGTTTGAGAAAATTATTTTCTAAAAATTAATGAATAATCTTGCTTAAAAAGTGGAGCGATTCTTCACTCATTTACCCCTAATATTTCTCTAACTGTATGAAAACGTTTAAAGTAATATATTTGATATTTGGGCCTGCGTTTGTGTTTCCAACGAATCAGCTTGTTGTGTCAATATTGTTTTTCGTTTCGTTTGTCGTTATCACGCTTATCCCCGTAAATAATCTCGTAGAGTTCTCATACTTTATTTAAGAATCTTTATGGAGTTTGACTCCAGTCTCTCTCACCAACTTAAAGTTATGGATACATCTGTTTGCATGCACATTCAAAGTTTGCGTTGTGTTTGTTATTTCTTGTTCGGCTGTGCAACAAATCAGTTACATCGAATTCAGTTTGTGTGCATCATGTGTGCTGTTAAATATGTATTTTTATCTGAGATTCGAGATTGTTCGCATGTTATCTCGTCATTATTGACACATTCCTGCTAATAATTCTTGTTTGTTTTCCTATACAACTGTACACTTTTGTATGTGCATCTCTTTGGAATGAATGTCAACATTTAATTACTGAATGTATGAGTTCACACATTTATACTCACTTTGTTATGGTATCAATAGAAATTTATTGAAAATTGCAGTAACCTATTTGACTTAATGTCATAAAGAATAGCCGTTACATTTAGAGCTTGAAAGTTTTCATAATTTGTAGGTAAATACGATGCTGACATAATCGATAGTTCATTGAAGTTGAAAACAGTATTAGGATAGGCTTCTTATAAAGGGTGGTCCAACCATAATACCCGATGTTAATTGTGTGCCACTCCTTAACGTCAAGTTTTTTGCCCAACTTATTTTGACATTGTTTCATTGTTTGACAAATTCAGATACGCAACTGAGCAGCGCGTTAAGATTCTGGAAGCCTTTTATGGAAATGGGCGTTCAAATCAAAATATATTCCGTGCACTTCGTAATTTTTTTAATCAGCATAATTGACGAAATGTGTCCATAAGGAGAAATATGCGCAAAATTAAGCAAGCCGGGTCTGTAAGAAATGTGGAAATGTGTTCGTTATGTGGAAAACTGCTGCTATTTTTGATAGTATGGCAGAAGAGCCGTCAATTGAACATCTTCAGAACTAACGAGGTTCAACTGACTTAAGAGATGAAGCTTACTGATCATTTAAAGCATCATCTATACGCCAAATGTTTTGTTAAATAGACAGAAGTGAATGGTAATTTTAGAAAATTTCTTTCAGCGACGGGGCACACTTTCTCCTCAGTGAGTTCGATAACAAGCAGAATTGTCGCATTGGGGCAAATAAGTTAAAGTATTTGTTGAAAAGCCGATGCATCTACAAAGAGTGTCTGTTTGGTGAGGTTTATGAGCTGGTGGCGTCATCGGGCCGTACTTTTTCGAAAATGACGACCGCCTAGCAGCAACTGTGAATGTTGTTTGCCATCGCGATATGATAACGAACTTTTTGTGGTCAGAAATGGACCTGGGCGATATGTGGTTCCAACAGGATAGTGCCAATGACCACACAGCCAACGAACCAATAGATTTTTTACGCGAAAAATAAAATAGCCTTGTTATTTCACGTCGTGACGATCACGTAATTTTTCACCGTTATACTTCCCTCTTTTGGAGATATTTAAAGGAAAAAGTGCACGGAACAATTTAAGAGCTAAAGTATGATAAAAATTTGCCCCAGTAACGACATTGAACCTCAATTAGGTCTTAGTGTCATTGAAAACATGGACCATGGGATAGAAGTATGTCAACGAAGCCGAGGCAGTAAATCTCTCGCAAGTGGATTGAGATTAAAAGGAATTTCTTTACGTAGTTGGTGGTGAACTTTTTAATGTCCTCTCGAATGGTGGCTATGGATGTTACAATTCTTGATGTATTAGGGAGCACCCATGAACGTTCTTCAAATCTTTGACTGTCTTTTTTGCAGTTTTTCGATATTAGACGCTGAGGCTGTTCCTATTAGCTGACATATAATCATATGAGTTTTGCCGCTACCTTATAAAAAATTAATTGGAGTCCTGAGTCAAGCGCCGATATAGAATAAATTCAGCTCGGCGGTTTTCAGTTTTAATTGTTTCAGATGTGATGTGGTGAACCCAAGGTAGACATCTATGAAGATGTATACCGAGATATTTTACGTGGCTGAGTTCTTTATCTTAATATGTGGACAATAAACCTTTTTCAAAGTGAATGTTAGGTGATCTTTGTATTATTGCCCCTAAAAGGCGTTGTTGGTCAATTAATTAAAACAAGAATAATTTCTTCAGAACCAAATTTATTGTCAGCTTAAAAATTTTTCTTAGTTTGTACAGGTGTAAGCTACTTACAGAAGCAGGTAAACTACTTACAGAGTTGTAAACATTAAATACTTAAGTAATATAATCTATTGTACTATTTTAGTGCAATTCGTATTTACATAAATAACTATTTACATGTATGCTTGTACTATAAACACACTTAGAGACATTGGCCCATAATCATAGTCAAACACTAAAGTCGGTTCTTTTTAAAAACAACTTTAAAATTAAAACATGCTTTTAATTAATTTCCAGTCATAGTTAAAATTAAAGTAAGTTTTAGATTGAACTAGGGTTGCCATTTCTATTTAAAAAAAAAGAGGACGCCAGCATAAAAAATGTAGGACATTTGCCCAAAAAAAGAGGACACATTAAAAAAAAATTAAATTTGATAAAATTTACGCCGCCATTTAAAATACAAAAACAAAATTCGTTTTTACGAAAAAACTTTATTTACAAATATACAAACCGAACATATCATTCTGATTTAATGGTTGAGAATAAAAACAAAAAAACAACAAAAATTCATTGCATTCATTATCGGAAATGTACACTTTTAAAAATTTTACATATATTTTTCCAATTTGAGCCAATATATTACCATCGCATCTCTTCAAATATTTGTAAAACTCTAGGCAATCCATTTAAAAATTATATAATTATATAATTTTCTTTTATATCTGACAAACAAAATTTATGAAAAATACACAGCTGACAAGCAGACGCCTTTACCGAACCTTTTTAAAACAAAAGACAAGTTAAAATAGGCCACTTCGATAAATAGCGACAATTAAGGATAATAAAACTAATTTTGTACAAAGAGAAGTTTTAAAATTGTACTTTTTTAAAACTAATTGTACGAGCACCTAAATCTTTTTTTATACATTTTGTGACCTGTGATTTAAAGTTTAAATGTAAGAAAAAAACTTCAGAGAAGATGTAAAAAGCCGGACAACCCCGGACATTTGCTAAAAAAGAAGTAGGACTGCCCCGGATGCCTTAAAAAAGAGGACGGTGTCCGGGGAAAAGAGGACGGATGGCAACCCTAGATTGAACCGACTTTAACCGGGTGCCACCTCAAATGAAGAAAATTTTTCATACAAAATATAACAAGAAATAAGCAAGTGGCAACGCTAAGCAGCTGACATTGTGAATCAAAAAAAAAAAAAAACAAAATAAAATAAAATAAAAGCGGAAAAACTTAAAAAGATATTTGAGTCGATAAAATGGAAAATGGAAAATTAATATTATATATTTGGCTGTTTAACTGTTAATTTTATTTGTAACTATTTATACTGTTACTGTTGGAAATCGAGCCAACTGGCAAAACTTGTTTTTTACTTTTCCAAGCTCAATGTTGATGGGAAATATAAACTGTAGAAATAATAAAGCAACTTTTTAACATATTTTTTTTATTATTCGCCCGACAGTGGGTTGAGACATTCCATGAATATCAGCTGAAAAAAAATAATATTGAAATGTTTGTAAACTGCATTCTGGAATTACTTACCGATGTCACTTTGATGGGCATTCCTTCCTAAAAACCGCAAGTTGTTAGAACTTGTAGGCTTTGTGGAATGGGTAGCCCTCGGTTGTTTTTTGGTGCCGAAATATTTAACAAGTCTATTAAAAAATAGGTTGTTATTTTGTCAAAACTGTAACGCAAATAAAACTCATCATCATCAAGATCAAATGGATTAAATCTCCTTTTATATTTTTAATGTTTTTTTGCATGGAGTGCTTCACTAAAGTCATCAATAATTGCAAAGTCTCTGTCCAAACGTTGTAAATTTAACATTTTAACTTTTTGCACAGACTTTTTCTTGATGCAGTCCAGGAAAATAAAAGTTTACTATTCCTTTAAATTCTATTACAGACACCAAAAAGAAAAAAAATCCTTCTTCTACCAAATAATTAAATTATTATTTTATTTACAATAAACAGCTGTTTTCGGAGTTAAAAACAACTTTTGCTGGTTTTAACTTTAGAGTATGCTTTTAGGTTTAAAGTATGCTTTTAATCGTTTATGGTAGGAAAAATTGTTAATTCTAAAAAAAGTCAACTTTAAAATCTTAAAGTATACTTTATTTATATCTATGATTATGGGCCATTTACTTTTATCTTCCATCGTTTGAGACATTTTTCCAATTCATATCATATATATTTAAAGCTGTTGGGATAAAACCACCGGGGTTTTGTGAACGCTCTAAAAAGCTGTATCGTCTGCAAAAGTGGATATGTGAATTATTCTACTCGTCAAATACACTGAATATAATGTATAAAGAAATGGGTCCATAATACAACCTTGACGGACACCAGCAGATATATTTTTACGGGAAGATATTTTACCCTTCGACCTTATGAAATAAGATTTATTTGTTAAATAGCTATCTTATGGCAGGACCACCAGAGAAGCAAGCCGATTGAAAAATTTCGGCGACGGCTTAAAAGCAAAAATCTTCGGCGGCGGCGGCTAATCGGCTCTGCGCTGAGTCTTTTATCGGCTGAAAAAAATATTTGGCTCAGCCGAATTTTTAGTATTTTTTTATTTTTGAACAATTTAATAAAAAATATTTAAATTTGTCGAAAAGGTAAAAATATCACAAAAAATCGAAATAAGTAATATAATTTTAAAACGATTATTTGAAAATATTGCGAAAGTACCTTGTGATTTTGCAGAACTTCAACTGATGATGAAGTGAATAAATTTAAGTGAAAACAATAATAACTGTTACATTAGCGTGTCATTTTTGAATATATTAATGAACGCCATTTCATTTTTATGAGTGCATAGAAATCATGCCTATTTGGTAAAAAGAAACCAATGTTTCATAAGTTTATATTTTACATATTTTATTAATTTTGAATTACTTCATTAATGATAAATTATTTTACATTTAGAAAGTCATTAAGAATAAATCTTTTTGCACTATTGATTTACAGTCTTGAAAATGTATTTCACTTTGCACTTCATTGAAAAAAAAATTCAAAAAATCGAAAAAAAGCAATTTAATAAATCTTAAAAATTTCATACAATTAAACAATTATTGATAATACCAAATATCTGTAATCGAAAAAAGCAGAAAACTGTAAAAAAAAAACTAGTTGGATGTCGAATAAATAAATCAAAAGTAAGCATAAACATATAGTTTTTAGCAAGGCATATTAATTCAATAAATGAAGAAAAAAATAATCAGCTGACGAAACAAGACTACCTGTTGAATAAATGTGCCTTGGTTTTTAGTTTTAATCAAAACTAATTTTGTGATAAGTTTGACAATAATATTCCGAAATTTTTTTTGCAGTGACCTTTGATTCATTTCTAACAGAAGAAAAAAAATAAATTTCAAGTATGTAAAATCGGCTTCAAACTGAGCCGCCGGTCAGCCGAACGCATCGGCGGCGGCGAGACTTAAATAAAAAAATCGACTAAGCGGACAGCCGCGCCGATACGGCTTGCTTCTCTGATACGGACGTTGAAATTTTTTACGTTAGTCCATCATGCCATACCTTATCAAGTGCTTGTAATATGTCAATAAATAATGCAGAGCAGTATTGTTTATTCTCAAACGCTTTACGAATTACATTAGTTAATCTGTGCCCTTTTTGAGTAGTACTATGTTGCTCCAATTGTTCTAAGTAATACTCTTTCGACTTAAAAAAAAAAACAGTTTTTTTGAACAAATATTAGTCGTGTATCTGTAGTAGTGAATTAACCATAAGAATTATGGGAGCACATATCAAAAGTAGTGCTTTTAAAGTTCGTTTAATTCCTTAAACACTGCGATTGCAGGTTAAGACATTTTGAAATCTGTTTTTTTTTTGTTCTTCTGCAAAGCCCCTTCTAATTGCTTCAAAAGTTTTGTTTCTTCTTCTTTTTGCTTCAAAAGTTTTGTTTCTTCTTCTTTTTGCTTCAAAAGTTTTGTGGTGGAAAGTTTACGCTCCAGTTAATGCTTTTAGCAGAGTGTATAATAATGATTACGTTTACTAGTTTAAGTTGCTAAATTGATTAATGATTATTTTTATTTTATTCGTTCTTTATCGCTCTTTCTAAGTTTTATTTGTCGCATTAGTGATTGATTTGTGACAACAGCAATGTTGACAGGTTATTTTCTTTTTTTACTTTAGTAAGAAGTTTACCACAAGTTTACATCTTAAGAGTAAATAAAAGTTCTAACGACCTCTCTAACGGTAAATACTTTTTTTTGTATTCATATGCGACTGTTTTTCTTAAGTACTTTTGAAATGACATCAGATTTCGTTGATTTATATTAATAGTGGAAAAGGTTAATGTGTCTACAATTAAATGTTGAAAATAGAATTTTGCACGTAACTTCTTTGTCGTGCATATATCTGCTTTGCAACTGCTAAGGTATGTATAAGTTTATTCGCAATTAGATGATTTCCTACCAAAAACGAGGATTAACTAAAACACCTAAGTTGGTAGAAAAACAAAGAAGGATATATCCGTTAATAAAAGTTTAAATTGTTCACCACTATCTAATACATTTGGTGAAAACATACAACATAATTGATGTATTCACAAGAAGTCCTGAGAGTAGTATTGTCATATAATTTGTTTATCTTCTTCTATCTATCTATATATATAAAACAGGATGTATGTATGTATGTATGTAACAGCTGGACCGATTTTAAGAAATTCTTCATAATATTTAGGCTGGTGACACTGTGAAGTCTGATTTTAGCTTTTCGGTCTGCAGACGGAGGGGCGTGGCAAAATCTAATTTTCATATTGCACCAACACTGACATATACATATATTTATTTTGTTTGCTTTTTTTTATATTATTTTGTTTGAAAGCCGTTGTCATGTTTTTCAAAACGAAATATCAAACTCTTAAATCGGTTATGTAATTCCGAAGATATTTACAAAAAACCTAAGTGTCAATAATGATCCAATATAAAAATTTTAAAACCTTCAAAATGTTGCATTCAGAAATCCAAGTTTTTTGTTTATTTACAAAAAATATTCAATTAAAATTGCCCGGCAAATTAATCCAACACAAATCGATCGACACAATAATAGATGAAGAAGAAGCCGTCAATTATCCCACTGAATTTTTGAGTTCATTGCAACCACCTGGAATGCCACCGCATGTACTAACATTAAAGGTTGGATCACCGGTAATTCTTATTCGCAACATAAACGCACCAAAGTTATGCAACGGAACCAGATTGACCATCAAAAACTGTTCACCAAATTTAATCGAGGCAACAATCATCGGTGGCAGATTCAAAGGCGAAGACGTACTTATTCAACGAATTCCTATAATTTCCAACGATTTACCATTCCAATTCAAGCGGCTTCAATTGTCTTTGCGTCTTGCCTTTACTATTACCATCAACAAAGCACAAAGTCAATCAATGACTATTGCTGACTTAATTTTGTAAAATTCATGTTTTTCACACGGCCAGTTGTATGTGTCTTGCTCTCGAGTTTTTACACACCAAATAAAAAAACAAAAAACATTGTCTCTCCGCTGGCCTTAAGATGAAGTAATAAATAAATTTAATTTCCAATTTGCCTTAAATACAAAGCAACACGGACCGGATCAGCTAGTTGATTTGTACAAGGAAATATGGACATTAGAGTGTATCGCAAAAAAAAAAATCGCATTTCACTGCCGAATATAAAGTATTGTTGCAAGGAAGTTTCGACAAAAATTTTTATTTAGCCGAACGTAGGGGTCGCTAAATTAAACTTTTCGTTATATCTTCCGCATTTACAGTCGGATCTTGAAGTCTGATAGATCTATGATTTTGCCTCGAGGATACCAGTGTTTTGCTTCAATACCTATTGACCTTAAATATCCCGTTGTAGCATTTACCCACCTTATCACAGTTGTTACAACCCTAATGTTCAACCCTAATATCAGAAACTTAAAGCTCGCAAAATATCATTAAACTTTTCAAATAAAATATTTCGGTAATTGCAGTAGAACTATTTTGAATAATTGTTTATGTGTTTTTTGCCGAACGAAGGGGTTGCCTGAATTCGCAAAATTTTAAAATATTTTAAATATAATACATCGTTTATTCATATTACATCATTAGCTATTTTTAATAGAAGCAAAATCCAGATTCAATTGACTGTAATGAATTTATTCAAATAATAACTTGGCCTCAAAATTTTTACAATTGTATCATGAATCAACATCATGGATCAACAGAACACTAATGCTCATCTCTTCAAATAATTCTTCTTTTAAGTTTAGCTTACACATCATTAAGCTTGGAAAAAAATAGCATCAATATTGTCTGTGAATTTAAATAAATAGTTATTGATTATTAAATTAATTTGTGGAAATGTTTTTTTTTTCCAACACCACAGGTGAGTAAATAGACACACACTCACACAACGTGGGCTAATTTCAATAACAATATTTTCCAAAACCTAAAAATATAGAGACTCCCTTGTGCTCTAGACTACATTAGCTGGTGAAGATAATAATCTTTAAGGTTTATTTGTTGTTGGCTGGATGGATTTAACTGTTTTTATTATAAATGTTTATTGCATGAAGACAACTCTATGTATAAAATAAACCCTTGCTGGTGATAACATCATAATGATCATAATTGTTATAATAATTATTATTCAAGATCATTATCATAAAGTCAAGATTTTGTTAATGTTATAAAGGAATTGAGTAGCGCCGACTTTATCAGTGCCAATGAGGCGCCTCATCTCTAAATGATTGCTGGTTGTAGATATTTATATTGAAGATCTCTTTACTGTTGCTTAAGATATTGATCGTACAGGGTGTCTCAAAATAAACAAGTAAGAGCACTATATTCGGCTGTGCCGAATCTTTTATACCCACCACCAATTTTGTGTACATTTAAAGCACAATATTTATTATCTTGTTAATCGCTTTGGAATAATCTCTTTATAATAAAATACGTATCACTTTCTTTGTAGAGGGTGGTTAAATTTTAAGGGCCCATGTTGAAGGTGAACTACACCTAGTCTTTAAATTTGTTTTCTGCATTTCACTTGACATTTATCAATCTCAAACTTATTCAATTTGATCCGTGGAAAGAGCAACGCTTTAAAGTTATTCAGGTTTTTTTATAAAAATGGGCGTTCAAGTCAAAATGCATTTTGTGCATAATTCTTTTGATCAACATAATCGTTCAAATTCGTCCACAATCGGGAAAATTGTAAAAATTTTTTTTAAAATGTTAGAAAATCTGTGAATGCCTTCTTAGTTCGTTGAATGGGCACCATTGCTGTTATATTTGCGATAGTGTGGCAAAAGAGCAGTCAACCTCGCCTCATCATCATGCCTAACAATTGAGCATCAACATTGTCATTGAAAATTTGGAACATCAGATAGAGGAGTGGCGCCAAGGATGGGGGGCCATTTGGCAGATATTTTGTTAAATACGTAATTGAACCATACAAATATTATCATTATAAAAAAAATAATAATTATTTCCTAAATAATTTGCTTTTTATTTAAATTCAACATCGCCCTTAAAATTTAACCACCCTTTATAACTTCGATATGCTACTAAAATGCTTTTGTAAATGTAGTCTTTCAATGAAAGTGGGCATTAAAGTAGGCGTGTCAATAAAGTTTTTGCTAATGAGTACAACTTAGGTGTTTCAATATAGTCCTTTATTTTCCCAAAAACTTTGTCAATAGAGAAATTACATGAATTTAAGATAAACCGTTGGGAGGTAGGCGTTAAAGTGAGCGCGTCACCTTACCTTTTTGGCACAACAATTACATTGATTAGAAGGATATACGTAGCAAATTTTATCATCATACCTCTAATTTTGGCGGTTTTATGAGCTTTTAAATTTCATTAACGGTAGATAACGTGAAAAGTGGGCATTATAGTAGGCGTGTCAAAGTTGTTTTTGCGAATGAGTACAACCTAGGTGTTTCAATATAACCCTTTGGTATTCCAAAATCTTTATTAATAGAGAAATTATATGAATTTTAGGTAAAACGTTATATGGGATGTGAGCATAAAAGTGGGCGTAGCACCTTAATTTTCTGGCACAGTAATGACATTGCCTAGGGGGGTATACGTGGCAAATTTTATCATCATACCTCTCATTTTGGTGGTTTTATGAGCTTTTAAATTTCATTAACGGTAGATAACGTGAAAAGTGGGCATTATAGTAGGCGTGTCAAAGTTGTTTTTGCGAATGAGTACAACCTAGGTGTTTCAATGTAACCCTTTGGTATTCCAAAATCTTTATTAATAGAGAAATTATATGAATTTTAGGTAAAACGTTATATGGGATGTGGGCATAAAAGTGGGCGTAGCACCTTAATTTTCTGGCACAGTAATGACATTGCCTAGGGGGGTATACGTGGCAAATTTTATCATCATACCTCTCATTTTGGCGGTTTTATGAGCTTTTAGATTTCATTAACGGTAGATAACGTGAAAAGTGGACGTTATAGTAGGCGTGTCAAAGTTATTTTTGCGAATGAGTACAACTTATGTGTTTCAATATAGCCCTTTGTCATTCCAAAATCTCTATTAATAGAGAAATTATATGAATTTTAGTTAAAATGTTATATGGGAGGTGGGCGTAAAAGTGGGCGTGGCACATTGTTTTTCCGTTACAAAAAGCAAAGTGTGCAAAATTTCAGAGTCGTACGTCCAATTTTGTTGCTTTTATGACGTTTTTGTTTTTAAATATACCGAAAAATACACTGTGCGGTATAAATTTTCGTACATTTTGAGCGATAACTCCTCTCCTAATGCATAGATTTAGATAATTTTCGGGGAAATATATTTGTTTTACTCAGGAAATATATATTCGAAGTTTCATGAGTCTACGTTAATGCGTTTGGACACAATTCCATTTTATTCAATGTTCGAAGGACACGGTTTTTTCGACCTACTCTTGCTTTTCGAGCTATAACTCTCTTCCTAATATTCCGATTTAGCCCATTTTTAATACCAAACCCCCTAGCTTTTTCGGTGCGACCTCTATCGTGCTTTCAACAGACGGACAGACGGACGGACATAGCAAGATCGTCATCAAATCAAACCCTGATTCAGAATATATATACTTTATGGGGTCTAAAAAGGATATTTCGATGTGTTACAAACGGAATGACAAAATGAATATACCCCCACCATTTTTTTGGTGGCGGGTATAAAAATACTGATTATGACAATTGAGAGTGGATCACTCGTTTAGTGTTTAAGAGCTTTATAAAAACAGCAAACCTGCTACAATATTTTGCAATATTCCAAATTATAAATTTTTATTGGAAAAATATACTTTGGGCTATCAAGTTAATTAAGACAGATTTAAACATGTAGATTATTAATCAGTCAGTTCTTGGACTGTGAAATCAATATGATTTGTCCAAATACATAATGATCTGAGAAAGTGATTCTAAATCGAATATATGCAAGTAAAAAATGTGTTGAGTTGAGTTCCTGGCGAGCCTGCAAAGACGTTTTAAAAAATGTAACAAATGATGAAACAGTATTACGTCTGCAACTTTGAGTAAAAGTTTTGTTAAGAAATCGTGGTGTAAAATTAAATCTAAGGAATGAGTGGCAAATTTCTTATATTATTTTTTGATGTTTTTGTTGTGTTTTGTTTACAAAATGAATGATTTTTTTTGGAAAATATGTCAAAATTGTTGAGAAGCACCCCGTCCTATAGTCTGCCGTATTCATAAAAACTATTTATGGTTTGAAAAAGGCTTATTTGACAGATGTTGTACAGAAATTTACCAAAAAAGCTTTTAGTAAACCTACAACATTGTTTATAAATATGGCAGTTAGAATGAAAACAAGTAAAAGTGCTATATTCGGCCGTGTCGAATCTTATATACCCTTCACAACGTGTAGTCATGCAATAACAGTAGTTTGTATCACCATTCATCTCATATGAAATACGTACATATGTACATATACAAACATCCCATTGCAGAATTATAAATTGAGTTTACGTATGTACATGTTTCCAAAAAAAAAAATACAAAAAAAAAACAATAAAAAAAACATTAAAAATAAATAAAAATAAAAATTTTTTAAAAAATTAAAAAAAAATTTATAAAAAAAATAATAAAAACATAAATATTATATAAAACAAAAAAATTTTTTTTTGGCTCAGCTGGGATTACATGCCACGTTTACTCTAACCAGTATGTATGTATGTTGTTGTTGTAATTGTGAAAAAAACGAGGTGGTCGTGGTTTTTTGCTCATATCTCAGAAAGTTATAAAGCGATTGTGCTGAATTTCAACAGCGATTCATTTCTGGATATTTCCAAGAGATTGATACCATATACAGATCTGAGGAACATATAGTTGCTTCTAAAAGTTGATTTCAACCAACACACGGACAGACGGTCAGGGCTTAATCGACTCCTCTATTCATAAGCTTTCAGAAAATATATACTTTATGGGTTCGGAAATGAAAATTGTAGAAATTACAAACGGAATGACAAAGCTATATATACTATTGTGCACCACAGGTGAAGGGTATAAAAATAACACAGATTCCATCTTACGATTGCATTCTGAAGCGAATAGGCGAGAAAAATTACATTACGTGGGTATTATACATATAAGTGAGGCGAACGTCAGTTTAACAATTGGATGACATTATTTAAAAGAAATTAGTTTACAAATGTTATAATTTAACAATTCGAGGGCTTATATTTAATACCCGCCATACGCCAAAACACACATTTTCAGGAGAGAGAAAAAACTGTTTCATTCCAAAATTCTTAAGGTATGAATTAATCTTTCTTCTATAATATTTTTTAAATATGACTACTGAGTCACCCTTATAAAAAAAATATAACTTTTTACTCTATTCGTAGCGATATGGTTGATGTCGGGTATTGCAACTGAAATCTTTAAATATTTTTATGGCGTAAAGCGGTTATTGCACAGTAATAAAAAATATTTTTTTTTGCTCTAATGTAATTTTATTAAATTAAGTTTTTGTTTAACGTTTTTTTAACATAAAAGAATTCAATAACAAAACAAGAACAAAAAAAAAATTATTAAAAAAAGGTAATTGAAATTGGACATTGCCACAATGCTTCTTATTACTTTGACTCCATCTGAACTAAATTATCATAAACATAATGATACTCTAGTAGTATAACCTGTTTCAAATCTTGAAGATTTTTCTATTTACTAGGATGGATTGGAAGATGAGCAGTATGCAAAGGCTTTGGTTCAGTATATCCTGTGTACTTCTTAATTCTGTTGGGCAATTTATTTTTTTTTTCATTAAAGATAACTTTAAATTGAACTTCTCCACTTGGCAAATACTTTAGTGATCTTAAATTAGAAACTGTTGGATCATTTTTGGTTCGACCAGGTCTAATGCTCGAAAAGCGAATAAGTTTGGCATCATTGAAGTTTTTAAAAAAACTGTATATATATAATGGTTTAATAACTACTGTGTCATTAATTTTAACTGTTTTTCGTGATTCTTTGGTTATTCTGATATAGTCTATTGGCAAGTATTTTGATTGATTTTTAAGTTGTAAGGAGTTATAAGACATTTTAACCTATTGTTAGGATCTTTGAATTGTATTGAATTTCCTAATGGGAATAAGCTGTTTGCTTAACAAATTCTTTTTTATACAACAAACATTTATTGTGTCCGTTGTCCGCTACAAATATTTTTGTTTTTGTTGAAATATTTGTAGTTATTGACAGTTAATTTTTGCTTGTTAACTAGAAGGCGTAAATTAAAACGTAAAAATAAAAACTAGGCAGTACAGTCCATAATCTCATAGAATTAACAGTGTCAATATATATTTATGAGAGAAGGAACGGGTGGAAATTTATTCTTTCCGTATTCTTAATGTATGGCGTATGGCGGGTATTGCATAAAAAAAAATCATGCGGTTCATAGCGATATATAAATATAATAAGTATAATATGTTAATTCTTTTTTCGGAAATTTTTGTCAGAGATTAAGTTGGCATCAGTGAACAATTTGCGATCAAAAAGTAATTTTCCAATAATTGATGTATGTCGGGTATTGAATATTAGCCCTCGAATTACTTTTTCATAACAAATATAATTAAATGAATGAATTATAATAAATATACTTTTATTGGCATATGACTTACTTTTTATGCAAGGCGAAATCATACAGGTAAAATTATCAGCCCCACTGATGGGAAAGAATTTGGTCAAAATTTATTAAATTCACTTTGATTTCGTTTATTAATGCTGGAATGGAAATTGAGATTTTGGTATCGGTAATAAAAAATTAACTAAGTGTACTTTATTGATAAAATATGTACCACAGGTATGTATATATGTTGCCATTTATAATGTTTTTTATAAATCTATATCCTTTTTTTAATAAAATTTTATTAAATTTAACATATCATAACAACTTTTCCATCCCTGATATACAAATTGGCCTTTACGGAAAATCTAAAAAGTAGGTTTGTTGCAAGACGAATTCATACAGGTTAAATAATCAGCCCCCTGATGGGAAGGCATTTTGTCAATATTTTATGAATTCTCCTTGATTTCACTTATTAATGCAGGGATGGAAAATTGTATTTTTGTTTTCGTATTAAGCAATTAACTAAAGTGTACTTTTTCGATAATAAATGTATCAAATTTATGTATATTTATTGTTTTTGCACCATTTATATTGTTTTTCACAAACACATATCCTTTTTTTTCGTAAAATTTCATTAAATTAAACATATCACAATAAGTTTTCCATCCCTGTTATACAAATTGGCTATGATAGAAAATATCCTCTAAAAAGTTGCTTTGTTTTATCAATTCGCCGTTGCATATACCTGTATGAATATGCATTGGATTGTTGTAAGAATTCGCCATTGCTTAAACGTGTATGAATATGCCCTGTTTTTTATGCCAACCATAAAATAGAGATATAGTGCCTTGGGTATAACTATTTCGTCATGTCGTTTGTAACACATCGAAATATTCCTTTTCGGATGCCATTAAGTATATATTTTCTAAATACTGGTTTTATTCCAAAATGGTCTAGTGATGTATGTTCCTCTGTCTGTCTATTGCAAGCAGAAAACTGAGTAGTAAACATGGCAGAAATCGGTTCATTAGAAAAAAAACTTATGCATGGTAATGTAGAAGCAAGTCAATACGTATATTTGGCATCAAACAAAACATGAATGATAATAAACACAGAGCAATACAATTTCTTAGTTATATTTTTGGGTGCAAAAATATGTTTCCTCCTGAAAATAATTTAAATTCGTAAATTATTGGGCAAAAAAAGTAGAATACAGTAAACAATACGAAAGTGTAAAGTTAATAATAAGAAAGAAGTCTAAAACAAATTGGATATAAAATGACAAGTATGCAGAATACAGTTAACTATGAAAGAATTCAAAATCAAAAAATAAAGCAAAATGGCGTATAACATTAAATCTAAAATCTAGGCTACGCTACGATGTGGTTATTACACCAAGCACATGATAATGATGGGTATTATTCAGCAAGGCCGAATATTTTACTTACTAAATATAAATATTCTTTTGAGACACCCTGTAAATTGTATATTCATTCGTTCTTCTTTTTATCTTGTTATAATTATTATACGTTAAAACCAAGATTTATTTATTTATCAGGTACTCTTGATTCGTCAGCTGATTATTTTTTTCAACACTTATTTTAAATTTCAGCTGTCAAAATGCATAAATAAAAAACAAATTTCTAATTTATTTCAAATGTCAAACTTCATTTATAAAAAATATTAACAAAAAGTTCTCTCCGAACTGCAATTACCTGATGAATAAATATGCCTTGGTTAAAACCTTCGTTGTTGTTTTATAACCTTCACACGTGAGTGTAATAGTTTTTAATTCCGAATAAATTTAATTTAGCTTAGACCCAAGGCATATTTATTCATCAGGTAATTGCAGTTCGGAGAGAATTTTTTGTTTATATTTTTTATAAATGAAGTTTGACATTTGAAATAAATTAGAAAAGAGAGAAAATTGTTTTTTATTTATGCATTTTGACAGCTGAAATTTAAAATAAGTGTTGAAAACAAAAATCAGCTGACGAATCAAGAGTACCTGATGAATAAATATGCCTTGCTTAGACCCTTTGTCCGTTTGTATGCTGAAATCGAAATTTTGAAGTCTCCACGTGTACATCAGACTCCTGTATGGTATCACTTTATTGGTTGGGTATATTAGGAGATGACGTATATTTTATTTAATAACTGATGTATTTTCTGTTTTGGTCCCAGCTTCCATAAAGTCATTCAGTATATCTTACTCGTTTAAAAGTCATCATCTAGATGAAACAAACAGTATTTTATTAACTTTTGTATCTCCAAAACAAATCTCTTTAAACAACAATGACAATTTCGAACAACATGACTCCACTCATGCACTTATATTTACAGAACAAAATCTTCATCATGTTTTTAAATTTCGCCCACAGAGGAGTGTGGTATTTTTTTTTATATAGTTAAAGCTCGCATAGATCATATATGCAAAAAAAAAAATAAAATAATAAGATGTGCGTTCAGTTAAGAATGCAATATTTTAAGCGAGCGTAGTAAGTACTTGCCACCAATGTCATCAACGAGCTTAAATGATGAATTAAGATGTCGAATTGTAAAAGTAGTTGGTTGGTAAGTTATCGTGGTAGTTCATTACGCGCGAGCTGTCAGGTGGAGTCTGTATGACACCGTTTTGCAAGACCACTGCTCGATAGATTTAGTCTTAGGGGTAAGAGGGTAGTAGAAGATCCATACCATAGCCGTGAGTTTTATCAGCAGCTCGTTAGCGTTTGATATTGAATTCTGAAATTTGATATTCAAAGAGTGTTACTATACATGTATCCAATTTACGCCACCTCTTCTCGGCTTTACCAAAAAAAGTGTGTGAAAATCTTGCTTTTAATTAATTCAATTACAACTTCATTTGCGTTAGAGATATCTAGTACAGAGCAACGTCACTCAGCTGACCAAGCCTTGAAAACTACTTTCAGCATTAACCGACTAATTTAGACGTGGTGGTGTCAGATATGAATGACAAGATGGCCTTCTGACTTTCAACGCGTTATTTAGTAAAGAGAGGCTATTATGGAAAAGAGTAAAATTTTCAAATAAAATTTATCACGTCTTTTAATTAATTAATTGAGAAAACGAATACGCCAAATACACTACATAAGTCCTTACGATGTAATATATTATCAGTCTGTTTGTTTTGAGTTTATATGATTTTGTATACAGTCTATTGATTGTGTTAGTATTTGTTGTTATTGGATTGAGTAAATGCAAATTTTTTATAAGTAGAAATTACAAACGTGTTCCTATAAAATTATTTTCACATTAAGAGGGAAACAAAAGTTATACCCTTAAAAAAACTTTACTACCAAAAAGAGCTACCTGATGACTTCGTATGTTGTTTTTGTAATTAACAAGGGCTTATTTCATTCCCTCCATTAGCACTGCTCATTGAGCAGCCTTACGAGCAGATGATAAATAAAATGGCATTACTTTAATGAGAGCTAAAAAATCACTCGTTAAAAAAACTATGATTCATTTCTCACTGTACAGAAGCAATACAGAAGACAAACATACTATTTATGCAAACAATACCACCTTTCTCATGAACAATATGCAATACTGCAAGCAAATAAGGTCGGCACTGCTTATGTAGGCTTGTTAGCCGACTCACATTAAATGATTAAATTTTTCTAATATTATTGGCAACTGATTAATATGCTGTTCTATTAAATGAAATATTTACTCATTCATAAGGTTTTAAAATCAAAATAAAATAAAATATAAATGATTACACCATCATCAGTATATTGTCACTTCAACACCTCCAATAGAATTCATTATTAATCAGCAGAGCATAGAAAGAGAAGTAAAAATATGTCAAGAGTTTACTTTAAGCCAAAAGTAATACAAAGTAGTGGAATAAAAAAATTTCATTTGATTTTACTTGATTTTTCATTTTACTTTATAATCCACTAAAGAAATGCAAAGATTAGTATCAGCATTTAAAAGAAAAAAATGCGACACAGACCACAGCATAAAAGAAAATGGAAAAACTTTATGTCATTTAAATTTTATACTAATGATTTCAATCTCATGCCGACTGATGTTTTTTAAAACATCTTTGCATGAAGGAATATAAAGAAATTTTAAAGAACATAAAAAATAAATGATAAACTGAAAACACGTAGGAACTCCCCAAGGATCTTTTTTGTTCGTATTTTCTGGTAACGAATCTCGAATACAGGAAACGCAATTTGTTGGTTTTGTTTAGTTGTTAGAAAATATTACATAAAAAAAAAATTAAATAATGTAAAAAGGTTTATAGCTGTTTTAGTAGTTTTTTTTTTTTTGTTGAAATTTTTGTTGGACAACTTTTACAAACACTGTCCCTTTCAGTGTTTAAAGTGAAACATGTTTTTGGTAGATTAAGAAAAACTTAACTAAAAACGTAAGAAATCATTATGAAGTATAAGAAGAAATAATGCTGAAGTTTGTCTTTAAATATGTGTAACTCAATTCTGCTGTTTAAAGTAAATTTGAAAGTTCAAACATTTTAAATTAAGAGAATTTTAAACAAAATAACCTTGAATAACACTGTTAAACATTAATGTTTAGCTTTGTTTTTGTTTACAACAGTGCGTAACAGACATAAGAACATCTTTCAATTTACATCTTTCATAACATTAAATTAAAGTCGTATATATTTAATCCTGTCGTTCCCGTGTAGAGCATAGGGCCATTCCAAATATATTCCATTAAGATCTATTTCCAACTATTGAGTTTATTTCATTCGAGAATTTGTTTGCCTTTGTCACTACGCTTACAAGCTGCCTTCTCTACGTGTGAGCGGGTCTTCCCTTTCTTTTGTTTCCTTGTGGGTTACAATCGAAGCCAGTTTTTGTTAAGTTTTCTTGTGGTTTACGTAACGTGTGATCTACCCAATTCCACTTGCTTTGTGATATCTCAGATTGTAGAGGAGCTTGATTCGTGGCTGCCTATAGGTCTGCGTTGCTTGTTATATTTGGCTAAAAGATTTTCAAGATCAATCAATGCATTTATATCTCGAGCCACTTTATTGCAGGTCTCACATTCGTAAGGTTGACTTCACGCAGGAGTTAAGTATACCGATCTAAATTTATTGTGACATATGCGAAGCCTTTAATACTGAATTTAGAAGACCAAAGGATTTCCGGGCGTAGTTGGTGTAGTTTGTAATGTCTGCACTACGGAAGGGCAGGTGCTGGTGTGTACTCATCTGAGTTGAACTTATCCTGCACCCTGCATCTGGGGGAGTACGTGTCAGTCTAACAGGCAGAAATGCTTGGTTTGCTGCACGCGTTGGACCACCTGTTGGAATGTCGAATGTATGGGAAGAGAATTCTTATTGCACTTGACAACCAGTCGGTTATAAAACGTATGCAGCGGATAAATGTGAACTCCTCTTTGGTGCTTGACTGTGTTCTAAAGCTCAATAGGTGTGCCTCTACAAATGAGTTAACGCTGAAGTGGGTTGAAGGACACGTAGGCATAACTGGGAATGAGGCTGCTGACGAACTTGCGAAGATGGGGTTTGAGGCTGCATTCTGCGGACCGGAACCCAGAACTGCTCTGGGTAATGGGTTAATGCGGGCGAGGATCTTTCAGTGGGTGAACTCTATAAACTTGCGAAGGTGGATGGAGGGAACCACGTGTAGACAGGCCCGTATGGTGCTCAGGGAGCCACTTGGCAGGGGTGCAGTGAAGATACTCGGTTTTAATCGGAGTATGATGAGCTGGATCAATGTGTTGATTACAGGACATGGTAACTTCAAATATCATCTGAAGAGGATGCAGATCTTGGATGATGATATTTGTAGAATGTGCCTGGAGGATGCCGAGACGGCAGCGCATGTAGTATGCGAGTGTCCGGCGTTGGCGAGCGGAAGATTAATGATCACAGGCAAGCACACTTTAAGTGTGAGTGCGATGGGGGACCTTAGTCTGAGGGAGATGCTGGCGATTACAAAGGACTGTGCGATAAGGATTATCGACAATCACCAGTCGGCAGTGTGAAATCGTTTTCCTAGTCCAGAGCAAACGCCGGTTGTGGCGCGGGACTCAGTGATTGAAGGTATACTGATCGGTAGACACGAAATCACTGAGGAGCGAAGGGGGTCGAAAAGGGACCCGTGATAGTAGTTGTCTGCTTCGATATTCCCTCTACATGTGTAAATGTCTGCACTAGAGCTTTTTATATTTTCAAGCACTGTGCCGTTTATTCGTTGCTGTTGAACGTTGTCGGTGTTCATTTGAATGGATTTAGTTTATTTCGTGTTTATTTTTAACCCTGCTCCCGCTATGGTTGCTACTATAAGATGTTGTTTTCATACATGATGCCATGTGGTTAAGAGCACGTAAACGTCTTCGGCTTAGTAAAGGTTACTGTTATACTTCTACTGCTATAATCATTATACACTTAGGACTATGTCAGACAGTAAGGGGAAAAAAAAGCGTCCCTGCCTTATGTAATTTTTTCCTTCTATCAGGCTACTGAATATATTATAGTGTAGAACCTTATAAGTGGAACCATTGTAAAGAGTTTTTTGCCTTCAAGTGCTTTTTCAAAATCCTTTAACACGAAGTGTAATGGGGACTTCTACACAATAAACTAGACCCAATAGTAGTACACAAGTTTATTTTAAAGCTTAACTAGTGCGTTTGCTATTTAAATGAAAAAATAAAATAAATGTTTGTACAAAAAGCACCTTCAACCGAAGTAGATATTCAAGTTAATGTTAATATAAATTAGCACAAGTATAAAGTTAATGACTTAACAGTGTTGGCTGTTTTCCTTCGTATCCTTGTCTTTATCTTTAATAATGTGCAAATGTCCTGCAGCTTAAACAAAAGTTAAACAAACTTAAACCCCCATAAAAACAAGATATTTTTTTTTTCTTATTTTTTTAAGCAATTTTTTTTTCGGGATGTAATTTGTAATGTGATTTATTTAAAGCACGTAAATAAATTAACAAAAAGGAATAAAAACTCTTACACAAAATTTAAAATTTTATCTAAAGTTTTTAGATAAAAAATTCATACATTTACGCCTTTAAGAAGCTTTCCTGAATAGGAAATTTTTGTCGCATTTAGGGCCTCTTAACTGCTACTTAGAATGGTTTGAAACTTGCAACAGTCAATGCAGGAGTAGTTTTTTGTTTAAAATATTTACTGCAAAAGAGTTGTGATTAGATAATACTGATGTGATTCTATGTTCTAATATAATGTGTAGGACAATTAACGATTATTTTTACATTTTGCTAACAACAGTCTATAGTGGGGTCCTTTACTTCTCACTGCTGATCAGATTCGTTTGCAAATAAAAACAAATAAAAGCAAATAAGTTAGAGAATTAGTAAGATTCTTAAAACAGGACAATTAATGATTTTGCTGGAAAACTTATTTTATTTAAACATACGAGTATTGTTTTGACAACAAACCAGGTTGCAATAGCATTTGAAATATATTTATTCAAAAGATGGCATTCACATTTAAACCGCTTAGTTATAGTTAGAGGATAAATTCACACTTTTAATGAAGTCATCTTACTAAGGATATTGACACTCCAACACCTCCAATAGAATTCATTACTATTCAACTGTAAAAAAGTCTTCATAGAGTGCAGCAGTAACTAAAAGACTTTATTTTCGTTCACACCAAAAAAGTTTGACGATGAAAATCTGTTCATCAAATATATTACTTAGTATGAGAAAACTGGAGAAAAAAACTTTTATATTATTTAAATTTTATACGAATGATTTTAATCTTATTCTTGCTTTGCATTCTGTAGGAAAAGAAATTTTAAAGTTTAAAAAAATTAAATGCTTAAATGAAAGCACGTACTCTCCAAGGACTTATTTAGTTCTTTTTTTTTTGTCTAACGAATCCCAAATATAGTGAACACGCAATTTGTTTGTGTTTTATTTTAAAAGTTTGAAGAAGAAGAAAAAGAAGAAAAACATTTAAAGCATGAAGAGGATTTCCATTGTCTGTGTAGTCAAAATGCTAATTTTTATAAATTTTATTTGTATTTATTTTTTTCTCACACTATATTGTTCATTGGACACGGTTTATTATAGTAAAAGTTGTTTTGCCAATTTCATAAAGTGCATTAATTCAACCGATAATTGTTGTTAGGAGACACTGTTGTTGTCAATAAGAAAAGCATTTAATTATTTAAAAAAATATGCATTAAATAAATAAATTCTACACATTTATTCCCAATGTCATTAATAGTTTGTTAATTGATCATAGATTGACAAGATAAATTTTGTATTAAATTTTTACTTTAAAAAACTTTGATAAATTAAAAAAAATGTAACGTGCCATTACAAATTACACTAAAATACACAAATAATTATACGTAATAGGTTTGATTTACTTATAATTCTCATTGAGTTTTAATTAAGTTTAGTATAAAAAGTCAACGTTTTAGGGTAGAATCGAGAAGCTAGCGACATCGATTGTTTCCCAGACACCTGCTCTGTTGTAAAATAATAGTGTTGCTGTAACCGAATGCAAGTCCCTCCCAATTTTCCTTGCGTTCGTTGCAGACATTAGTTCGTATTTTTTCTGTAGTCGAATATAAGGTCGCCCACATTTTCCTTATATTCATTGAAGTTATAAATCGTAATCCATCGTATCCATTGGCGTAGCCCCAAAATTTTTTCTGGGGCAGCAAAAGCTTTAATCTTTTTCTTCAAAATCATAAACTTAAATATTTAGTTTTTCGTATATATATCGTCGTATCCGAATATAAGACCTTCCGCATGTCCTTCTTTTCGTCGTAATTCTAAAGGCCTCGTTAGCCGAGCGTTGCTGCATCCGTACTGTAATCACGTTGGTGCAGTTATAGAACATCTGAAAACATTACATATGTTTTTAAAATACATAAACAAAACAGCATAAATATATGGACATAAAACAATCCATCTATCTATCTATATATATAAAAGTGAAACTCTGTGTGTGTGTGTGTGTGTGTTAGCTATAGACTCCGAAACTGTAAAACCGATCGGACTCAAACTTTGGCAAGTTACTGTACACAATCCAGGGAGTTTTTTTGGGTGGAAAAAAAATGTGCGGGGCCACGCCCATAAGAAATTAGTTATCATTTTAAGCTACTTGCACTTGACCGATTTTTCTGTAACTTTGTACACATATTGACCTTGATTATACAATTTCGTGATTAGAAAAGTGGGCGGGGCCTCGCCCATAAAAAAGTTATAATTTTGAGGTACTTGCACTGGACCGATTTTTCTGAAACTTTGCACACATATTGAGCTGTCATGACTTTACAATTTCGTGATTAGAAAATTGGGCAGTGCCACGCCCATAATAAATAAATTATCATTTTCAGCTACTTGAACTTCACCGATTTTTCTGATACTTTGCACACATATAAAGCTGTCATGACTATACAGTTTCGTGATTAGAAAAGTGGGCAGGGCAACGCCCATTAAAAAAAGTTATAGTTTTTAGTTTTTTGCACTTGATATTCAATTTAAATTCAGAATGCATTTTTATTCATTAAGAGGCGTAGCAACGCGCGCCGGGCTTTTCTAGTAAAATATAAAAATAACCTCAAAAGTATGAAGACAATTTATCCACGGTATATTTAAAACCATAACTGAGTTAGTTTGTTTTATATATTAACAAAGGATTTTTCTTCTCTTGTTTATCTTCATGTTAAGAAGTTTACAAATATCCTAAAGGTTGGAAAAAGTTTGACATTCTTACACCCCAACAAAACGACGATTTCATTATTTTCTTTGTATTATAATCAGGGGTAGGAAGTTCATGCAAACGCATGTTTTTTCGCTTAAGTCTGAGATCAAAGTTATCAACATATCTTTGAGATTTGAAGGATTTGCGTTGAAATGGCATAGATTTTTTAATGCATATTTTACTGTAAGCGTATATTTTGCATAATTTTCTTCACACACTTGTTTTCATAGGATTTTCTTACGTTCTCTACTTTAAGTGCATTAACTTAAATCAGCAAAAAGCATATCATCGACATATTAACTTTAGAATTTCGCCCTGTGAAGCAATGAATCTTTGCCTACCAACATGACACCGTAAGGGATTTGGCTCCAACCGGTAGACCACGTTAAATTTGCACTGTGAAAAATATTAAACGTGTAGAGAAAAGTGTTAACGAACACCGGAAACATCTACCAAAGGCATTTTTCTCAGCTAGGAATGGTTAGTAAGTGGTTATTTAAGGTGCAACTCATGCAAGATTAATAGCAAGGTGTGAATTTTACAGTTTAATTTAAGTAGTTGGCCAGGAATGAAATCAATTTTATTAAAAATCTGATTTTTGAGTGACGAACCTCATTTTCATTTGAATGACTTTGTCAATAAGAAGAGATATGGATTTTAAGGATCTAAAAATCCAAGAGCCATTTAAAAACGCCAGTTGCACCCCATTAGGTGAACAGAATGGGGTGGCATTACATCTGAAAATAGCATTGGGCCTTTCTTCTTCGAAAATGAAGATGGAAGTGATATGACCGTAAATGAAGGTAGATAATTTTTTACGTCCTGCTTTTGAAGACAGACCTGAAAATGTGGTTTCAACAGGAAGTACGCACTGCCCACACAGTCCGAGACATAATGGCACTTTTAACTAACATTTTTAGAAAGCGATTAATTTCCTGAAATTCAAAAATTAATTGACCAACACGTTTACCAGCGTTTTCATTAGGGTAAATTGAAGGAAGGAGAATATGTAAACAAGCCTGAGAAAATCCTTGAACTCAAGATTAATATTGTATCAGATATTCGAGCGCTACAGACACAAATTTTAAAAGATGTTACGGCAATAGAGTCATGTAAGTGATATTATTTTTCAAAGTAAAAAATTTCTATTTTGTGTATTTTATAATCTGAAAAAAAAGTTAAGCTAAAAAGTTATTAAGTTTTTAAACCCCACGTTCACTTCGGGTCACACTGTATACATTAGAAGATATATGGTGTTAATATTGTTGGTGTATAAAGCAGTATTTTACTCGGCTTAATATCGTGATTTCGCTTTTTTTAAATACTATCTTAAGCTGATATTAAAGTGCTTGATTAATGCGATGCTTCGGTTATGTAAAGCAGCAGTTGTTGTTGTGTATTTATCATGATAAGTTTTCCTAAATTGTTATAACCTCCCCATTCTGGACTGGTTCAGAGAACCAGTCAAACTATCTAATAAAAGTAGAAGTGTCAGCAAGACTTAGCGTTGACACTTTGAATACGCTACACGACAAAGCACGATGAGTGCTTTTGTGTATGTTCGTTCAACAGATGACAAACTGGCAAACAAACACTTTTTGCAACAAAGAAGGTTGTGTACTAGACTGTACCGACCTCTAACATCAGCCCTAAAAGTGAGGTATTTAAGTTCCTCGATGTAAAAGTAATTTAATATGTACCAACTCAAGTACCAAAGTATCTCCACACCCAATTTGATCCCGTTCAGAAGAAAAGAAAAGACAAAAAAAACAGACAAACATTTTAAAAGGCGCATATTTTAGGCGCTTAAAACACACTTTTTTATTGCATGAACTTCCTGTCCCTAGCTAAATCCAAGACACTTAGTTAAAAATAAAATAAAAACAAGTAACAGTGCTATATTCGGCCGTGCCGAATCTTATATACCCTTCACAACGTGTAGTCATGCAATAACAATTGTTTGTATCACCATTCATCCCATATAAAATACGTGCATACGTACACGTTAGAATAAATGTGGCATCGAATCCCAGCTGAGCCAAAAAAATTTTATTTTATTTTATTTAATATATTATTTATATTTTATTATTTTTTTTATATTTTTTTTAAATTTTTTTAAAAAATTTTTTTAGAAAAATTTTTAAAAAATTTTTTTAAATTTTTTTTTAAATTTTTTTTAAATTTTTTTTTTGTAGTTTTTTTTATTATTTTTTTCTTATTTTTAATATTTTTTTTTTGTAATTTTTTTTGTTTAGTATGTTTTTTACATGTATGTATGTATGTTTGTATGTTGTTGTTGTAATTGTGAAAAAAAACGAGGTGGTCGTGGTTTTTTGCTCATATCTCAGAAAGTTATGGGGCGATTGTGCTGAATTTCAATAGCGATTCATTCCTGGATATTTCCAAGAGATTGATACCATATACAGATCTGAGGAACATATAGTTGCTTCCAAAAGTTGATTTCAACCAACACACGGACAGACGGATAGACGGACAGACGGTCAGGGCTTAATCGACTCCTCTATTCATAAGCTTATAGAAAATATATACTTTATGGGGTCGGAAATGAAAATTGTAGAAATTACAAACGGAATGACAAAGCTATATATACCCTTGTGCACCACAGGTGAAGGGTATAAAAAGCAAACAAGAGAGAAAAATCTGTGGGAATATTATCAAAACTGGAAATGAAATATGGGTAGACTTTAGCAGTGTATGCGCTAAAACATAGTTAGAAATAGAAAATTAAATTGTTTCTTGCTTAACTGCATTCACAAGTTTTACGAAGAATTATGTGCGCATAAGAAAAGAAAAAACGTTCGGAAAGACAGACAGACAAACAGGACAAAATTCTCAAAAGTACTTTTTGCATTCCGATTACACTGCTCTGCAACAAAATCCTCCATTTAATAAAACTATGTGGACTATATGGATTTCGACGCGCTAAACTCAAATCCGTTGTCGGTTTCTTTCCATCAGATCGGGATTTTTTTTTATGGGCGTGGCAAATTTTTCCCCCTAAATTAGTCAGGTACGGACACATATTTAATCGTAACTCGAGAATCAGTCATCCGATTTTCAAAAATAAAACACTAAAAAATGTGTAACAAAATTGTTTTTATTTCAGTGGAATACAATTTTTCTCTATCTCTTATCGTTTTGGAGTTATTTAAAAATTAATGAAGAAAAATATTTTTTTTCGTGCAAAATTCGTATTATTTTTCAATTTAAAAATGGAATTAAAAAAAAGATAAGGCAAATATTCAACATTTTAAACTTTTTTCTGAGAGCTATTTATCTTGGAAATAAAAAAAGCCATAAACCATAAAAATCGGTTAAAAAATGTGGATTTTATTGTCAATTTACCGCAGGTACCCAATATTGTAATGCAACCAGCCTAACATATGATATATGTAACATTTCGTTATGTGAGCAGGTAATGGAACTAAAGTACAACGGTATTTTACATAGATCTTGGAATTAATATTTATAACAGTATTTTTCAATTACCTGTGATTTCAAATTAAGAACGTTAGGGTAGATTCTGGTATTTATTGTATATATAGAAGCTAATGGGCAATAAGTTAGTCACTTTTAATTTGAATGTCGTGCGGTTAAAATCGGCAACAGTAAATAGATCTTATAGTGTACTTTGTTATTGTTTAAAGAAATAAAGCAATTATAGAATCCACAAACGCTTTCATATTACAAAACGTCAAGGATTTGTAACAAACCTCTAAATTTATTTTATTACGTATGTGGCGATCTAACTTTAAGTTCTCAACGGGAGACAATATCTTCCAGGCTTAAAGATGCTTATTGCCGTTATTTTGGGTTTCCTATCGATGATAGAGATAAAAATTGGCTGCCGAAAATATGTTGTAGTAACTGTGGTAAGTCTTTAAGAGGTTGGTTAAAAGGAAGTCATAAGTCTTTATGAAGCCGTTTATGAAGCCAGCGATTTGGATTGAACCACAAAATCATCAAAATGATTGCTACTTTTGCCATACTAAAACACGTGGGTTTACGAAAAAAACAAAAAATAAAGTTACATATCCAAATACTTTATGCGTCAAACGACCAGTTTTCCAATTTACAAGTAAATTTTTACCTCCATTGCCTCCTACAGACTATGAAGAAGATGGGCTTTCTGCAGCAACTGAATCCACTTACGCCAGCATGGGTGTTTCTTCGCATTCATTTGGAAGTCCAAAGAGTACACCTTATTATACCCTTCACCTGTGGTGCACAAGGGTATATATAGCTTTGTCATTCCGTTTGTAATTTCTACAATTTTCATTTCCGACCCCATTAAGTATATATTTTCCGAAAGCTTATGAATAGAGGAGTCGATTAAGCCCTGACCGTCTGTCCGTCTGCCCGTCTGTCCGTGTGTTGGTTGAAATCAACTTTTAGAAGCAACTATATGTTCCTCAGATCTGTATATGGTATCAATCTCTTGGAAATATCCAGGAATGAATCGCTATTGAAATTCAGCACAATCGCCCCATAACTTTCTGAGATATGAGCAAAAAACCACGACCACCTCGTTTTTTTTCACAATTACAACAACAACATACAAACATACATACATACATGTAAAAACATACCAAACAAAAAAAATTACAAAAAAAAAAATATTAAAAATAATAAAAAAAAACTAAAAAAAAAAAATTTTTTAAAAATTTAAAAAAAAATTTAAAAAAATTTTTCAAAAATTTTTCTAAAAAAATTTTTTAAAAAAATTTAAAAAAAATATAAAAAAAAATAAAAAAATATAAATAATATATTAAAAAAAAAAAAAAAATTTTTTTTGGCTCAGCTGGGATTCGATGCCACATTTATTCTAAGGTGTACGTATGCACGTATTTTATATGGGATGAATGGTGATACAAACAATTGTTATTTCATGACTACACGTTGTGAAGGGTATATAAGATTCGGCACGGCCGAATATAGCACTGTTACTTGTTTTTCGAGTTAAACTGATATGAATAACTTAGTTTGTAAATCAATGCTTTAAAAAAAACAAGTCTGAGCTTCTTGCATCCCAATGAAAAGAATGGAGTTTGGTGCAAACGGACGTTAACGTCTCTTACTTTCGAAATAAAGAACAACCTTTTATAATTTACTTCAGCAAAGAGGAAGGTTTGATATTTTGCGATAATGCTGATGGACTTTTGCGACAACTGTGTTTCAGTCATAAATCTCAGGATTGGCGGCTTGTTATTAATTCATCCAAGACAAGTCTGAAAGGCGATTTACTTCACAATGGCAACAAATTTCCATTGGTCCCACTCGCGTATGCAAGAAATATGAAAGAAAACTATTGTAGCATGAAGATGGTACTACAAAAAATGTTTATATTCCCATTACTCATGGAACGTAAGTTTGAAAGTCGTAGCAATGTTAAATGGATTGCAAAGTGGATATAACAAGTTTTGTTGCTTCTTATGTGAATGGGATAGCCGCGCGAAAGAAAAACACTACAATGTTAAAATTTGACCGAAAAGAGTAAATTTTATTCCAGGAAAAAAAAATTAGCAGAAGAGCCTTTAAATCAAAAGGAACAAACTCTTCTGCCTCCTCTTCACATAGAGCTAGGCCTAATGAAAAATTTTGTCAAAGCAATGAACAAGGATGGTGTAGCTTTTCTATACATTAAGAGCAAATTTCCTAGAATCAGAGATGCTAAAGTAAAAGAAGGCATATTTGTAGGTCCACAAATATGACAAATTATGAAGGACGAGGTCTTCAGAACGAAATTGAATGATGTGGACAAAAGGCCATGGGCAGCTTAAGCTACTTTTTTGTTTCCTAAATAAAAATTAATAATTATTAACAAAATTTTTGTGTTATTTTAAATAAAATAGTCTGTAAATATTTTAATTTTTTATTGTAATTTGAAGTTATCTACGGGTGACGACAAGGTGGGTGCTTTAAGCGAGGAGATGCTACAAAATTACAATCTAGCAAATTTTTTTGCTTGTATTTGCTTTTGTTGTACGAAAATAGATAGAAGTAAAAAGTTGCCATTCATTGTTGCTACAAGTCGCCTTAGTGCGCCCACTCTGAAGTTGTTTGCTGCATTACACATATTTGGTCAATATTGGGTACCTGCGGTAAATTTACAATAAAATCTAAATTTTTTAACCGATTTTCACGGTTTATGGCTTTTTTTATTTCCAAGACAAGTAGCTCTCAGAAAAGAGTTTAAAATGTTGAATATATGCCTTAAATTTTTTTTAATTCCATTTTTAAATTGAAAAATATTACGAATTTTGCACGAAAAAAATTTTTTTTCTCCATTAATTTCTTAATAACTCCAAAACGATAAGAGATAGAGAAAAATTTTATTCCACTAAAATAAAAACAATTTTGTTATACATTTTTTGGTGTTTTATTTTTGAAAATTGGATGACTGGTTCTCGAGTTAGGAGGAAATAAGTCTCCGTACCTGAATAATTTAGGGGGAAAAATTTGCCACGCCCATAAAAAAAAATCCCGATCTGACGGAAAAAAACCAACAATGGATTTGAGTTCAGCGCGTCAAAATCCATATAGTCCACATAGTTTTATTAAATGGGATGACAAAAAATTATTTTTTGCAGAGCAGTGTTATTGACTAAGGAGTCAATCCACAAAAATCTTGTTTCTTTTTTTTTGTTGTCTAATTGTTATTGTATTACAAGTAACAGAATAATAAAACTTTTATAAAGGGTCCGCCAAATAATTTTTTTTTTTTTGGAAAATGCTATAAAAAAAGTGTAGCTTCGGCTGTGTGGCACGTAGCGCCGTCCTGTTGAAAACAAATGTTGCCAATATCCTCCTCTTCAATTTTTATACACAAAAATTCGTTCAACATGGCCCAATAACGATCTCCATTGACTACGGCCACTCCTTGCTCATTTTCGAAGAAAAATGGCCCAATTATGCCTCTGGACCGAAATCTGCACCAAACAGTGACTCGTTTTGGGTGTATCGGGTTTTCATTGTATGCGTGTATACCCGCCAAGCTCAAAATTAGCTTCATCTGAAAAGATGATTATTTTGGCAAAATCGGCCAAAGTAATGTCGCAATATTTCCCAGCGTTGTTCAAGCGTATACACAACCATAATTATTCAGCGGAAGGTTAAAACTAATTATCTGTCAAATCAAACATGAGCTAAGTTTTACCATTCACGAAATAAGCACTAGTTGAAAAAAACCCTTGGCGGACCATTTATTTCACTACTTTTGAATTCGTGGACTTTTTCGAAAACCCTTCTTATAAAGATTTGATAGTTGTTTCAGTCACTTTTTTGAAACAGTCTGACTTTTCAAAACATAATTGCAGAACATATATTCACATATATATTCACAACACATATTCTGCTCTTAAGTTATCTTTTCACAAGAACCCAATATATCTTTACTGGTCTTAGCTGCGCACAATTAGCCAGATGGATTCAAAAATATGGGAACACATTGTGCCCTTTTATAAAAGAAAGAAGCTTTTTTGCATACATATATTGTTTGATATATGTAAATATATTTCGGTGTACATACATATGTAGAGCTCACTGTAACAAGTGACTTGCTTCTTTTGCTGTAACTGCATAAGGCTTGCCACGTCAACGATTTTTTACTAAATTTGCCCGCTTTTAGGTTCTAAACTTAACGTCAAGATTTCCCGAAGCATTAGAAGCACAAAAATTTTGGCCAGGATGCTGCTAAAAATTTGCTAGAACAAACGTTTCGTAGTCCATTATACAACATGAGTATTTTTTTATGATTTCAATTTCCACACCCTCATTTTGGCTTCTAAATGTTTTAAAGCATTTTTCTCTACAACTTTTTGAACTTTGTATGGTTTCAAGCCTACATTGGCTTTGACTTTTCACACCAAATAGTCAGAGGAATGATCTAACCGAGCTTATGTTCTACCAGAAGTGTTCAGAGTTTTTTTTCAATATGCTTTCAATTTTTTTGGCCTTCTCAATTTCGTAGATCTTTTTTTTCTTCCCCAACCTGGTTTCATATCAATGATAAAATTCTCCTGATATCAAATTTTTTGTAGGACAATTTAGATTTATTTTGAAAATTTTAAATAATTTTATCCTGTGCATAGTTATTTGACGTTACTCATTTTGATCAAACTCACAATAAATCAAAATGGTTGTCATTATAATAGCATATTTTTCAAAGATAACTAAAACAAGCAAAAATTTAAATATTGTTTCCGAAAAAAATTAAGAGGCAAAACGTGTGTTAAAATTTTTCTTCCTCACTCACTCCCTATGTACACTCCGGTTCACTGATTTAAAGGCACTAAAAACTCCATATTCAGAAGCCTGTATCTTTTGCAACTTTTAACCGATTGCAGAATTTTAAAATAAAACACATCTTGAGATACAAAAAAAAAAATATGCCAATAGTGGTTTTTTAACTAAATAACTTTTTCTGAGCAATTTATAAAAAAAGTTCAAAATGTACTATTTTTTTTTTGTTTACTTGAATAAAAGCACTTTATTATTTTTAAAGTAAGCGATGATATTTTTGCACGGAGCGATTGTTTATTACAATTTATTACATCTTAATCATTTTACTAGTCAAATTGGCAAGACAATGTTTACCGTTCTGAAGAATATTCTAACCGCCCAATAGCTAAAAAATTGAAAGAATCCCAACAGTTTTAGACAATTACATCAAGGATCCCGAGAGGGATGGAAAAAATTTCAAAGGAAGGGTTTCATCGTTTTTATCTACTTATGAGTATTCTCTTTTTTAATAATAGCATTAGCTGTGTGAAGGGTATGTAAGATTTTGCACTGCCGAATGTGGCGTCTTTATTTGTTTTATTTTTATTAAAATCGATTGTATTAAGTGAGCGTAAACTGTGTTAAAAAAAATCTATTTGCCTATTATTAGAAAAAGCATTTCTGTGGCTTGCAGCTAAAAGGGCCAATGTCAAAATATGTACTTTTGAGAAAATTTTAATTGAAGTTTAAGTTTTATATATGCTTTCATAGTGACATTGGCCAGCATTTTATTTATGAAGCTGTTCTGGGTTAAGTATGACTTTAGCTGTTTTACCATAATGAAATAGAGCAAGAAAACAAATCTAATGCAATGGTTAACTCAATAGAGCAAAAAAGTGACATTGGCCCTTTTAGCTCCAAGCCACAGATTTTTTCATGCCAAAAAATGCTGTTAAGCGATATAATTCTTTGAATTAATTGAATATAATCTTGAATAATTTCTTTTTAATTTTCACAGACGTTAAGAATTATAAAAGTCTCCTAAAGCAGCAATCAAACAATTTAAAACATTGTGTTAAATACGGAAGAACCCTGCTGCTTATTACTGCATATTAGCGAAAGTCTGTATAAATTTGTAGTATTTTATTTAAACTTTAAATAAATTTAAAACAGGTAGAGAAAAGAAGAATCACAAAATAAAACCAGAAGTAAAGACACAACTAATTAGAAGACTAAACTGCAGTACCACAAAAACTTAAATTAAAGAAGAAGCCAGTATCCTTTATGTATCACAAAATAAGGTGATTTTTTTAAGGTTCACAGCTTTGAAGTAAAATATTGTTTATTGATTTTTGGGCTTGGTAAAAGTCTGCTGATGACGTAATGATGGCATAAGTACCACCTACTATAATGCATATAGAACAGCTTCAACACATAAACTAAATAAGCTAAGATATTTAAAACTATTAAGAAAATATTCTGATCTATATATATAAAAATCAATGTGTGTTTGTATGTTTGTTTGCGCTTTATAGACGGTTGAACGGCTGGACCGATTACCTTGAAATTTTCACAGAATCTTTCTGTATGTCTGGAAGGAACTATAGGCTATACTTTGGTTTGAAATTGTAAGTGGGCGGGGTGCCACGCCCTATTAAAGAATAAGTATTAAATATTATATATCACGAAAGTTAATGCAGCTAGAGTCTTCAAATTAAGTACGGTAAACTTTGACATCCACACGAATATTTGGGTAAAAAATGGGCGGACTTTCAATAGTAGGCGTGGAAAACGATATCGATTAGAGTACTAAAATTTTGCAAGAGCAACTTTGACACCCAAATAAAAATTTCTGAAAAAAATGGGTACATTAAAAATAGTGGGCGTGGCAGCTCTCATAGCAATTGAATACTAAAATTCGTATATTCGGGAAGCGATAATAGTTAGAGTACCCAAATTTTGCACGAGAAGCTTTAACATCTATATGACTATTTTGATAAGAAGTAGATGCCTTAGTAATAGTGGGCGTGACACCTGTCATATGAATTAAATACAAACATTCGTATATCTGGGAAGCGATAATAGTTAGAGTACCCAAATTTTGCAAAAGACACTTTGATATCTATATGATTATTTGAATAAGAAATGGTTGATTTAGTAATAGTAGGCGTGGCACTACTATTGAACTATACAATTTTTATTTCATTACGATGGGGGTGGCGAAGCACACCGGGTATTAGCTAGTTAATTAATATTTTTTAATGTTAATAAAATAATTCAAATTTTTTGGTTACTGACTAGGAAAAGGAAAGGGAAAACATATCAGTTGGGTTTATGATGAAATTTTTTATTTTTTAATAATGTGATTTCAATTGCTCTTCTTCTTCTTCTTGCTGAATAAATTTTTATTATTTTAAACGTTTTTGAAGACAAACAAAAATGCGCAAAAAATTTAAAAAAATTAGAGAAATTTTAAAATAAACTAGTAAATGTAAAACAAGTAAAAGTGCTATATTCGGCCGTGCCGAATCTGATAATACCCTTCACCATCAGGTACATAGGTATAATCCGGCATCGTAGCTTAACCTATGTTTTATGTTAAATGCCATTTTCTTTATTGTTTACAACGCCATCCTTGATTTTGAATTTTTACGTAGTTAACTGTATTCTGCTAGTCCAGCCCTTTAATTTGATACCCATATTAATGGGGTTAAACAAATTTGATCCGCCATTTTGTTTCAGACGCCATCTTGGATTTAACATTTTTTAATAATTTGCTGTTTTCTACTGGTCAAGCCCTTTCATTTGATACCAATATTGAGGGGGTTCTGACGTTACATTTAAAAATACCAGATGTCAAAATGGGTCAAATTTATAAATTTATTGTCCGCATTTTATAGTGGCGGCCAACATGAGTTTTAATTTTTTTTTATAGTACTTATATTGCGCTAGTCAAGTCCTTTCAGATTGTACCAATATTGTCCCTTTCGGTTGTCTAGAAGCTGAAAAAAATTGATTTTCCTGTGTAAATTCTTGGAATATATATTTTTCAAAAAAAAATTTCGCCTATAACTTTACCGATTAAAGCCCGATTTATCTAAAGTTTTTCACGAATATCTCTCTAGGTATATTATATCTATAAATAATAACAAAGGTACCTACAAATTATTATATGGCTAAAAAATTTTAATTTTGTTAAAAATATGGGAAAAAACAGAGGCAGTCGTGTTTATTTGCTCATATCTCTGAAAGTTATGGAGCGATTTTACTGAATTTCAATAGCGATTCATTCCCGGATATTTTCAAAAGATTGATACCATACACAGATCTGAGGAACATATGGTTGCTTCTAAAAGTTAATTTCAACCAACACACAGACAAACGGGCAGATGGACAGACGGTCAGGGCTTTATCGACTCCTCTATTCATAAGCTTTCAGAAAATATATTTTTTATGGGGTCGGAAATGAAAATTGTAGAAATTACAAACGGAGTGACAAAGCTATATATACCCTTGTGCACCACTGGTGAAGGGTATAAAAAGAAATATTAGTGTAAAACTTGTAATTTAAAGCGTAAGTATAATCAATATAACAAGAGCAAAAGACAATAATTGACCATTGAGAAGAGCAAAGATTGTAGATTTCAATTGTAATCATTAATATTATTATTGCATGATACTTTAATTAAACATAATAATAATAACTGGCAACCATTATTTCTTTTAACCACAATCATACTATTCAATCATAGTATGTTGTTCGTCAAGATTTTTCATGGTTTCAGCAGGTGTGTAATAATTTACTTTTGTTATGCATCCAAAACAACTGAATTACGATGCAAAAATGAAAGAAAAATTATAGCTTTTCATTTTCTGGAATATAGAAGTTGCATTCGGGCAAAATCCTGATTATCGGATAATATTTTTCATTTCGTAGGCGTTGAACTCCTTGTGTACATACCGTTTGTTTTTCGTCCAAGTACCACTGATGGTCGCAATTTATTTTATAAGTTTTTCAGGTAACGGCAACGCACTAAATAAAATATCTACCATAAATAATAAGTACCCTTTAGGAAATGTCACTAGTGAATCAGTACTGATTCACTACTGACACTGTCACCAGTACTACTGACTTATTATACCCCCGACAATGTTTTTTTCCTATAGACATTTACTATGTGCGTGTCATTGGAAATCTACTACTGACACTGGTACTACTGAGTAGGTAGTTCTTTTGGGACCATATGTAGACATTGTCACCATAGATTCACTAGTTCATTTTAGTAATTCTAGTCTACACTTTTGATACTTTTCTGAAATAGTCGTTAATGAAACTTTTGTTAAAATATGATGTTTTATTAAAAAAATTAAGGAATTCATAAAATATCAAATATTAAAAGTAAATTAGGTACATTTCATTTAATTAGAACTCTTATTTATTGTGTATACATTTTTTTTCTCATCAAAGAAAATTAAAAAAATGTAGACACTTTGTTGACAATGTCCCCAAAAAGTCACCACAATAGTCGACAAAACTGGTGACTTGGAGGCACTTGCCCCCAGGTTTCCTTCAGGGTATTTCGGCCAGAATTATTGTAAGAAGCTAATAAAGCAACTACAATATTCTAGACTGCACTCACATTTACAAAATTATCTTCAATATCCAGTGAAACTTTGCCCATTTAGGGGAAATTCCACTAAATCTTTATACCAGTCTTTGCAAGTTTTCAAGCAATAAAGTCATTATCTACCCAGGTAGATACTATGAGTGGACGTAAAAAATCTTTATTAAAAAATTTTAAACACTTTTTATAAACGTTTTCATAAATTTTTTGGTAAAGTGTAACTGATGACTAAGCACCAGTGAATTGCATATTGAACAGCTTAATCCAACAACCAATAAACTAAAGAATACTTAACTTTAGACAACAAAATTACTTTTTTAAAAGGGTAACTTTATTTCATTGGTATTTGAGAATGATTTTGGTGCTTACGCGGCTTGTTTGCGAGTAGCTAAAGCTAAAGTACGTATATCATAATTAGTTACCATGGATCCACTTACATCACTCGCCATTAATGGAAACGGTATCGCTGACGTTCACGTTCCGGACTAAACAGTCCATTAGTCCCACAAAACAGTGAATTTATATGATTAAATGGTTAATAAACACAGCTCTCTATTTGATGGGCGTGATGGTTAATCAACTCATTTGAATTCTGCTGCCTACTAAGTATTACGTTCTTTAGGGACATTTGCTTCTTCGATGTGCACTGCACTACGTTTTTTGAGAACTACCTTAGCCCGGCGACCGTTGCTACTCCCCTTAATGAATAAAAATGCATTAAAAATAATATTTTATTGGTTTATATTCTTATTCAAGTAAGTGTACAATATTTTAGGTTTTTTCCATTTGCTGTAAAAATGAAGAAATTTTTTGGTGTTCTCATTCTGGAGCATGCGGCGTACAGCTGGCTATGTGAAAAGCATGGATTTTCCAAATTCAATCCTGCAACACGCAGGTATTGTCCTTGTGCTTTGTTGATGGTAATAGCGAAGGCAAGGCGAACTGGAAACTGTAGTCCCTTGAAGTTAAAAGACAAATCGGTGGGAACCATAGGAATGCGTAGAAATAGCTGAAAATAATAATTTATTTTTAATGGGCGTGACTTTGCCAACTTTTCTAATCACGAAATTGTATAGTCATGACAGCTCAAAATGTGTGGAAAGTTTCAGAAAAATCGGTCCAGTGCAAGTACCTCAAAATTATAAATTTTTTTATGGGCGTAGCCCCGCCCACTTTATACCACCCATAAACACTCCCTGGAATGTGTACAACAACTTGCCAAAGTTTGAGTCCGATCGGCTTTACGGTTTCGGAGTTTATAGCTAACACACAGATACACAGAGTTTCACTTTTATAAATATAGATATACGTGGCGCAAATTCCATTCATGACCGTAAAATAAACTTAAGAGACGGTAGCATTCCTCAAATTTATTTTTCTTTCATTAAGGAACGTCTTTTTTTATAATTTAAAAAGCGTTATTTCAGGTGAGTTTCAGCATAAATATACGAACGTATTTCTGGAGTCTCATGGCAAACCAAATTAAACCCAAAAATAATAAATTTTTTCTTTCTACCAAACTGTATAAATATTAATCTTTAAAAAAACACCCTTTATATCAACATGCAGTATAATGACACACTGATATAACATTTCGTATTCAGAAAAACAAGTTAATTCTTTCAATTATTCAGAAAAAAAAATACTGTGTTTCTGTCTTCTGAGTGGGAATATTTTAATTAAAATGAAAATGAGAAAAAAATGCATATGCTTGTATGTATGTATGTATAGAAGTATGTATGTACTTGTGTCTGTTGTGCAAAAGGATTTTCACACGTAAATAAACACATATGGATGTAATTAAAAGTATGTTTGTATAATGTGATAATTCTCTAGAATTTAATTTTATATCTTATTTGCCCTAATTAATTCTTAAAAAGATAAACAACATAAACACATTAAAACATACAGACAAGCAGGTATTTTCAACTTATACTGAAAAAATACTTGAACGATTGAGACTCTCATAAAAAATATTACTACTAAGAAAATATCCTGAAACGCTTCAAACACATCCATATCTTTTGATTAATTATTACATACCAGCGCTGATGTATCTACGTTTATGTACAATAAATTGTCTAGTCCTTAAAAGGACATAATTAATTGATTGATAATGTTTATTGCTAAAAACAATTATATTTGAATACATAAATACTATTGGTAACCTGTCGATTTCTCTATTGGTTTTCTTTCTAAAATTCGAAATAATCGCTTTGAATACACTGTGCATGAAATTGACACTTTTTTTTCGTGACAAGCTGGGCACCTAGCGTTTTAACATAATTCGGGTACGCTAAATCCAGTGGTGCCCTCGGTTTTTTAAGATTGGCTCTGGTTTTCGAGATATACCGTTATTTCGAAAATGGAGGAGGTTGCACCACATATGTTCGCGTAACTCAGAAACGCTTTAGCTTATTCCAAAAACTTAAAAAATCGAAATTCCGCAATAAAATTTCCTTTAAGAAAAATAAAACTTCTTTCTAATATCTGTAGTCGTTTTAGAAAAATAATTTTTTTTTTGAAAAAAAAATTATTTTTTTTATCAAAATTTCGAAATTTTTGTTCTTTAAAAATTCATAAAAAATTAAAAAATGCAGCTAGGCTTCTAATTTTTTGCAAACATATAAAAAACAAAGCTGCTAACAAAACAAGCCATAAATGATTAAAATCTGTTAGCAACTTTTGATTTTATTCACAAAAGTCGACAAATTTTAATTAATTTAAGAATTTCATAAAACGCAATATTTGTATGGGAGCCCCCCTAAGGGATGGTGATAAAGGGAAAGTATAATTTAAGAAAATGTTAAGAACAAAAAACAATGAAGGTCGGTCATACATTTTATCCCCCTAGGAGTGAATCCTATGCCTTAGAAACAAATGTTGGGAATGAAAAATAAAGTTGCGCTGGTCATACATTTGGCCCGTTTAGGGGTATCTCAGGCGCTGCAGGTGCAAAATTTAAGGCTAGGGTTCTACGCGTATAAAAAAATGTTAAATTAGTGACATGTAGCAAAACTGCTTTTAAGCTACTTTTGGAAGAATCAATGAATAAGCGCCAATCTCCAGGATTACATTCATTTTGCATTGTACAACGGTATTTGGCATGGTTCTTGGAATTAAAAATTAAAACATAGTATTTTTGAATTACCTGTGATTTCAAGTTATTGGCAATAAAATCTACACCTGGAAACGGTAGAAATATTATTCGTCCTGGCTTTTTTTTTACAAAACATGCGACTAGTACTTTGATTAAAACAATTACAGTATAAATAAGAGTTGCTCAACCCCTTCACTGTCATATGGAAAGTGCTTGCGAAAGTGATTAGTGAAGTTTAAAGCCTTTGACAGTCTTGTATCTAATCAGTTATATTGAAATATCTAAGATGGAGGCGTGTAAAAAGTTTAATTACTTTTGTTATGTGTGTGGGATATATAAAAATATACCAAGTCGCCGTAAAATCACTACTGAAACAAGTACCTTGTATGAATCATATTTTTCTTTAAGTGTTATATATGGTAAGAGTTGGACACCATCAATAGTGTGTACACACTGCATTTACCATTTAAATAAGCGGGGAAAAAATGGAGATGCCATGCCATTTGGTGTTCCAATGATTTGGAGAGATCCCATAGTTCATGTTGAAGATGAGTGTTATGCGTGCATAAATTATACAGCGGGTATAAACAGAAGAAAAATGACTTATATGTCTTATACTGAAACAGCATATGCTCGATTTCCGCTGCCACATTCTGATGAAATTACTGTTCCGGGTAGGCATATACCAACAGAACATATTCCCTCAATATTTCATTCTGTTGAAGCGGATAGATCAGCTACTTCAATGTATCAACCGTCATGCATCACGGTTCCATGCAGTCACAATGAAATCACGCAAGATCGTCTGGATATAATGGTACGGCGTCTAAAATTATCTCAAAGACAGAGCATTCTCTTGGCAAAAGAGTTAAAACGAGCTAATATTTTAGCACCAGGTGTACAAACATACGGGGCTATCAATCGCCATAGACGATTTACGACTTTTTTTAAATCTATTGAGAATAATTCTATTGCGTATTGTACTGACATCCGCGTATTGGTTTTAACAATGCAAAATGAATATAATCCTGGAGATTGGCGCTTATTCATTGATTCTTCCAAAAGTAGCTTAAAAGCAGTTTTGCTACATGTCACTAATTTAAAAAGTCCTATTCCGATAGCACTTAGCACAAATACTAAAGAGACATACGCATCAATGAAAAAAATAATACAGTTACATAAATATGAAGACCACAAGTGGAAAATATGCGCAGATTTAAAAGTGGTAGCTCTTTTAAGAGGCATGCAATTGGGCTATACTAAAAATATGTGCTTCATGTGCTTATGGAATACGCTTTTCGATGGCGACCAGTACAATACACGGGATTGGGCTTTTCGTGAGGAAAGCAGATTGCATAGAAACAATGTTATTGAATTACCAATTGTGCCCATGGAAAAGATTTTGCTTCCTCCACTCCACATCAAACTGGGTATTGTAAAAAATTTTATAAAAGCATTGAGCCCAGATGGTGTTGCTTTTACCGAATTGCACCGAATTTTTCCACGATTAAGCGGCATGAAAGTAAAAGAAGGTATGAACACTAACTACTTTATTAAATTAGATTTATATTTCATTTCATAATGTTTCTATTTTACAGGAATTCTTAATGGACCGGACATTCGCCGTCTTATGAAGGACCATCAATTTGAGGTTGCATTGAATGATATCGAGCTATTGGCCTGGAATTGTGTGAAATCAGTAATAGAAAATGTATTAGGAAATCATCGGTCTGAAAACTGGCGAATTTTAATCAAAAATATGCTAACCGCATTTAAAAACTTAAACGTTAGAATGTCATTGAAAATACATTTTTTGCATTGCCATGCCGAAAAATTTAATGAACAATCACCAGCCGAGTCTGATGAACATGGCGAGAGATTTCACCAAGTAACAGCCAGGCTCGAACACTGGTATAGCGGCAAACAACTTGATTCGCTATTAGGGGACTACTTAACAACAAAAAATTTTTGTTTGGTTATATAAAAAATTCAAAAATTTCATCTTTTCTGAAAAAATCAAAAGTTGTAGACAGACTTTAATCACAAATAGCTTATTTTGCACCTGCGCAACTTTATTTTTCATTCCCATCATTTGTTTCTAAGGCCTAGGATTTACTCCTAGGGGGATAAAATGTATGACCGACCTTCATTGTTTTTTGTTCTTAACATTTTCTTAAATTATACTTTCCCTTTATCACCATCCCTTAGGGGGGCTCCCATACAAATATTGCGTTTTATGAAATTCTTAAATTAATTAAAATTTGTCGACTTTTGTGAATAAAATTAAAAATTTTAATCATTTATGGCTTGTTTTGTTAGCAGCTTTGTTTTTTATATGTTTGCAAAAAATTAGAAGCCTAGCTGCATTTTTTAATTTTTTATGAATTTTTAAAGAACAAAAATTTGGAAATTTTGATAAAAAATTAATTTTTTTTTTAAAAAAAAAAATTATTTTTCTAAAACGACTACGGATATTAGAAAGAAGTTTTATTTTTCTGAAAGGAAATTTTATTGCGGAATTTCGATTTTTTAAGTTTTTGGAATAAGCTAAAGCGTTTTTGAGTTACGCGAACATATGTGGTGCAACCTCCTCCATTTTCGATATAACGGTATATCTCGAAAACCAGAGCCAATCTTAAAAAACCGAGGGCACCACTGGATTTAGCGTACCCGAATTATGTTAAAACGCTAGGTGCCCGGCTTGTCTGTTTTTTCAACTAGCACAGTGATATCAATCAAAGGACCTGTTTGATTCTAGGTGAATGTGTTAAGTCTTAAATTAAAAATATGTTAAGAATCTCTGTCTTTACCTGAACCTAAGTTAAATAACCTTATTTGTGATCTCAGTAAGTAAATAAAAGGAAAGTATGTGAAAATGTCACAATCCTAATGCTTAAAGTATCAACATTTCTATACTTGCCATCATGTGTGTGCTTTTGTAATTAAATACATGTATTTACATTAAACTAGAAGTAGACAAATTTGACTAAAATGTATACAAGCATATGTAAAGGGTCCGCCATCTAACGTGTTTCTTTCAACGAGTGCTTATTTCGTGAATGGTAACACTTAGCTCATGTCTGATTTGACAGATAATTAGTTTTATTCTTCCGCTGAACGAATATGGTTGTGTATACGGTTGAACAACGCTGGAAAAGTGGGCGTGCGATCGACTTACAGAAAAAGCCGATTTTGCCAAAAAAAAATCATCTTTTCAGATGAAGCCCATTTTGATCTTGGCGGGTATGTAAACAAGCAAAATTGTTGCATATGGGGCACAGAAAGCCTGCACGCATACATTGAAAAGCCAATACACCAAAAACGAGTCACTGTTTGGTGCGGATTTTAGTCCAAAGGCATAATTGGGCCATTTTTCTTATAAGCAAGGAGTGGCCGTTACAGTCAATGCCGATCATTATCGGACCATGTTGAACGACTTTTTGTTCAAAAAAATTGAAGATGAGGATATTGGCAACATTTGGTTTCAACAGGAAGGCGCTACGTGCAACATAGCCGAAGCTGCACTCGATGTTTTGCACCCTGTTTTAAAAAAAAAGTTATTTGGCGGACTCTTTATATATATATTTATTAGGGTGTTCCATTTGTTCGGGTGAGAAAAAGCGTGACAGGCGTAAAATTCTAACTCTACACAAAATTCTAAGAAAATTGCCAACAGAAAGTATGGGACTTAAATGAAAACTTAGTTCCGGCAGAGAGGTTTGATTACTTTACTTTACTGATGAAAATTGGAAACCAATTATTAGGGATAAATCTAAAGTAGGTCGTGGAAATGTTTTTCAACTTCCGCTTCGCTATTTGTTCAATGCTATAGAAAAATCTACTGAAAGTGGATCACGTACTGCTAGTGGGGTTTTGATGAAAATAATTCGGACCTATAAACAACTTCCGGTAAGCATGCATTTATTTTATCAACGCTTTATGTAAGTCCTTTAAAAGTAAAACAAACATTTCGTTGTAGGCTTTAGCTGATTTTGAATCGATTTCATTGGGAAATTTGCCTCTACTTTTGGACCCTAAAAATAAAAAAATCTTGCTACTGACGTTTTACATCTCTTTCGAATAGCCAAAGCTGTATCGGAATATATAGCCAGCATGAAACCGGGACAAATTGTTCACTCTCGCTGGTTATCAAAAGCCAGCAGACTCCTGCGCCTATATGTTAGAACTAGTTTTCCTTCAATCAATTTAAAAATATTGGTTCACTTTATTATGTAATATTTTGTATTTTAATGTAAAATTTTATATATCCGTAGTAAATGGCAGTATATATACACACACTTTATATAAATTTATTAAGTCCACGCAAGTTCTGCCACAAAATTTTATATTTTTTCTATGAACACATTCATGACAGCAGTCTACCGAATACCTATCAATAAACATCAAAATATTAATTTTAGACCTAATAAAGTATATATTTTCTGAGTCGTGGTTTAATTTTAGGACGATCTAGCTACGTCCGTCCGCCTGTTCGTGCCAGAATATTTATGGGCTGTGGCAATATCTACGGCATTAAATATGTAACTTGCCTTGTATCCAGCGGTCAAATTTGGGAGAATTTCTTGAGTATTGTTAACTGCTTGCTTATCAGCAGATCTTGCCGCACCATGAATCTTTTTTAAACTAATCTCCTCTCTCCGTTGCCATCGGTATAGCCAGCCAGGTGTAGGATAAAAATTTTCGTTCAGGGAAATGACTAAATGTTTGGCTTTTCCATTAGCATATTGTTTGACACTACAGCGCCCAACAACCTTATTTGATCAAACCATTTCGATAAAGCCTTATCCTTTTTTTTTTTTTTTATTTTCGACTCGATTTTTTCTTTGCGACATATATTGCATGTTTTGCTGCTTTGAATAATAGAACTTTTGTTTCTTGGAATACGATTTACGGTGTCGATTGAGCATCCATACTTTCTACAAATATCTGGTTTAGTAGAATCTTTAATTTCATTTATAATTGAAAGCTTTTGCTTTATAGACAAGCATATTCTTTTGTTAGCACTCATTTTTGATCGCATTTATTCATGGTGCATATAGAAGACAATTTCTTTTGTAATTTATTCAAATTAAATTAAAATTATGGTGCATAAAAGCGATAAATGCATATAAGCGAAATGCATATAGACGAAATTTTTATGTATATGTTGAATTACAAGCTGAAATTGCACAGGCTTGGATGCATAAAAGCGAGAAATGCTTATAGCCGACGTGCGTGTAAGCGATAAATACTGTACTAAAAAATAGAAAATCAAGTGTGAACTGCTTTATTATATATTCTTAAAAACCAAAACAACTTTTTGTGACTAAATTTTAATAAAAAACGGTTGGCTTAGTTTCTCTTAGCACTGTACTTTAAAATTCACTCACCAATACGGCTGCAAGACATTTTTGAGAGTCTATGCTTTAGAATATCTTTACTTTATGAAAATATTGTTTTTACCCATCACCTCATAGTTTGAAAAAGTATTCATTTTGTATTATTGGAAAAATTTATCTAAATACACTGTTGCTTCTGACTTATTACATGTTCTTCGAAAATTACAGTGGCTTAATAAAATAGTGTTTCAGCTGATAAAACATTATCTTTTCATCATAAAATTAAAAGAAGTGTAAATAACATTTGCAATATTTATGGTTTGCGCATGTGACAGAAGCAACTTTAAATGGTTATAACTCCTAAAACACTGAACCAATTCTAATAGAATTAGGATTATGCACATCTGCGATTTTTCGGTATTCTATTAAAATCAGTTGAAAATTTGAGCGTAATAGATTTGTTTTTGAATTGATTATAATATTTTAAATATATTGTCGAGTTGTATTTTTGATTTAGATTAATGTTAATATTAATTAGAATAAATCAACTTAAGATTTTTGGACAAAAACTTATATTGAGGTGAAAATTTCAAAACATATTGTATAGGTTTTTACAGTTTCGTTGTGATCGTTATGGGAGTAAAATACTCTTATGAGAATTTTTTAGTCACTAATTGGCATTTACTCTGAGGATTTGTTTACGAATATTTTTAAAAAAATTTAAGAATTGTACAATGTTTGTTTACTACAACTCTATTAAGCACTGCTTAAAAGAAAAACTTTTTTAATACAATTCCTTACCCTTTACTTTAGCAGCAACGAAATTAGCTTAATATCTTTATAATTTTATTACAAACGATATTCAATTTGTTATCGACAATCATCGTCTAACTGTACCACCGTTATTAAATCTGTTCCCAAAACAACAAAACCCATTTGAATATTTATGAAGAGCGTCTGCAGTTACTAAATTCTTATAATGGAATTAAATGTTTAACATAATAATTTCCTGCATGAAAATATGAATAAAAACAATTTTTTAAAAATATTTATTAATAAATGATAAAATTGAACAAACGCAGCTGGACATAATTGTTAATTTATCGTATAAATAAAACAACAAATAAAGCAACAATGATACTTTAGGACATGAAATAAAATTAAATAAATAAATAAAAAATAACAAAAATATGTGAAAATCGAATAAAAATAAAAAGTAAATCTTTGTGTGAATGGTCAAGTAAACGAACGGCCTCAAAATATGTCTTTTATAATGGAAACAGGAAAAAGCTGTTATGGCCAACCAATGGCACGTGGGTGAATTTTTGAAGAATATCGAAACAGTGTCTGAGATATTTGATAGATCGTTATAAACTTTTCTCAAACATATAAAGAATCATATAAAAGCAGTGGCCAAATTACGGCAATCGATATCGATCGAAATTGCAATCAAACGTGAAAGCTTTCCTTACATTTTGCATTGGATTCTAATAAGAATTTTCGATCGATATCAAATGTCGTAATTCGGCCCCAGGTTTCAGTTAGGAAGGGTCGATATTTGAGATCTTAAAAATTATGTTATTTTTTACTTTAATAATATTACTAATAATATTACTGATTTTATAGCCCAAGTCAAAGTGATTGCATATCAGTGCTATTAGTAAATTTAAAGTTGTTGTTGGTAATTTTCATACAAAACATTTAATGTGACTATAAGCAAGAGTAAGATAATAAGGATGATGTTACACAAACTCTGTTCTTTTTGGTTAACTATTTTACAAAGCCAGAGATTTAAATGATACTTTTGCAAGATCTCAGATATTTACTACATTTAGTTTTCACAAAATATTGTAAATTTCAAAAAATATTCAATTTCACATTGGGTTCATTGTGACTAACTTCCGCATTCATAAAAAATATTTAAGGTTTATTGTAGACTTGTTTGGCAAATTTCTGTTCAACATCTGTCAAATAAGCCCTTAATTTTATATGAATACGGCAGTAGTTTTTTTAATGTGAAAGTTATCTAATTAATAGTGTTGCCAGCTCTACATCGAATGGGTGACAAACATAACTTTGTTGATTTTGACTGACACTATACGTACAACGGAAAAGTTATAAAAAAAGAGCGGTCCAAGCATTAAAGTATGATATAATTTTAATGGCCGCCGTGGGTGATACGAAGCCACCCACGAAGGAAACAAATATAATTTTTAATGACTCCACCACATATAACAATCTTATTTTGGGTGATGGCCTGGATTATGTTGACTTTGAGGCAATCCGCTTACTGATATACATAGAACTGCAACTTCATATTTTCCATTTTGGATTTTTTATGAATTTAAAAAAAAATATTTAAAATTTTTAGGCAAAAAATACTTTTTTCCCTTCATACATTCATTTTTAACTTCGAAAGTGTTGCACATAAAGGAAAATGGTATAGAAACAGATTAGAGAAATTGTAATTCTTAATTTTTCTAAATTTGTTTCATCAAAATCGGACAAGTGGTTCTCGAGTTATGTTAAACTACGTTTTTGCCAAAATGTTACAACTAAGCGAAAAAACATCAAGATAAGGAAAAAATTTAAAATGTCATAAAAAAAAACTGACACATACGAACGCCAATCCCTTTGAGGGTTTTACTATACTGACCTAGTACCATCACCCTGACTTGGAATTTCTCACCCCCCAGACAATAATCCCAAAAATGTTCCACAGTGTTATTTGACGTAGACAAAAAATTAAAAAATAGTTTTGACGAGAAATGTTATTAAAAAAAAAACTTGGCACTACTTGTAAGTCGAATGTCACACACGACGATTTTAATTGCCCAACTTTTTCCATATTTTCTTTTGAACTTGCCTTTATGTTCACACACGACGATTTCTTGGGCGATTTTTCTGTTTTGTCTTACAATTTGTCATTTGTGCCCAGCGTTGCCATAATCATGATTTTGTCATATTTTTAAGGATTTTTTTGCTAAAATATGATTTATGATTTTTTCCCCCAATATAATGATTTTAATTTTTAGAAATTTTATTTTTTTTTTGTTTTAAGTTGTAGATACGAACCATGATTTCTCTACAATTCCTATCAACAATCAATTTTTAAACCAATAAAGTTTTATATCAGCTTGTCACAGGTCTATTTAAAAGAGGTCGAACTCTATCTGTGTTTTAAAGTATATTCTCAACATAATAAACAAAGTTAACATAATTTTTGAAACCACATCCTCTCAAATACAAAGAATTTATGATGAAATGCAATGTCTTTATTTTAAAATTTTAGATAATTTTATAAAACCAAATTACGTTGACATAAATTCAATTAATGAACTTGATGTTGAATTGTTTCGTTTACAAAACGAAGATATTTATTTGGGCGTGTTTGTAAAACAAAAAATATCCGATCTTAAACTTGGAGAAAATGAAAAAATTTGTTGAAAATTGTACTTCATTTTACATTGAGTTGTGTAAGAAAATACTGAAACGATTTGATTTTAACCATAATTATTTCAAAGAACTTTTTTTCATTAATTTGTGATGACCCTTTAAAAATAATTAATACAAAAGTAGCTTCTTTAACAGGTTTAATACAAAACTTTTCAAATTTATTCAATTGATGAGAATGATGTTCAAAACTTAGAAAACGAGTTTAGAGAACTACGTCTTCTCTATTTTGACGAACACTTTACAACTTTAGATGATCTAAATTGTGAAGAATTTTGGTCAGAAGTCTCAAAAATAGCTCGAGATGAAAAAATCTTAGCTTTTCCGACCCTGTCAAAATTTTTCCTATTTCTTCTGCAAATGTTGAACAAATATTTTAAGTCTTAAATTTAAATAAAACCAAATATAGAAATAGATTAGAAAACAGCACTCTTAAGGGTATATTATATTCAAAAGAATACTTAAGTTTAAACGAATCTTCATGCTATAATTTAAAAATATATTAAGGTATAAATACAAATATGAAACCTATTTTGTTAAATGTATGATTGTTTTTTATATTCAAACATTCAAGTTTTCTATGTTTCTACATTTCGAATGATAGATATGCAATTAGAACATATTAATATACTACAGAGTATGGTCGACTTCCTTAACGCAAGTTGCAATGCATACACTTTGTAAACGCATATGTAAACTTTCTAGCAATGTCCAATGTTCCCAATCGTTTGGCAACTCATTTTACTACGTATCAGCTGTCAAAATCGAGCATCATTTTTATTTTGTACTAGCCAAACCCGGCGCGCGTTGCTACGCCTCTTAATGAATTTGAAATGCATTCTGAATTTTAATTGAATATCAAGTGCAAAAACCTAAATATTATAATTTTTTTTATGGGCGTGGCATTGCCCACTTTTTTAATCGCGAAATTGTAAAGTCATAACAGCTCAATATGTGTGCAAAGTTTCAGAAGAATCGGACCAGTGCAAGTACCTCAAAATTATAATTGTTTTTATGGGCGAGGCCCTGCCCACTTTTCTTTTCACGAAATTGTAAAGTCATAATAGCTCAATATGTGTGCAAAGTTTCAGTATAATCGGTCCAGTGCAAGTACCTCAAAATGATACCTGTTTTTTATGGGCGTGGCACTGCCAACTTTTCTAATCACGAAATTATTTAGTCATGGCAGCTCGATATGTGTGCAAAGTTTCAGAAAATTCGGTCAAGTGCAAGTAGCTAAAACTGATAACTAATTTTTTGTGGGCGTGGCCCCGCCCACTTTTTAATCACGAAATTATAAAGTCATGACAGCTTAATATGTGTGCAAAGTTTCAGAAAAATCGGTCCAGTGCAAGTACCTCAAAATTTAAACTTTTTTAGGGGCGTGGCCCCGCCCACTTTTCTTATCACAAAATTTTTTAATCATGACAGCTCGATATGTGTGCAAAGTTTCAGAAAAATCGGTCAAGTGCAAGTTGCTAAAACTGATAACTAATTTTTTATGGGCGTGGCCCCGCCCACTTTTTTCCACCCATAAACACTCCCTGGTATGTGTACAACAACTTACCAAAGTTTGAGCCCGATCGGTTTTACAGTTTCGGAGTCTATAGCTAACACACACACACACACACACAGAGTTTCACTTTTATATATATAGATGCAAACATTTGAGCTGCAATGGCTGAGTTAGTATTTTCTTTGTTTATTTTTTATAAATTATTTATAATTGATAGAATTTATTTAAATCACAGACTAATAATTTAAATAATTAAGCACTTTATATTGCAGAGACAAAAAGTGGATCCATGAGCGTTCCTAAATGCCTATAAAATGCAAAAAAATCTCTGCAACGCAAGGTTGCACTTAAGACATGTTTAGTATTGCATACGCATTTTTTTAAATTATGAATTGCAACTTGCGTTTAGGAAGTCGGCCTATCTGTCAATTTGATTTTATTCACAAGCTGCTATATAAATATGTATATTTATTTCCATATGAATTTAATACATTTTTTTGTTTTAAATAAGTTATCTAATAAGAAAACAGTTTTCTAAATAAATTTTTATTGTTTTTTTTTTGCGGATGTAATAAAATGTTTGAACTAAAATAATTTGATGATTTTCTTCTTCAAAATATGATTTTTTGCCGTAACCTACCGTTGCCACATGCAAGTGCAAGTGAAAAAAAACCAATACACTAACACTTTTTTACTAACACAACTACACTTTGTCAACCTGCGACTCAGCTTGCGAAGAAATTTTTGAGCAAGTAAAATTTTTACAGTTACGGCAAGTAAAGTGACAAGCCGAAAAACAGTGTTGTCTAATACTGAGTTTTTTGTTAACTCAATAATATATCATACAATTGTGGTAAATAATTCAGCTAATTTTTTTAATAAATATGTATATATGTATATGAAGAATATTAAGAAAAAAATATAAATATTCATTTAAAATGTAAGTTTTAATATAAATATCAATTTTTAATAAAAAAAAATTATATTAAAAAGTTACATGTCTAAAGGTAACGTTCAATAGTGGCTATTGACAACACTTAATTACCAATTGAAGCAGCGCCATTTGTTTTAAATTTGTTTGAGGTTTATTTGTTGACGACATTTTAAAAATGAACTTGCACTGTGCTGTGTAGCCACTCAAAAAATTTTTGTGTTTTTTTTACATTTCTCCTGATTTGCGTTACCTACCGTTGCCACATGCAAGTGCAAGTGAAAAAAACCAATACACTAACACTTTTTTACTAACACAACTACACTTTGGCAACCTACGACTCAGCTTGCGAAGAAATTTTTAAGCAAGTAAAATTTTTACAGTTACGGCAAGTAAAGTGACAAGCCGAAAAACAGTGTTGTCTAATACTGAGTTTTTTGTTAACTCAACAATATATCATACAATTGTGGTAAATAATTCAGCTAATTTTTTTAATAAATATGTATATATGTATATGAAGAATATTAAGAAAAAAAATATAAATATTCATTTAAAATGTAAGTTTTAATATAAATATCAATATTTAATAAAAAAAATTATATTAAAAAGTTACATGTCTAAAGGTAACGTTCAATAGTGGCTATTGACAACACTTAATTACCAATTGAAGCAGCGCCATTTGTTTTAAATTTGTTTGAAGTTTATTTGTTGACGACATTTTAAAAATGAACTTGCACTGTGCTGTGTAGCCACTCAAAAATTTTTTGTGTTTTTTTGGCATTTCTCCTGATTTTCGTTAGTAATACGTATACACTACTTGCAAGTAAATACTTGCCTGTGGCAACGTAGGGTTAGTAATACGTATACACTACTTGCAAGTAAATACTTGCCTGTGGCAACGTAGGGTAAGTGATGATTTTCTCTCCAAAGCTTCTGGCAACGCTGCTTTAGCCGTAAATAGCAATAAGAAAAATAAAAATATACATAAAATAATATAATTGATTTTTATTATTGCTTTTAATTAAAATATTTTTACTAAAATATTTTCTTTGTGGTTTTTCATTTTTTTTAAATATTTTAAACGTTTAATTTGTGACGTTTTTCATCCAAGTTTTAAATTACTACACACCAAGAAGCGAAACACAGAATAAAAAGAAATGTCAAATATTACAAAAAAAAAATTGCTTCAAATATTTTTCCCTTCGTTTTCTCCTCACCTAACCCTACGTTGCCACAGGCAAGTATTTACTTGCAAGTAGTGTATACGTATTACTAACGAAAATCAGGAGAAATGCCAAAAAAAACACAAAAATTTTTTGAGTGGCTACACAGCACAGTGCAAGTTCATTTTTAAATTGTCGTCAACAAATAAACTTCAAACAAATTTAAAACAAATGGCGCTGCTTCAATTGGTAATTAAGTGTTGTCAATAGCCGCTATTGAACGTTACCTTTAGACATGTAACTTTTTAATATAATATTTTTTTTATTAAATTATGATATTTATATTAAAACTTACATTTTAAATGAATATTTATATTTTTTCTTAATATTCTTCATATACATATATACATATTTATTAAAAAAATTAGCTGAATTATTTACTACAATTGTATGATATATTATTGAGTTAACAAAAAACTCAGTATTAGACAACACTGTTTTTCGGCTTGTCACTTTACTTGCCGTAACTGTAAAAATTTTACTTGCTTAAAAATTTCTTCGCAAGCTGAGTCGCAGGTTGCCAAAGTGTAGTTGTGTTAGTAAAAAAGTGTTAGTGTATTGGTTTTTCTTCACTTGCACTTGCATGTGGCAACGGTAGGTTAAACGTCGTGTGTCCATCGACTAAATGCTGATTGGACACGAGTGCCTTACTAACATAACTTGGTGATACCCGAAGCAAATTTATTCATCAGGTATTCTTGATTCGTCAGCTGATTATTTTTTTTCTTCACTCACATTTATTTTAAATGTCAAACTTCATATAGAAAAAACATAAACAAGATATTCTATCCGAACGGCCTTACTGATTGCTATAAAAATTAACCTTATTTTTGTAGATTCTTTAGCCAAAATAAATTTATTTACCACGGATGTAAAACTTATTGAATATTCTAAAAGAAACTAAAATAAATTTTCAGTTATAAAAAGGCTTTGATAAGGTTTATTTAAATTTATCTATTCTAGATAGTAATTTAGCTCTTTTCAAGATATGGATTTCCGTACAATGAAGTGTAGGGCAGTGTATAGTTATCTTTATGCAGCTGGCACCAAATTAAACACGTTTGGACATCTCTCAATTATAATTTTTTTAAGCTCCCATTAACATTCATATTTGAATGTTGCTTACAGCGCAGCAATTTAATATACTAAACATAATAATATTTTGCTTATCAGTCTTAATCATCATCATCAGTCTAAACTTGAGGTAAGCAAGTCTGTCTCGTACATTTAACTGAAACAGTGGAAGCAAATAATTTAAAAAAAAAAATATTTAATATCGTCGCAACGAATATGTCTCGACAATGAGAGAGCAACGAGTGCCCCAGTGATATTTGATAATTTGTAATAAACCAGCACGCGACTTTGTTTTCGATTTTAAAATTTTTCTTCTTTAAGCAAATAAACGCCGCGACAATTTTATTTATTTTATTAATTTTTATTTATTAAAAATTGAAACTAAAAACCAAACACACCAACACAATTTTACTTTAGAATCATGCTAAACATATTAAGGCCGTTGCATTTAGGAATGAATATGAATGTATGCAGTTGAACGACGCAGTTTTTGGTAACATAAGACCCAGCAGTAAGAAAGATATGAAACAAAAACAAGAATGATTAAAACAAGACGACGTATTGCGCATAAAATTAAACATTAAGAGAAATAATTGTTTGTGTGCACTTAGTAGTATATTCCCTTCTGTATTGTACGTGGTTAGAAATTTTCTTTTAACTTAAGACTAGTTACATATGTATCTGTCCCTTTTTTTCATATAAAATATATATAATATATATATATATTTTCATATATAAAATGTTTCACGTCTTAGCTGGGAGTGGGACCCAGCTCATTCGGGTTTGAAGTTCTATGCTCTAACCGTTGCACCAACACACTATTATATTAAATTGTTACTAATAAGATTAATGTTTGAAAAACAAAGAACTCCTTAACTCCTCCTTGGTCAATTTCGCAGAATCATTACAACTAGTTAATGACTGGTTCAAAACGTTACTAGTTAAGTGTTTAGCTAGAGGGGAGTTTGTTCGAAAACCGATTAGTTTGTCGAATTTAACCATGATTTTCAAAAAAAATTTGAACAATTTGCATACGTTTCTCTGGTGTTTCATGATAAATAATCAAACTCATCTCAAAACAACCGGAATTTGTTATCTTCAAAATTTCGAGGCCCATCGCAACAATCTGGGACGCTTATTCATAATTGTTAATCCTTATTATAAAAATAGATTTTCAAAACAAAATAAATATTCATATATTTTGTTTTTATTTTTTCTCTTTTTCCGTCGCTTTGGTGCCGTTGGCGTTGCCATCGTCATCGTACTAAATTGTTTCAACAGCGATTTATCATAATCTTTTGTTTTGTGTCATCGTTGGCATGATTATTGTTGTCCATGTTGGTGGCATTACATGTCTTTAAAATTTCAAACTCGTTTAATGGTAGTGATAATCGTTAAAGTTATGATGTTGTTATCTCCGTTTTTGCTTGTTGTTTGTGTTTGTTGTCGCAATGTTTCGTTCTTGTGTTCCAGAAAACACTACATGTTCCTGCAACGCAAAAAGACAATTTATGATATAAAGTGTTAATGAAACGAGTTATTAAATCACATATTAATATCACATAATTAAAATTTTTCCTCCACACGGAGACAAGCAACAACACGCACACGGTTGGTTTTTATTCCCAATATACGGAATCATATTTTCATTCAGTTGCAAACAAATATATATTTTGTTAAATACCTACATATTAATATGTTTTATTCAATAAATGTGCGCGTATTTTCTTAGAATGCAGAATATTGATTGCAAAATTTAAATTCACTTTATTGCACTGAGAACTTTTAGTTACTAAAATAAAGACTATTAAAATATGATTTAACCTCTAACACATCAAATTTGCATGATAAAACCATTTGGAAATTGACAGTTAACTGAAGAAAAAATTTTTTTGTACGGCGCGCTCAATGTAATAGAAATAATTATATATAAACTGGCAATGCTTTACGATCAAATATGTAAATATTCTCAAGTGTAATCATATAAAGTTATAAAATATGCTGGCATCTATAATTAAAAATTTAAAACGATTTTTATACCCTTCACCTGTGATGCACAAGGGTATATATAGCTTTGTCATTCCGTTTGTAATTTCTACCATTTTCATTTCCGACCTGAGCTTATGAATAGACGAAACGATTAAGCCCTGACCGTCTGTCCGTGTGTTGGTTGAAATCAACTTTTAGAAGAAACTATATGTTCCTTAGATCTGTGTATGGTATCAATCTTTTGGAAATATCCGGGAATCAATCGCTATTGAAATTCAGCACAATCGTTCCATAACTTTCTGAAATATGAGCAAATAAACGCGACTGCCTCTGTTTTTCCCACCAAAATTAAAAATTTTCAGTCATAGAATAATTGATAGGTACCTTTGTCACTATTTGAACACATAATATGCCTCTAAAGATATTCGTGAAAAATTTTGGATAAAGCGGGCTTTAAACGGTAAAGCTATAAGGAAATTTTTTTTTTTAATTTACAAACGAAAACCAATTTTTTCAGCTTCTAGACAACCGAGAGACTGAAAGACTTGACTAGCGCAATTTAAGGCAATAAAAAAAAATTCAAATTCAAAATAGCGGACAATAAATTTATATATGGGTCAAATCTGGTATTTTAAAATGTAACTTCTTGAAGACCCTCAATATTGGTATCAAATGAAAGGGCTTGGCCAGTACAATACAGTAAATTAATGAAAATGCAAAATCCAAGATGGCGTCTAAAACAAAATGGCGGATCAAATTTTTTCAACCCCATTAATATGGGTATCAAATTAAAGGACTTGACTAGTAGAATACAGTTAACTACGTAAAAGTTCAAAATCGAGGATGACGTCGGAAATAATAAGGAATAATGGCTTATAACATAAAATATAGGTTAAGCTACGATGCGGGATTATACCTATGTTTCTCTTTCTTTTAAATCATATTATAATTCAATGAGTTTCTGATATATTTTGTTTCAAAAACTGCCAGATTCGTTTTATTCAATAACTCATTGTGTTTACGCGCATAGTGTGAACGCACCCATTGTTTGGCGGTCTTACACCAGTTTCGTTAAATTATTATTTTTTATGTATCTAGTAAAAAGCTCTGTTTGTTATTATTATTGTTTATTGTTATTACTCTTGTAAACCCCGAATTGTATGGTACGTACAAACCCCCGTTTTTTAAGAAAAAAGCATAAAACCCAAATTTTTATAATAATAAAAATTAATACCCGTGTTTCTCATGTTTTTAATATTTCTTTAAATATTTCGAGGAAAACACATAGTGTAAATAAAAATCAGGAAATTTAATTTAAATAAAAAATAAAATTTTATTTATTTAACGTTTTCTCAGTGAATATGAATTATTGAGTCATCCGAGCTAAAGATACATAATATACTAAGATGTGTTACAAGAGCATATACCTGATACTTTTTTTATCTATAAAATAATTTTTTGTAAAATTTTTTAAAACTATTTTTATACCCTTCACACAGTGAAAAAGGGTATATATAGGTTTGTCATTCCGTGTGAAATTTCTACAATTTTCATTTCCGACCCCATAAAGTATATATTTTCTGAAAGCTTATGAATAGAGGAGTCGATTAAGCCCTGACCGTCTGTCCGTCTGTCCGTCTGACCGTCTGTCCGTGTGTATGTTGAAATCAACTTTTTGAAGCCCCCCGACATAGGTTGGACCCGGGTAAGGTATTAAAATATCAGAAATATTCGGGAGTAGATCGGTATTGAAAATCAGAAACATCGGTACATAAACAACTGAGATATGAGCAAAAACCCACGACCACCTCGATTTTCTTTTCATAAAAACAACATTACAACAACAACATACATACATACAAACGTGTATACTGGTTAGAGAAAACGTGGCATCGAATCCCAGCTGAGGCAAAAAAATTTTTTTTTAAATTTTTTTAAAATTTTTTTTTTTAATTTTTTTTTTAATTTTTTTTTTATTTTTTATTTAATATATTATATATATTTTTATTATTATTTTTTTTTATTTTTTTTTTTTTAATTTTTTTTTTATTTTTTTTTTTGTTTTATATATATTATATATGTATAAAATAATTTTTTTTTTTAATTTTTTTTTTAAATTTTTTTTTTATTTTTTATTTTTTTTTTTTTTTTTTTAACATACATACGTGAATTTACTGTTATTGCATGACTACACGTTGTGAAGGGTATATAAGATTCGGCACGGCCGAATATAGCGCTTTTACTTGTTTTTTAATTTTTTTTATTTTTTTTTTTAATTTTTTTTGTTTTATATATGTATATTATATATATAATTTTTTTTTTAAATTTTTTTTTTTTAAATTTTTTTTTAAAATTTTTTTTTTTAAATTTTTTTTAAATTTTTTTTTTTCGTTTTTATACCCTTCACCTGTGGTGCACAAGGGTATATATAGCTTTGTCATTCCGTTTGTAATTTCTACAATTTTCATTTCCGACCCCATAAAGTATATATTTTCTGAAAGCTTATGAATAGAGGAGTCGATTAAGCCCTGACCGTCTGTCCGTCTGTCCGTCTGACCGTCTGTCCGTCTGCCCGTCTGTCCGTGTGTTGGTTGAAATCAACTTTTAGAAGCAACTATATGTTCCTCAGATCTGTATATGGTATCAATCTCTTGGAAATATCCAGGAATGAATCGCTATTGAAATTCAGCACAATCGCCCCATAACTTTCTGAGATATGAGCAAAAAACCACGACCACCTCGTTTTTTTTTCACAATTACAACAACAACATACATACATAAATATATGTAAAAACCCTACAAAAAAAGAAAAAATTACAAAAAGAAAAAATATTAGAAATAAAAAAAAAAAATAATAAAAAAATTACAAAAAAAAAAAATTAAAAAAAAATTTTAAAAAAAATTTTAAAAAATTTTAAAAAATTTCTTAAAAAAATTTAAAAAAAAATATAAAAAAAAGTAATAAAATATAAATAATCTATATATATAAAAGTGAAACTCTGTGTGTGTGTGTGTGTGTGTGTGTGTGTGTGTGTGTGTGTGTGTGTGTTAGCTATAGACTCTGAAACTGCAAAACCGATCGGGCTCAAACTTTGGTAAGTTGTTGTACACATACCGGGGAGTGTTTATGGATGAAAAAAAGTGGGCGGGGCCACGCCCATAAAAAATTAGTTATCAGTTTTAGCTACTTGCACTTGGCCGATTTTTCTGAAACTTTGCACACATATCGAGCTGTCATGACTAAATAATTTCGTGATAAGAAAAGTGGGCGGGGCCACGCCCCTAAAAAAGTTTTAATTTTGAGATACTTTCACTGGACCGATTTTTCTGAAACTTTGGACACATATTAAGCTGTCGTGACTTTATAATTTTGTAATTAAAAAGTGGGCGGGGCCACGCCCATAAAAAAAGGCTACAATTTTGAGGTACTTGCACCAGACCGATTTTTCTGAAACTTTGCACACATATTGAGCTGTCATGACTAAATAATTTCGTGATTAGAAAAGTGGGCAGTGCCACGCCTATAAAAAAAAGGTATCATTTTGAGGTACTTGCACTTGACCGATTATTCTGAAACTTTGCACACATATTGAGCTGTTATGACTTTACAATTTCGTGATTAGAAAAGTGGGCAGGGCCACGCCCATAAAAACAATTTTAATTTTGAGGTACTTGCACTAGACCGATTCTTCTGAAACTTTGCACACATATTGAGCTGTTATGACTTTACAATTTCGTGACTAGAAAAGTGGGCAATGCCACGCCCATAAAAAAATATAATTTTTAGGTTTTTGCACTTGATATTCAATTAAAATTCAGAATGCATTTCGATTCATTAAGGGGCGTAGCAACGCGCGCCGTGTTTGGCTAGTCTTAAATAAAATAAGATAAAATTTTTTTGGCACCGCTGGGATTCGATGCCACATTTATTCTAACGTGTACGTATGCACGTATTTGATATGGGATGAATGGTGATACAAACAATTGTTATTGCATGACTACACGTTGTGAAGGGTATATAAGATTCGGCACGGCCGAATATAGCACTGTTACTTGTTTTTAATTAATCTTATTTATAGTATATTTACATTAAAGCGAAGCACAGAGGAGTATTTGGCCTGAAAAGCTGGCCAAAATTATAAAACGTGTTTTTTGAATTCAAAGTTCTAGTTTTTTGATAGTTTTAGGTGTAGTATGATATAAGAAATCTAGTGGCAGATTTTGAAAAAATTACACTTCGCAACAAAAGTACACAGCGCAAACAAAATTTTTTTTGTCTCTCCTAGAAATAAAAGTATGTGGACCATATGGATTTTGATGCCCTTAATTCAAATCTGTTTTCCGTTTTTCTCTAGTACGTAAGGGTTATCTTTTAAAGGCGTGGCATATTTCACTCCTTAAATCGTTGGGTTTCCTAATATATTTTGTCATAACTTGTAAACGGGTTCTCCGATTTTAATAGGAGGAAGATTAGAAGATGCACCGGAAAATTTTGCTTAAACTAACCAAACACATTTCTTCTCTATCTATTACTGTATCGGAGTTATTTAAAATTTAATGTCGAAAAAAAATTTCCTGCAAGATTCGTCGACGTTTTTTGTTTTCAAAATGCAATAAAAAAAATTAAAGAACCAAAAAGTTTAAATTTTTAAGATTTCTCCAAAAGCCACATTCCTAAGGAATAAAAGTCGGTATAAATAGTAAAACTCAATTAACAAATGTGTATTTTAAAGGTTTAAACTCATTCTTAACAGACTGTATGTACATGCATACATATGATTTACGGTCTAAGTAAAAAAAAAAAAAAATTGAAAATTATAAGGCTCTTATGAAACAGTATTTTTTTTTAAAGGCTTTATTATATTTATTTCATATTATTTAATACTTAATATACGGAAAAGTTAAACTAATAAAAATTTCTTAATAATTATTATGTCGTATGTATATCCTTATTAAATGCATTATCGGTGTCAGGAAGAAGTGTGATGGTTTCTGATGAAAATGCTTTTTTATTATTACGTTCTCTTTGCGTACTGCAGCTTATAAAAGGGTCACTGCCCATAAATAGCCTATTCAAGACATCTCGATTTGTATTGCTTCTGCTGAGTTTCCTCGAATAATTCGTACGATATAATCGTAAGGACTTATTTCTGGCCTCGGCAGCTTCTTCTGGCAATTGGATGGTAACTTGATACCAGGGTGCCCATGTATTTTTTATGTACCTGTGTTTATTTTTTGTAAACTTATTTTTGTGATAAATGCTTTTAATAATTATTCATATTTAGTACCTACATTTATTTTTTTAACATATAATGTTTTGTAGAGCAGGTATATAAAAATATCTTTTATGGCGATGTGTGGGACATTCATTCCCCTATAACTATTATTGATAATAAAGAATTTTTGAAATTTATAATTATAGGCAGGTATTAACATTGTGAAGTGTTAAAAGTGATGTGAATAACAGTTGAAATCAATAATTCGAAACACATAAAAGTTTATGACGATATAAATGTATAAGAAAAAGTTCCTGATGAGCAAAAATGGAGGAAATGTGAAAATTTAATAAAATGTCAAAAATAATGGCGCAAACTTGCGCAAACTTTTTCTTTTGTCTCTAAAATTAGAGACTCCAAATTTTATTGTGGTATCAAACATAATTCGCAGAGATGCTAACCTCACTTTCAAAAATCTCTTCTTTTTCTTTGCAAAAAAAGTGAATACATTTTTTTTTTTAGCTTTTGAACGAACTGTTTCAACATGAATATTCAACATATTTAAATTTTTTTTTTCTTTTTTTAAATAACTTTTGATCAAACCTTTCGGTGAAAAAAAAAATCATTGTTAAACCTTTATTCGTTTAGCCATAAAAAAAATATCATAAAAACATCCAGAAACCGAAAAAAACATTAAAATCTTATATAATTTTCTTCACTTTCCTGACTTTAGCAGGGTCTCAGAGCTACAAATCGCAACTAAACGTCTTAAAAATTTCCAATATAATGTAAAATATTGTTGTCTGTCGAGCTGCGTACTTAGTTTTTAAGATTTCTTAAAATTCAGTTTTGCATTTTTGGCCAGCTTTTTAGGTCTGTGCGAAGTTAAGAATATAGGAGATTTTGAGTAAAATCAAATTGATTTCCCATATAAAACAAAATCTACTTCGTCTTTATTTTTCAGAAAAATGTACTCAAAAATTTTTAGAACTTCGGGATGCAACAGCTGTATTTATCACATTGTACTAAAAAAAACAACACCATCTAATAAATACACTAGCGGAAATCACCCTTCGTTGTAAACAGATCATGCAAATGTTGCAGAACTTGCAAGTAATTCTAGTGAAATCGAAATCTTGCAAAATGTCAAAAAAACAATTATGTAAACGATGTAGATTTTTAATTCAAATCTAATAGATTGCACTCAGGGGCCGAATTACGGCATTTGAACGTGATCGAAATTGTAAAATTCTTATTAGAATCTCTATACCTAAAGCACAGCGAACTCGATCGTTCGAGTAAAATTTCGATCGTGATCGAATGCCGTAATTCGGCCCCAGGTATAAATGTAGGTAGGTAGGTAGGTAGGAAAGGGGGATGCAGGAAGCAGTGTCTGCCTCCTACACCCACACTCGGAGACCAATAAGGTCCATTGCGTTACCCTTTTGTATAAAAATAAAAATAGAAAAGAGGTTTCCAAAGATATACAGTATAAGAATAATAGTAGGGTATAGAATAGAAGGAATAGAATAGAAGGAAGAAAGAAATACAGATTTTCTACGAGCTCCATTGCCTGATCACCAACCACCCGATCCCCATGATGAATCCGATAATATTTCCTAGCTTGCACTCTGAAACATCACCCAACTCATCGTGGAATCGTTTACCTAGCCACCTTAGCCTGTGATTCTGTAACCTTGGACAGTGACAGACAATGTGCTCCACAGTCTCCAGTTCGTCCTCATCCTCACACATCCTACAATAATCCGGAGTGCCGCGATCCCATCTATTAATCCTAGCCCTCACAGGACAGTGCCCTGTTAAAACCCCAATAGTGGCCCTCAGACATACCCTATCCAGGCCCAGAAGTACCGTAGAGTCCGCCGAGTTCAACTTGGGCCAAAAAGCCCTTGATACTCTGCAGTCTCTTCTGTTCCTCCACGCCATATCGGTCCTGTCATATACCCACGCCCTGATACGCCCGAAATAGTACCCTAACGGAGGCCTCGCCACGTCCTCCTCGCTCGCCGAGACCAGTGCCGATCCACCGCGCGCAAGTTCGTCAGCAATTTCATTGCCGACGATTCCCTTGTGCCCTGGTACCCAACACAGTCTAACATCGAAGAGGTTCATGATCCTATCGAGTGCCCTCCTACACTTCTCAACCAGCCTAGATTTGACATAATGTCCCTTCAAGGCTCTGAGCGCCGCCTGACTGTCCACATATAGAGTAACTTCCCTACCCCTTGGAACATGTTCCAATATAAGATCCGTCGCCTTATAGATAGCCAGTATCTCCGCTTGGAACACACTACAGTTATCAGAAAGCCTATAAGACCTCCTGATGTTCTCTTCCATAATATAGACACCTGCCCCTGTGCCCATATCCATCTTCGATCCATCCGTAAAGACTGCACACCCCTCAAACAGTCTGTCGGATCCGACCCAACAATCCCTATCCGGAATTACTAGCGGGGGTGTCCTAACAAAACTGATCTCTGTGACCTTGTAGTCTGTCAGATTACCCTGACATTGAGCATAGTCCTGGAGACCAGTTTCCCATAGAATTCTAGTGTGGCCCATGTCAAGTATTCTACCCAACCCTGACTCACCTAGCCTAATCAAGCTCCTTGCCGCCATTCCCTTCACCCAGAACTCCAAAGGAATAGTGCCAAGAATGGTGTCCAAAGACCCCTGAGGTGTGCTTCTCATAGCACCAGTGATACCAAGCGAAGCACACCTCTGTACCTTCGTAAGGAGCTTCCTATAGCAACCCTTTTCCAATGCCTCCCACCAGACAGTACATCCATATGTTAGAATGGGTCTTACCACCGTCGTGTAAATCCAATTCACCACCCTTGGTTGTAGGCCCCAACTCTTACCTATGGAGTTCCTACAAGTGTAATAGGCATTTAGGCCCCTTTTCACTCTCTCCCGTACGTTCTGACTCCATGACAGCTTACTGTCGAGAAATACACCGAGATATTTCGCCCCACCCGCTAGTTCTAACTCTACCCCATTAAGCATCGGTCGCCTAAACGCCTCGATCTTATATCTCCTGGTAAAGAGAACTAGCTCAGTCTTCCCCGAGTTCACACCCAGTCCATTCTCTGAAGCCCAAGAAGATAATGTACATAATGCCGATTGAAGTACCTCGCTAATCGTCGGAAGAAATCTTCCCCTGACCAGCAGAACTACATCGTCCGCATATGCCACAATCTTTACGCTCTCACTCTCAAATCTCCTCAAAATAACATTGACCGTTAGTAACCACAAAAGGGGCGATAAAACCCCCCCCTGTGGTGTCCCCCTGGTCACTGTCCTTCTCGTGTCGAAATCTCCCAAGCTAGAATTTATAACCCTACTCTTCAACATCGAGGTTATCCAACTAACCAGAAAATCCCTGACTCCCAGCCCATACAGAGCCGCTCTAATTGCCTCTATACTAACATTGTTAAAGGCACCCTCTACATCCAAAAACGCCGCTAGCGTATATTCCCTATCCTGCAAGCTACGTTCTATAAAACCAACCACATCATGCAGTGCACTCTCAACAGATCTACCCTTCAGATAAGCATGTTGAGCCCCACTAATAATGTGGGGATCAATAAAATCCCTCAGATGTAGATCGACCAGTCTCTCCAGCGTCTTAAGCAGAAAAGACGAGAGGCTGATAGGTCTAAAATCCCCTGGCTTCGAGTGTCCCGCCTTACCGGCCTTGGGTATAAAAATAACCCTAACCTCTCTCCACCTCCTAGGTATGTATCTCCTCAGGAGACACGCTCTAAACACTTCCGTCAACAGTGAGAGAAAATGATCCGAGACGTTCTGCAGCACGGCAGGGATAATTCCATCCGGACCCGGGGATTTATAGGCCTCAAATGTATTAACCGCCCATGCTACCTTATCCGTCGTTATCATCTCCTCAGCAACTATCTCTTGTTCCCTACCGATCGACCCCAGGTCGACCTCTGTCGAATGAGCGTTCACCACATTCACACAGCCAGGAAAGTGTGTCCCCATAAGTAGATCCAGGGTCTCCGAGCAAGACTCTGTCCATGAGCCATCCGTCCTCTGAATATATCCAGGTACCGTAGGGTCTTTGGATAATATTTTCCTGAACCTTGATAGCTCATTAACAGACTCTATGGACTCGCAGAACCTCGTCCACGATGCCCTTTTGGCTCTCCTGAGTTCCCCTTTATACCTATTGAAGCACACTTTATAGCTCTCCCAATCGTCGGCCCTCCTACTGGCCTTCGCCCTATTAAAACTCTTCCTAACCATAGACCTTTGAACACCCAGTTCCCTGGTCCACCATTTCGGTTGTTCCCTCCTCCCCGGAAAGACTAATGGACATGCTGCCCCATAACTTTCCATAAGAGTGTCAGTGAGTTTCCCCACCACCGTATCTATGTCAGCGTGCTTACACTCTCCTATTGATATATCCCTAATGCCATACATAGTGGTCTCCCTAAAAGTCGCCCAATTCGTCCCTCGCGGGTTTCTATAGGGTTCTCTACTAGGTCTGGCAAAGTTCAATTCAAAATTGATCCTGCTATGGTCTGAAAACGAGTATTCACTCGCAACCTTCCATCCCCTCACAAAATCATTACCCCTATTTGTCAAAGTGATATCTATAACTGCCTCCCTATCCCTAGTTCTGAATGTCGGCATACTGCCCTTATTACAAATATAGAGATTGTTAGTAGTTATGAAATCAAAAGTTTTCTCACCTCTTTCATTTATGTCACTACTTCCCCACTGGCTGTGATGTGCGTTGGCGTCACATCCAAGTACGACATCAAACTTCATCCTTCTTGCGTACTCGACTAGCCTTCGGACGTCCATGCCTGGTGGGTCTGCAGTCTCATAAGGCATATAAACTGAGGCCAGTGTTAGAACTGGTTGACCTTTGGCCTCTCTTCGAACGACAGTTATGTCACCTGTGCTAAAAGAGGAAATTAAAACAAAGTTCAAATTTTTCTTAGCAAGTATGCATGTTCTAACCTTGTCATCCGTGGACTTGACGAACAGCATATAGTCCTTTATCCCTAATCCGCGAACCTTATTTTTATTGATCCAAGGCTCTTGGATTAAGGCCACATCCTCTTGGAATTTGGCAAGATGGGTTATCAGTTCTGCCGAAGCTGCCTCACTATGATGCAGGTTTATCTGCACCACTTGCAGCTTCTTTGGACCTGTCAGACCTAGGGAACCTAAACCGTACAGTTCCAAGACCAAATCTGATAACCCCTTTTGCCGCTTCCAATTTACCAAGGGATTCTCTATCTACTGCGAATCTGAGATCCCTTCCAGAATTCTCCTTACAGACCAGTGAAGTCACCAGCTTCCATTGGTCAGTTTTGAGATCCTCGTTCTGATTGGCCAACACTGACAGTATTGTTTCCACCGATCTAACGGGTGGTGGAATCCACACTGTCACTATTGGTCTCAGTGGAAGCTCCGAAGCCCGTATTACTTCCAGACTAGCCCCTGGACAAAGGTCGCTACAGCCTTCAACTGAGGTTTTTAGAAACTCGAATGAGTTCTTATTGCCGCAGTTGACCACCTTAACGCCCTTTGACCAGTCCGCTCCATTGAAGCAAACGTCTTCAGGCTTGCCCCTAAAGGCTGCTATCCGGTCAATGAGCCTGCCTTCTATCAGCTGCCATCCATCCATGCTGATCCTGCCATCAGGGTCAGCCCGGTCAATGACAGCTGCTAGAATGCCTTCCTGGCTCAACGACCTTTTAGGTTTCTTTGATGTGGAGGGCTGATCATCTCCAGACCGTGCTCTCTTGGTTATCTCCTTTTTTGGGAGGTTCCCAAGTGATCCAGATGGAGCATCACCAACCCTCTTCTTCAATACAGACAAAGGCTTACCAGCGTTACCAGCTCGTTCCAAAGGCTTGAGCGGTTTTTCCGGCAAGCTAATGCCTGGGTCGTTTCGGTTTCCATCGTTGACCACCACAGCCGTCTCCGCACTCCTACCAGAGTCGTCAAAAACGGCTGGGATGTCCACCGCTGGGACCGTGGAGAGGGAGATGCCGAGGACAGCATTGGTAGGGCCGTAGGTTCTTTCGAACTTCGCGACACTCTGCCTATGCTTCCTCACCAAATGCCTCTCTCTGGCAGTGAACAGTTTTGGGTCCTTCTTGGCCATTTTATTCAAAAAGGCCAAAGAGGACCTCGTACCGTTCCTCGCCTTCTCCTCCTTCGTTCGGCTTTTACAGTCCCGTGGCAACTCTGCAGAAGTTACCACTGCGTCTTGCCGAACTATGTTGGCCACCCGATCTCCTGATCCTGGGGGATTACCCATAAGGTCAGCCTTCCCAGTCGTTGGAGGATCCACCCCTGAGCTCGGGGTAGGATCAGATATCACAGTTATATCTAAATCCTCTTCCGAACTCAGTGTAAGATCACCCAATTTCTGGGTGTTGCTACCCTCAAAGGAATCCCCTGATAGTCCCAGGAGATCGTCCAATTGGATCTGTGTCCGTATCCGCCCTTCATGGTCCATAATACTTTTATGGATGTCCGTAAGGGCAGCGTCAAGACCCTGATCAACGTCTTTTATCTTTTGTAAATTTTTATCTAAATAATCTTCAATTTTGATCCCACGAGTAGGCACGTAAAGGGTCGACGATCGCGCGCAGTGACGGCGTACGCGGATTAGGCAACTATCAATACAACCAGCCCGTGCCCTAGCGCCGGAGGGGAGCTGTTAGCGACTAGTTTCTTTACCCACTAACTAGCCATACAGGTCCTCGGCACTGCTACCAACCACCTTGACCTTAAAAGTGTCCCCCAGTTTATTTGGTCCACGAGAACCCAGAGGATTCTAAGGCTATGTATATTGTACGGGAACGAAGCGATCCAGTTTTGGGGCCCTCACACTAGTGCCTGGCACCGTCTGAACCGCTCAGACCCCCTACCCTATACTAAGCCCCCCCTATCCGCCACCTGGGGACGCGTCCGATGGGAGTAAACTGAGAAAAAGACTCCACACGGAGGTATAAATGTAAATACTTAAAGAAATACAAAGTACTGTGAAGACATGCATATGTAGCAGAGACTATTTAGATCATTTTGGTTTATTATAAGAAAAGCACATTTATTAATGAAAAAATACATTTAAAATTTGATTAATAGTCTCTTATTTCAGAAATCTAAACTCATAAGCATAAATAATTCAAAAATCACCATTACCATTTTAAAGTTTACCTTTTAGGTTCTCCGTATCAATGTATAAATTCCAAGTCTAAGGGCCATTATTATAACTTACCGATAACTAAAGTTATGACGTTATTGGACAGATAACTAGTTTTTCGTTATTACAACTTCACTTTAACCTAAAAGTGTCCGATATGTTAAAGGGAAGATCACTCTACCTTTAACTTTTAACGTGAGGTTTTAAATTAAAAGTCACCATATTTTCTACCGTATAAGGGAATTGGTTACTATTTGCTTGTCGTTGCCACTTTGTTTTTAAAGAACTAATTAATTTGTTCAGCATTTGCTTTGGTGCTGCCATATTTAAAAAAAAATACAATTTATTTTACAGGGAGGTTGTAATAACGAAAAATATTCAATGGTCAGTTTATTGCTCACGTTAACAAACGTAACCTTTTATTAACATTAACTTTGTCGGCATGTTGTATAATGGCCGCTAGTCTATTTAAAAGTGAATAAATCTCAAGCCTCAGTTAGCCGAGCGCATCCGTACTGTAATGTATCAGCTGTACGTTTTTAACGTACTGTAACCGGAACGTTCATTCTGTATAAAATAGAATTTCCTTACATTCTTACGTAACATTTGTAAGCCATTGATGGTCTGCTTGTTTGTTTTATGATTTTAAGGTATTTTTGCTCTTTTAATGGTACTTTTTTTAAATATATTTTAATACGCGAAAGAAAAATAAAACAAATTTTCGTACTTTGCGTGTTAATTTATTTTTCTTCACGAATTTTTTAAAAACAGGGGCCGAATTACGGCATTCGATCACGATCGAAATTTCACTCGAACGATCGAGTTCGCTGTGTATTAGGTATAGAGATTCTAATAAGAATTTTACAATTTCGATCACGTTCGAATGCCGTAATTCGGCCCCAGTTTTGTGAACTATTTTGTCTATTTTAAACTTATAGTATATTTTATTCTCATTACTATTGTTTCTTTTTTCGCTATACTTGCTAGAAACGCAATTACCACTATAATAATTATTTCCGTTAAAAATATTGCAAAACTGGAGACTTTTAAGCGTCTTGCACATACGCTTTGTATATAAGTATGTACATTGTGTATAATAAATGTGAAATATGTAAGGATTAAAATTTTATACAAATCTATTAATTAATATTAATTGATCTGTATACATAAACACAAATACTAAATAAACCTTAATTTGTTTATTATATTTTAATTATAAATGTTAAAGAATAAATAATACATATTAATATACATAAATAAATACACAAAATATTTTCTGATATCATAAAGTACTTTTTCTTCTTAATAAAAAACCATTTGCAAAATTGTAATACCCATCACTGTTTTATAATCAGCTGTTTATTTTTATACCAAAATAAAAAAAAACAACAAAATAAGTTTTTAAGTTTAAGAAATAAAAGTTTGCGTGTAATTTTTAATAAAATGGATGATGAACATCTAATTTCAAGCAAAGGTTTATACCAATAAACAATTCTTCTTTATCTATTGAAAAAACACAGGCTTGTTTGAAAAGTATTTTGCTTTATTTACCTATACTAATGCTGTTTTGTTTATGAATGTCAAAAACATATGTTACGTTTTTGAATGTTCTACAACTGCTCAAACGTACTTATAGTACGTTCCATTACAGTACGGTTGCATCAGCGCTCGGCTAACGAAGGCTTAACTCTTATTTACATAAAACAAATATGTTCTAAAAAGAAACAAACCGTTTACTGTTTTTTCGCTTTTCTACCTCTTTATAAATATGTTTACCCCTTTCTACCCCTTAGGGTTTAAAAAATCGAAAAAGGAGATTACAATGACTTGTCAAGTTAACATGTATTTTTCTCAGTTAAGCAGATATAATGTTTTCAATTTTGAATAAATAAATATACAAACATTTTCATTATACATTACTTCAAAAATTCGATTTTAATATAGATAATCATATTACTTTTTTTTAATTAAAAACTCGCAAAATGAGGGACAATTTGCTTACAGCATGTTCACATGGACAGCAAGATTCGAGGTTCACTCACTCATTCAAGGTTCGCGACGGAATCTTGATTAAATCTACAAGATTCGCCATACAAAATTTTGAGAGCGAATCTTCATAGTTCATTTGGAATATTGTTGCGAACTCGAAGAATTTAACAAAAAATCGCTAATTTATCTGCACTGGCTGTCAAAACAAAACATAAACAAAGGAAAACAAAAAAATATTGTGTAAAAAAAATTTAAAAAATTATCAATGTAGAAATAAAAAATATACGTGTAAACATACATATGTATGTATATATTTAAATTAAAATCGAAAAAAAGAAACAGTGAAACGTATTTTAAAGTGGAGAAGAATGACTTCAATAAACCACCAAAAAAACAAAAAGCCGCGTTAATTAGTTGAGCAAAAAATACAAATGTCAAAGTGAAACAAGAATTATCGTCTGAACGCCAAGGTTCACATTTGAGATTCAGAAAGCGGTCCACGAGATTCATATTGCCGTGTGAACATGGCATTACGAGTTGTAATAATTAAAAATGAGAAAATCTGGCATCACACGTGTTATAAAATAGAAATGCTTGATTGCATTTGCATTGAAATAAATGTCAAAAAATAAATAAAATTGCAAAAATGGAAATAAAATTAATAAAGACAAATTTTGAAAATAAAAAACAAATAATTTGTGTTAAATTCGACGGTAAAAACAACTATAATTTATACTTAAAACAAGGTAGAAAATATAAAACAAAAAAAGAGCAAAAATCTGTTGCGCTTTATTATTATTCTTTTTTTTTCGTTTAAGTGAAAAGAATTTACGAACTACATGAAAATAGAGAATTGAATGCCTGGTCCAGTGATTTTTTAATTAATCCGGATGTATTTTTTGATTTTGTGGCCCAATATACTTCCAACCATGATTTTGTATTAGATGTACAATTGCAAGGTAAGCTTAACATACATATTGAAGTGATAATAGAGTAATATTGAAAACAGATGCTGCAAGTAGACATTCGACAACTTCCGAAAATAGATGCGGTTTAAAAAATTCTAATCCGGATAAGGCAATGCAAAATGTATTTGCGCTAGCAGACTGGCTAGTTTTGAATGGCAATGAAATTTTCAGTATTTCTAAAGAAAACCCTATGATTTCCTCCAATATTTCTTCAAATAATATTCCAAGAACAGAAGTAAGTAAATATTGCAGTCACTTATTGTATATAATGCTAGAACTTTACTTTAGGAAATCAGCAAAATTCCTGCTATCCAAACAATACGAAACATTGACCCTAAGCACCGTACACATACAGCAAAAACATTTATATATTATATATTCAACAACAATCCAAATAAACGGTATGTATGCATATTTCATAAGCATTTAGTTCTTACACCTGTTTATACAAATTAAATTATTTCAGACTGATTAGAGAAGATTTTATAGAATTGTCGCATCTATAATTGAAGGTTTTGCTTCAGAGGTTAAGGAAACTTACTACGTACTATTTGCAAAGGGTCATCTTTCAAAAGGAAAGTTATATGACGAATACAATAATGCCAGGGCAAAGCTTAGTGCTGCTGGTTTAATACAAAGGCGTAGTAAATCTATACCAGACAAAATAATTAGTAAGATAATTTTGTATTTATTTTATTTTGTAATGGATTTCCCACCACCATAAAAATATACATATAATAGTTCTCTTGTTCTGAGCATATATTGTCCTTTGATTGAAAAAAAATAGTTTTTTTTTTTAATTGTATAAAAATTGCAAAATTTTTAAAAATGCTTTCCACTTCAGTTAATTTTTTTAACATAAAACTTGTTTAATGGTGTGTAATAGGAAAACCAGTGTTAAATGACAATAATTTATAATGGAATGAAAATTGTATTTATATTTTTTAAATTAAGTTTCAAATTTTTTTTATTGTACATAGATGCAGATAATTCAGAAATTTCAAACGATAATATTGTTGATGATTATTTGGTGGAAAATTGAAAATCAGGCTGTGCTGAATGGGACTTAGTACTGGAAAACTGTAAAAACGCATTCGTCGAAACAAGAAGAGTAGAAAAATTTGTATTTAAAAAAATAAAAGAAAAAAAACATCTTTAAAAATTATTTTTGTTTTAGGTTTTGCAGCACATTCCATAGTCTATTTTGAATTATATTATGATTATATATAATTATATTTATGATCACGTGAAATTATACTATAATTTTGTCCGACCATTATTATAGTTGTGCGAAATCAAATTATGATATTTTCAGATATTTCGTAGTCGTGTGATATTATGTTAAGATTATCGGCCTTATTGTCATTGGCGTTCTCGTGTCGTTTTTGTGTCGTTTTTGTGTCGAAAACGACAGAAATACGACAAGGTCTCATTCATTTTACTTTGTCGTAAATATTACACGGTACCACAAAATACGAAAACGCCACTGACAATAAGGCTGTATATGAAATAATTTATGACTTTTTGGGATTACTTAATGATAATACGTAGCCATAATATGATAATTACATGACACTTTAACCCATTATTGCTCAATCGGTAATTTTACTTACCACCAATTTAGTCAAGTATAAAACCTACTTAAAATAAAATTTTTGTGTTTTCTCTTAGTTTGTACTTAACCTTAAAGACTTCTTAAGAAACAATTTGAAGGATATATTTTCTTTGTTATCCTTTCACTTTTTAGATTCATTTTCGTTGTGCTCCAAAAAACTACATAATTTAAATCAAATATAAGAGTAATTAAAAAAAAATTAAATGTGTAAAAAACCAACTGATTTTTAATCCTCATTTCGATTACTTAATTATGTATAGTTATAAATTTAATATATGTATTTTGACTAGAAGTTTAAAATATTGTCGTATAACATTGTGGTAAGTTTAATTGCCATTGGGCAGAAACATATAGCAAATTTGCCTATATTTATCAAAATCATTAACATGCGCACAATTTGTGCGTTTTTAAACACTACATGCTACACACTTTTTGATTTTTACTTTATTCTATTTGTAAAATGGGGAATTCCCTTTTTGTCGCTTATGACTAGTGTTTACTAACAATTTGGTTAAGAGCTTTAGTATTGTTTGGCTCTTGGTGTGCAACAAAGGTGTGTTAAGTTTCAAAGTTTAAGTTTCAAAGTTTTAATAGTTATTTCTAATTGTAAAAATGTCATCAAAGAAATATCTTAGACTTGAGGAAGTGATTGCTATTTGAGAAGAAGAAGAGGACATTGTCGCTGTTGCTTCATCCTCCAATATCAATGTTATATATATTCCACCTGGCGCAAACGAAATCTCAGACGAAGAGCATATTGATGACAACGTTATAGATGAAAATCAACCAATTGACGTAGAGATTGCCGGCACTGTTGAGTTGGAATATGAATCGGAGGACGAATTAGAAAGCGGCGAAATTTCTTAGCCTGCAACAAAGATATATGTATAAGTCGATAAAAGAATTTCAAGCACCCAAATGGACAAACAGAATTTCATCATTTAATAAAACTCCAGTAAATCTTGAAGCAGACTGTATTCGTAACGTTGTTGAAGAGCTAAGTGGTGAATCACCAATCGAATTATTTTATATATTTTTTGATGATGAAATGCTTCAAATGAATGTTGAGCAAATTAATATATACCTATGCTTCTGAATGCAACGTATCCTTTGTTGTTGAACCTTATGAAATAAAACGTTTTATCGGATTTTTGTTCTTTACTGGGTATCATAAAATACCAGAATGGAAACCTTACTGGTCAAACGACCCATCTTTTGGCGTTGAAATTATTTCTAATGCTTTTTCACGAGATCGTGCTGAAATGATTAAACGATTTATACATTTAGCAGATAATACTAAAATAAATAAAACAAATAAATTCGCGAAAGTCAGACAACTAGTAGACTTATGCAACAAACGTTTTATACAGTTCGGTGTATATTTTCATAATTTATCAATCGATGAGAAAATGATTCCCTATTTTGGAAGACACTCTTGCAAAATGTTTATAAAAGGGAAACCTATTCGTTTTGGATTTAAAGCATGGTGTCTGACTTCATCAAATGGATATTTGTTTCATTTAAAGCTCTATGGTGGATCATCATCAGGCTATGATAAGTCCGTTGGATTAGGAGCTGACACTGTTCTCAGTTTGTTGAGATTTGTAAAATCTCCATCTTATCACACCATTTACTTCGATGATTTTTTCACATCATATCATCTTATGTGTATACTAAGCACAGAACAATTTTTTGCTACAGGTAACACTTTTGGTATTTAGATTGCTTATTGTATTAAAATTTACAAATTTTAATAGGTACTGTTCGGCGGAATAGAGTAGGTGGAGCAAAATTGCCAGAAAAAATGTCTAAGGGCGAAAGTGAAGCTCTATTTGATCAGACAAATGAGGTGATGGCCATGCGCTGGAGAAATAATGCACTTGTCACTGTTCTCACAAATCATGGTACAATGGATCCAAAATCAAACGCCAAACGTTATGATCGCTCAACAAAAACCCACATTAATTTAAAAGTTCCTGATGTAATAGCGCAGTATAATAAGAATATGGGTGGAGTAGATCTACATGACAACGCGTTGGCTAATTACAGAATAACTGTACGATCAAAAAAATGGTGGTGGCCATTATTTATAAATTTGCTTGGCAACATGATTGTTGATGCATGGAAACTAAAGCCTTATCGCAGATACAATTTCATGCAGGTGTTGTAAATGAACTGCTCGTAGCTACAGGGCCATTTTCTTCTGACGAAATGTCAACTCACGAACCACCATTAGCAGAAAACTAGTCAAAATTACCAAACCTAAAGAAAGCTGTTCAGTGTATTACAAGACGCTCTGGAAATCCAAGACGTTGCGTGGTTTGTCATACTAACACACCGTATGAATGCCAAATGTGCAATATACGTCTGCATCAAAAATGTTTTGCTTCATATTCAAAACACTTGCAATAAAACCAAGTGTAAAAAAATTAAAATAAATAATATTAAAATTGAACTAAAATAAAACACTTTTATTTAATTCTTTTTACTATAAGTTTTTGTTTTTAAATAGATATTTATTATTAAAATAATGCATTTTACTTTGAGCCCACTTCTTTTATTATAAGAAAAATATTATACATATCAGCCCATCGGTAAGTAAACTTACCACCTCAAATCTCATGAACCAATCGTTCCATTTTTTTTAAACTTAATATATATCTTAGTTAGACCAAAAAAACTTCTGTGTGCAAAGTTTCGGCAAAATCGCTTCACGAATTCGGGTACCGGGCAATTGATTATAATAATCATAACTTGCAACCATTACATAGTTAAGCTATAATCATACAATCTTATCATAGTATGTTGCTCTTAGATTATGATTACCACAACCATGTTTTTTTTTCTTTACGTGAGAGATGTATTTATGTCAGTAGACAAGTATGTATATCCAAAACACTTTGTAAATTAAAATGCCCGTTACTTTTCCGGATCTTTTTTCGTATTTTTGTTATCATACCCACACTTCAAGGTGCAATGATAAACTCTCTGTTTTATTCGAAAAACAGTTCATATTATTATTTCACATTCAATAAAGGCGGTAGGGATAATAAGAATGCCAAAGTTCGCTTATATTCATTAATGTGAGTTTTATTGACTTTTACACATTTTCACTCATAAACCAATCATGTACACTTACATTATCATTGTTTTTTTTATTCCTTTATAAAGGGTGATTTTTATAGAGGTATACATTTTAAATTGGAAATACTTTTCTAACTAGCGGCCATTTTGAAAGCTATCAGGTGATCTTTGATTTGTTTGGTTTGGCATTTCAACATAAAAATAGACTGACACATGAATAGCAAGGCGTAGATAATGTGAATGAGCCCTAAACAAGATTGCCGTTAAGTTTTTGCGAATAAGTCAATAGTGACCACTATAGAGCCAAGATTACAGACTTTTTCGTTCATCAATTAAACAACTATGATGTGCAGAAACTGTATATGACGGCACAACATGGCGTACAGCTCGTGCCACAATTGATTTCTTGAAGCAAAGGTGGAGTAACTGCATAGTTTGACGTTTCGGACCCAAGATAGTGTGATTTAACGCCGCGAGACTATTTTCTATTATATGAAGTCGATAGTCTACGCCGATAAGCTAGAAACGATAGACCACTTGGAGGACAACACTCGCTGCGTTATTGCCACAAATATTTGAAAAAAGTCATCTTCAGATTAGACTACTTCCGAGCAAGCCATGGCGGTTATATGCCGGAAGTCGTATATAAATTATAATACCAGAAGATTATCTTTCAAACAAACTAAATTTCATGTCAATTTAAAAAATTCATCTTTTTTTATTTTATTTCAAAATTTCAAACCTCTATAAAAAACATCCTTTATTATTACATCGCTTATTGCTAACAACATACGCTATGAAGTCCTGCTGTTAAGACTATAATAGTTAATAAGTGTAGCCGTGGTATACAACAGAAATTGTTTTCAACCAAGTACAGTACAGTGAAATTTAATAGCATTTTTTACAAAACGTCTTTTAGTTGATTTTGTTTAGTTAAGTTAAAAAGAAATTTTTTTATTGTTTTTATATCCTTAACTTATATCTAACCTACTGAAAGGCAATAACAGTTTTTAGCTAGTTACCATTTGTTAACAATACGTCGTTTGTAAATTGCCAACACCATTTCAGATGGTTTCGGGCCCCCTCCAGTTTGGCTTATTTCTTTTCGATAAGTTGCATGGACTTTTTTTGCTTGTTATTGTCCATTGAGATTTTCAATGCAACACATTACTGGTTAAACCATGGCACATATTATTGAAACTAAAATATATGAAAATAAAATTGTAAAAACACTTCTACATATGTATGCATTTCAATAAACATTTTAATAAGTACAATTCTTCTACCTCCAGCCAAGCTTTCTTTTTTTTCTGGTTGGAGTTGGTGTCGATATTTTTGTTTTCTATAACCGTCACCTTTTCTTTTACCAACTTCTTCAGTAACATCTGTGTAAAATAAACAAAAAACATACATTTATATATCACTAGCTAATACCCGGTGTGCTTTGCCACCCCAAATTTTAGTATTTAATTCATATGGCAGGTGCCACGCCCACTATTGTTAATGCAACCATTTTTTCCATAAATGTTTATTTGAATATCAAAGTTTCTTTTGCAAAATTTTAGTACTCTAATCGATATCGTTTTCCAGATATACGAATTTTAGTATTTAATTCATATGGTAGGTGCCACGCCCACTATTGTTAATTCACCCATTTTTCCATAAATGTTTATTTGAATATCAAAGTTGCTTTTGCAAAATTTTACTACTCTAATCGATATCATTTTCCAAATATACGAATTTTAGTATTTAATTCATATGGTGGGTGCCACGCCCACTATTGTTAATTCACCCATTTTTCCCATAAATGTTTATTTGAATATCAAAGTTGCTTTTGCAAAATTTTACTACTCTAATCGATATCGTTTTCCAAATATACGAATTTTAGTATTTAATTCATGTGGCCACGCCTACTATTGCAAGTCCGCCCATTTTTTACCCAAATGTTCGTGTGGATGTCAAAGTTTACCGTACTTAATTTGAAGACTCTAGCTGCATTAACTTCCGTGATATATAATATTTAATACTTATTCTTTAATAGGGCGTGGCACCCCGCCCACTTACAATTTCAAATCAAGGTATAGCCTATAGTTCCTTCCAGACATACAGGACGATTCTGTGAAAATTTCAAGGAAATCGGTCCAGCCGTTTAACCGTCTATAAAGCACAAACAAACATATAAACATACAAACACACATTGATTTTTATATATATAGATTCATATGTTGGTGCCACGCCCATTACTGATAATGCACCCATTTCTTGCCTAAATGTTCATTTGGGTGTCAAATTTGCTCTTGTAGAATTTTAGTACTCTAATCGATTTCGTTTTCCAGATATACAAATTTTAGTATTTAATTCATATGGCAGGTGCCACGCCCACTATTGCTAATGTACCCATTTTTTACAAAAATGTTTGTTTGTATGTCAAAGTTGCCCTTGCACAATTTTAGTACTCTAATCGATATCGTTTTCCAGATATACAAATTTTAGTATTTAATTCATATGTTGGTGCCACGCCCACTATTGGTAATATACCCATTTTTTCCAAAAATGTTTATTTGGATGTCAAAGTTGCCCTTGCAAAATTTTAGTACTCTAATCGATATCGTTTTCCAGATATACGAATTTTAGTATTTAATTCATATGGTGGGTGCCACGCCCACTACTGATAATGCACCCATTTTTTCCAAAAATGTTTATTTGGATGTCAAAATTTCTTTTGCAAAATTTTAGTACTCTAATCGATATCGTTTTCCAGATATAAAAATTTTAGTATTTAATTCATATGGCAGGTGCCACGCCCACTATATCTAATGTACCCTTTTTTTCCAAAAATGTTCATTTGGGTGTCAAAGTTGCTCTTGTAGAATATTGGTACTCTAATCGATATCGTTTTCCAGATATACAAATTTTAGTATTTAATTCATATGGCAGGTGCCACGCCCACTATTGCTAATGTGCCCATTTTTTCCAGAAATGTTTATTTGGATGTCAAAGTTCCTCTTGCAAAATTTTAGTACTCTAATCGATATCGTTTTCCAGATATACAAATTTTAGTATTTAATTCATATGGCAGGTGCCACGCCCACTATTGCCAATGTACCCATTTTTTCCAGAAATGTTTATTTGGATGTCAAAGTTGCTCTTGCGAAATTTTACTACTCTAATCGATTTCGTTTTCCAAATATACGAATTTTAGTATTCAATTCATGTGGCCACGCCTACTATTCCAAGTCCGCCCATTTTTTACCCAAATGTTCGTGTGGATGTCAAAGCTTACCGTACTTAATTTGAAGACTCTACCTGCATTAACTTTCGTGATATATAATATTTAATACTTATTCTTTAATAGGGCGTGGCAACCCGCCCACTGACAATTTCAAACGAAAGTATAGCCTATAGTTCCTTCCAGACATACAGAAAGATTCTGTGAAAATTTCAAGGAAATCGGTCCAGCCGTTTAGCCGTCTATAAAGCACAAACAAACATACAAACATACAAACACACATTGATTTTTATATATATAGATTGTACATAAAAAATTTATTATACTTACTTTGTCTTCTTCCACCCAGTTTGCAGCTCGTTTTCACTTACTTCCTTCTTCCATATTATATTTCTTTTAATTTTTTAAAATTTTCATTCAAAATCAAAAAACTTTAAAAGTAAACAAAACAAAATAGTGTTGTACAACCAAAAACAACTTATTCGGTATTTGCATACTTGTTGTACTCATTGACAAAAATATTATTGAGACAATATCTTAAATATTTTTATACCCTTCACACAGTGAAAAAGGGTATATATAGGTTTGTCATTCCGTGTGAAATTCCTACAATTTTCATTTCCGACCCCATAAAGTATATATTTTCTGAAAGCTTATGAATAGAGAAGTCGATTAAGCTCTGTCCGTCTGACCGTCTGTCCGTGTGTATGTTGAAATCAACTTTTTGAAGCCCCCCGACATCGCTTGGACCCGGGTGAGGTATTAAAATATCAGAAATATTCGGGAGTAGATCGCTATTGAAAATCAGAAACATCGGTACATAAACAACTGATATGATGAGCAAAAAACCCACGACCACCTCGATTTTCTTTTCACAAAAACAACATTACAACAACAACATAGATACATACAAACGTGTATACTGGTTAGAGAAAACGTGGCATCGAATCCCAGTTGAGCCAAAAAAAAATTTTTTTTTTATTTTTAAAAAAATTTTTTTTTAAGTTTTTTATTTTTTATTTAATATATTATTTATATTTTTATTATTTTTCTTTTAATTTTTTTTTTAATTTTTTTTAAAATTTTTTTTTTTAATTTTTTTTTTTATTTTTTTTTAACATGCATTCGTAAATTTATAATTTTACAATGGAATTTTTTTATATATGTATGTTTTTTATATGTAGGTACGTATTTCATATGAGATGAATGGTGATACAAACTATTGTTATTGCATGACTACACGTTGTGAAGGGTATATAAGATTCGGCACGGCCAATTATAGCGCTCTTACTTGTTTTTATTTGTTTTTTGCTTTTACAAAATATATTATCTACTTTAATATTAATTATTTTAACAGTTTTGATAAATGCTACTTAGTAATTTTATTCCATTTTTTCAGCTATAAATGACTACTTAGATAATCGGTTAGTTGATGTGTGCATCACTAAAGTTCAAATGACATTTAAAATAATACAGTGCTGTCAACATGCAACTACAGAATAAAATCGTTTAAAAGCTAACTTCATTTTATTATGAATTATTTTATATTTTTATGAATTAGACCGTATGTATTTTGCAGTGGCAATGTGTTAAAACCACTTTGCATTAAAACCAAAGTTTTATTTGTGAAATAAAAATATGAATTTAGCATAAATATCCACTAAGAAACCGTTGTCACTTTAGAGCAAATCCTTTTAATCAGAAAAATGTTTACTTTACTCTGTTCTCAGTCTTAATCTCACTATTGATGTTGAAAAACATTTTTTTTAATCCTAAATATGTGATTAACCTCACACCAAATATGGTTAAAGCCATATAACAAATGGATATTTAAATTTGTTAAATTTAAAAAAAATTAAATAAAATAAGCATTAACTTATTAGGAGAGAAATTACATTTAAGTGGTTACGCCGATTTCGACAAATATTTTTGCATATTGGGATCATAAATTTGTGCAACTTTCTGGTCGATAGCTACGAATATTGAGAAATCAGTACAAAATCCATTTAGAAAATCTGTTGGATATTGGTTCTTGCAAACGATTAAGCTTATGTACAATATTCGCTGATCGTTTAATGAAAGCTTTTCAGTTATACTCCCTAAAAAATGATTTATCAGTTTAAAGAACCGTTTGCTATCACATTTCAATATGATAAATTATTTACTAAAAGCCCAGATAATATGCTTAAAGTTGTAGAGAATAATATAAATGCACAGGTACAAAAATGTTCGTCATCCAACATAAAAATATGCAATAATAATAACAATAAACTTATTATTTTCTGTATATCAAAATTTACACTGCTGTTAAATTGCACAGTACTGTACATGCAAACATATGCACATACGCTACATGGAGAGAAATTATTTATGAATTTGATTTACATAAGAAATAATTAGAGAAGTAAAGAATATTAAATATTAAAAGTGAATATCTTTCAATAATATTGCGCGTAGATTTCCGTTTCATGACGTATTTGGCCAATAGTAAGAGTTGCCAAGTAAAAATTGTCCAAAATGGTTCCTAATATGACAATTCAAATGAATTAAAGGTATTTAATTTTGCTTTATTTATACAAAATTTATAAATACCAAATTATATGTGAAAAATACAATTTCGTTAAAAATAATAATTGCACTCGTATATGCCCAGCAAAAAAAATTAGAAGTAGTGCAAAGCGAATTACATTTTCAAGACTTCTAAATCAATTGTGTAAAGGCATTCATTCTAAATGACTTCCTAAATGTGAAATAATTTGTCATAATTAATGTGTTTAAAAATGAATGTAACATTATGCTAAATATCTTAAACAATTCATGTAAACAAACCAATTCAACTCATGAAACATCCGATGCTTCTCATCAAATATGCATGAGTTCTAAATATGTACTTAGAATGGAGTGCAGTACTCATGTAAACACATGATCTCCAATGACACGCTAATGTTAGTGTTTAATGTTTAGTGTTTTTACCTAAATTTAGTCACTTCGTCACCAGTTGAACCCCTGCAAATCCACTTTTTTGTCATAGATTTTTTTGCTGGGTGGTTAAAAAAAATAAAAATTGTTTTCATTATTCTTGCTATGCGGTATCTATTGTTTGAGAGCTGGCAATCTTTAAAAATACTAGTCAATGGTAACACAGGTTTGAATACCAGCATGTCTTCCAGTTTCCCTTAAATGTGAAATTTACAGTTTTATTTTGCAGAAATTTTCTGTATTAAATATATAAGAGCTTGCACAACTTAATGACAGTTTTCACTGAAACTTTAAAATTTTTAAGCAATACGAACACAGTTTGAGTGACGTTATTGGCACGACATGTACAGACAATTTCAATGTTATAGGTGGGAGGTCGAAATCTTTATTATATCATTCTTGCTACCAATAACTTTAGTTTGAAAGGAGGCTAGTCTCCAAAACAATTTTTTAAAACTTATACAGAACGCAAATTTCTGCACTTGAAGGCTTAGCAAAATCAATCACCCTTAAAAACTGTGGAATTGGACTAAAAAAAACTGCCGTAATTCTTTAACTCTAATAAATATTTTGCAATTTGCTGTGACTTTTTCTGTAACTGTCTGCAAGTGTATAACACGTTGAATATATGTGCTTGCCTTCCTGCTGCCATCCAGCAAGCCAGTTGTGTCAATGTTATTTTTATGTTTGTTCATCGTTCGTTATCACGTTTATTCTCGTAAATTATCTCATATTTTCATCCTTGTAGTTCTCATACTTTATTACAGGATCTTTTACATTCAAACTCCATGCATTCGTTCCAACTTGAACTTATGAGTACAACTCCAAATGCCTGTTGCACATTGAAAGTTTGCGTTGTGTTGTGTTGCTGGTTATTCATGTTGTATTGTGTTCCGTTGTTTTGTAAATTTGTTGTGCTTTCTGTTATCCTGTGTTTGTATCTTAGATTCGAGATTGTTTGCATGTTATCTCGTCATTATTGACACATTCCTTGCAATAATTCTGATTTCTCTTTTTGTTTTCCATACAATAGTTTTTATTGTGCATGTGTTCCTGTGTTTATCTAGCATGAATATTAGTAACATTTAAATACTGCATGAATGAATTTATTATGGCATGGTACTCGTATTAATGAAATTTATTGAAAAATGAGCGGGCAGATTTAACTTGGACGTAGTAAATAATATTCGTTATGTATTGAGCTTGATATTAAATATTTTTTGTATAATTAACGCTGCTATATTTGTACATACATAAGTCACTTAATCCATACTTGTAATCATGGTGTAATTACATAAGGTGATAGCATAAAAGAGAGCAATTTTTGTCTCTCTTTTTTATACCCTTCACACAGAGAAAAAGGGTATATATAGGTTTGTCATTCCGTGTGAAATTTCTACAATTTTGATTTCCGACCCCATAAAGTATATATTTTCTGAAAGCTTATAAATAGGGGAGTCGATTAAGCTCCGTCAGTCTGTCCGTCTGTCCGTGTGTATGTTGAAATCAACTCTTTGAAGCCCCCCGACATAGCTTGGACCCGGGTGAGGTGTTAAAATATCAGAAATATTCGGGAGTAGATCGGTATTGAAAATCAGAAACATCGGTACATAAACAACTGAGATATGAGCAAAAACCCACGACCACCTCGATTTTTTTCACAAAAACAACATTACAACAACCACATACATACATACAAACGTGTATACTGGTTAGAGAAAACGTGGCATCGAATCCCAGCTGAGCCAAAAAATTTTTTTTTATATATTTTTTTTTATATATTTTTTTTTAAACTTTTTTTTTTATTTTTTATTTAAATATTATTTGTTTATTTTTTTTAAATTATTTTAAATTTTTTTTTTGTTTTATATTAAATATTTTTATTTTAATTATTTATTAAAAAAAAAATAAATTTTTTAAATTTTATTTTTTAATTTTTTTTTAAATTTTTTTTTTTAATTTTTTTTTTTTTTTCTTTTAGCATACATACGTAAAGTTTTAATTTTAAAATGGGTTGTTTTTATATACATATGTATGTTTTTTATATGTATGTATGTACGTATTTCATATGGAATGAATGGTGATACAAACTACTGTTATTGCATGATTACACGTTGTGAAGGGTATATAAGATTCGGCACGGCCGAATATATATATATATATATACAAGGTGGCGGTGCCAGCCCAGCTGACAATTTTTTTGTGCTCTGAAGTATGTCAAACTACATATTAAAAAAATGATTTCAACTCTGGAAATTGTCAAACTTCATACATAAAAAAAGAGAGCCGAAAATCGCTCTCTTTTACGCTATCACCTTATGTAATTACACCATGTGTATATGTAATTAATATAGGAATGATTAAAATAAATGTATTTGAAATTACTAACGGATTTTGGATAAAAAATTTTCTACTCTATACATAGATACTTTGTAAAGAAAAGGGCATGCGCCAGATCAAACTTCCATTACTGATATTGAGAAAATATTTCCACTAAAACCCTGCTTCGAATCCAAACAGATACAAAAAAATTCATTGTGGTGTTCAAGTTTTTAATTTAGTGGCCTTAACGTTCATCCAAACGAATCCATTAAAAAATAAAACGAAGAAGTCCCCTTACATTCCAGCTCACTGCTGGCATCAAAGAACGTCAGCGTCAAATGGAAATTCAAGAAGAGGCACCAGAAAAAGACAAATGGTCGGCAAAAACCCCACGATAAATGGCAGCCTTGTCATCATGTGTCTGGCTATAGAAAAGTAATCATATTCTTAGATAGAAAAACGAAAAATAAAAAACGAAACGCAATCAAGGGAAAATAATCGAAATGCATTTCGCGCTCTTCGTGTTTTTTGTTTTTTTTTTGTTAGCATATTCAACGAAATGTGTCCACTATCGGGAGAATTGTGCGTAAGTTTCAGCAAATCGAATCTGAAAGAAATGTGAAAGCACCTGTGCATGCTCGCCAAGTTCGTTTTGTGGAAAACATTGCTGTTAGCGTGTGGCAGAAAAGCCGTCAACCTCGACTCATCGTCGTGCCCAACAATTGAACATCTCAATAACATCACTAATGCGAATTTTAAATAAAGATTTTACTTTACACGCATACAAGGTTAAATACGCCTAATGGTTGGTTGAACAGACAGAAGTAAATAGTGATCTGCAGTAACGAGGCACACTTTCACACTTTAAAATTAACGAGTGATTGATAAAAATCCGATGCATACATAAGGAGTGACTCTTTCGTGCGGTTTATGGGCTGGCGGCGTCATCAGGTCGTAGTTCGTCGAAAATGAAGGCAGTCAAGCAGCAACCATGAATGCTGTTCACTATCGCGATGTGATAATGAACTTCTTGAGAACAGAAATTGAAGATATGGACCTGGATGACATGTGGTTTCAACATGATTGTACCACTTACCACACAACCAACGAAACAATAGCTATTTTGCTGTAGAAATTTAATGATCATGTTATCTCACGTCGTGGCGATGCTAATTGACCATCACAATCCTGTAATTTGACGTTGGACTTATTTCTTTGAGGATAGTTAAAAAAAATTGTACCTCAATATGCCAATAATAATTCAAGAGCTAATTAGGCACATTAACGGCATTAGACCTCAAATGTTTCAGTGTCATTGAAAATATGTACCGTCGGATAGAAGTATGCCATCGAAGCCGAGACGAGCATTTGGCCGATATTTTGATTCAAACATGATTGTCATTGTCTGTTATAACAAAATTATAGAGATAATTGTCTCAAAACTTTGTGTTTTATTTACAATTGACACCGTGCGTGTTGTTTGGACCACCCTTTACATATGTAGAACATACCAGGGTATATTTATGCAGGTAGTATCTAGTACCAGCCCAGCTCACTATCTTTTGTGTCCCAACATATTTCAAACTCCATATAAAAAATCAGTCCAAAGTGTTGTCAAACTTTATATTAAAAAAGAGGAAGATGAAATTATGTCTATCGGTCTGCGCTATCACTTTATATATGTAATAACTCCTTCCTTTTGGCTTTCAAGTTTCGTTATTTAATTAATAACCATACTAATATATATTTTTAAATGATTCAAAACTATAAGATGTCTATTGAAGTATTTAAATATCTTAAAAATAGTTTATAACAAAAACTTGTGAAAAAACATAAATATTCGATTTTATTTGGCTTTTATTACCAATAAAAAAACATAAATAATGACTCTCGCATTATGGTTGTTATCGTATTGAATGAAGCATGTTATTATTTTGCTAGAAATTAGTTGTTTAAAATATTAAAGTGTTGATAATGTATGCATCCACATTTGAATAGATCTAAAATAAGGGATGTGTGTATGTTTCATGATCGTCGATAAAGATCAAAATCAATATAAAAATGGTATTTTAAATAATTTAAATTGAATCATAACAAACAAGCATATTTCAACATGCTTGTTATTTATTCTTGGCAACAACAACAAGCATTAATTGTGGTGGGCCAATGAACAGCAGCAAGCGCTAATGCTGCTGTTCAGTTAATGCTGAAACAGAATTGCGTCTGCAAAAGCCTGCCGAACAAATTAAATCAAAAGGTTTGTTCGACGTACGTTACCGCGGGAACCTGCGGGCTCCCAATTTTACCGAAAAGCGTTTCTTGTGTTGAAAATTGGGTAAATTGGGTAAATGAGAACGTTCATGAGAGAGTAATTTGTGTTTCTCTTTTTACCAGACTTTACCCGTACTTTTTTTGCGTGTAAAATGGGAAAACTGTCAGATCACCAAATCAGCTGTCTTCAAATTGTAAAAATATAAAAGGTTGAAAAGATTTTTTATTTTTGTAAACAATGGAATATACTTTGTCTGAGAATATAAATAGAGTTTTTGTAATTTGAATAATTTTAATAACTAATAAAACATATGCATTTCACTCTAGTGTTTGTTTGGACATACTTTAACAAACATTAAACTTAAAAAACTAAAAATTTGTTGAACAATTTTTTTTAGCAATAGCAGAGGTCCAAGCTGTTGGTAGAAAAACGGCGTGGTGGCGGCTAGGTGCAAAAATTACCGGCGGTAGATTGGAGCTGGTTTAAGAAATTATTAAAATAAAAAAAACCGAATATAAGTGTTTTAACGAAATAAGTAGGTTTTGCGTTAATCATATTGTGCAGTCATGTCTTTACGATTACAAAAACTTAGCATTCCACTATTTTTTATAGCAAGAGTATTGATCCAGGATATATTTTAGTAAAACTCAATATAATAAATTTTAATGTGAATCATTTTTATTTTGGCTAAAGTTTATTTATTCTTTTATTTAATTTTATAATTCAAATTAAATTAAATTGTAACCATTTTTAGGAATATATAAAAGAATATGAACATGTTGAATTATAAATTGTCATTTGATAGGTGAAGTAAAAAATTCAACAAAAATTTGAAAAATAATACTAAGATTCACTAATTTAAATTTCATTGAATTGTAACATAAATAGAAATTTTCAATAACATAGTAGTATACCGATAAAGAGTGCTGATGATGAAATCGTAGCTGATTTCGAAAATGCACTCCACTCGGCTAATATCGGAAATAATTTTAGAAAGAATATTCCTAAAAATGGTTACAATTTTTTATTACCATATATGCACGAATGAACGCGAGTTGAAAAAACAACGATATATGTTAATATGTTTTTCTTGTAATTTTTAGTGCAGCCGTAATATATATACATATACTCTATTGTTTGATTGCGGACATAACAGAGTTATTTTAAATCTTTTTCATTAAAACTTAGTGCTAAGTCCCCTTTTACAATAGAGAAACTGAAAAGCAGACAGTCGAAATTTGGTAGCAACGGGTGGAAGTGCATAGTACACATTTATTTCTCTTTAATTTTTTATATATTTTTTCAAATTTCATATTATTTTTTTATCTCATCATCTCTTTAGCAGTTCGTTATACGATCTAAACACCATACGACAGCGAAAAAAAATTAGAAAAATAAATTTCTTAATTGTAAAAATTTTAGGAAGTTTTAAAAGAGAATGAGAAAAATATATGCCTCTCGTTTCTAGTTTGTAAAAAGCATTTAACGCCATCAGTCGAGATAGCCTGATGCGGTTGATCCGAACAAAATAATTCGGCGACGGCGGTAAGCCGGCTGGGGGCATATCAACCTGGACCTCTAAACAGCAGCTGTACAATTTTGACGTTTTTTTTCGGGCTTGAAATGTGGTTTTTTGCGTTCCAGCAAATTTTGGTAAATTTATCGTTTTCTGAGAGAATTTTTTGCTTACTCTCATTTTACCGGACTTTACCCGGATTTACGTCGAACAAACCTAAAGAAAACAAGTAAGAGCACTATATTCGGCTGTGCCGAATCTTTTATACCCACCACCAATTTTGTGTACATTTAAAGCACAATATTTATTATTTTGTTAATCATTATGGAATGTCTTTATAATAAAATATGTATCACTTTCTTTGTAGAGGGTTGTTAAATTTTAAGGGCTCATGTTGAAGGTGAACTACACCTAGTCTTTAAATTTGTTTTCTGCATTTCATTTGACATTTCTCAATCTCAAACTTACTCAATTTGATCCGTGGAAAGATACGCAAATGAGCAACGCTTTAAAGTTATTCAGGTTTTTTATAAAAATGGGCGTTCACATCAAAATGCATTTTGTGCACTTCGTAATTCTTTTGATCAACATAATCGTTCAAATTCGTCCACAATCGGCAGAATTGTAAAAAATATTTAAATTTCTGCAAAACAGGTCTGTATAAAATGTTAGAAAATCTGTGAATGCCTTCTTAGTTCGTTGAATGGGAACCACTGCTGGTTTTTGCGATAGTGTGGCCAAAGAGCAGTCAACCTCGCCTCATCATCATGCCCAACAATTGAGCATCAACATTGTCATTGAAAATTTGGACCATCAGATAGAGGAGTGGCGCCAAGGATAGGGGGGCCATTTGGCCGATATTTTGTTAAATACATAATTGAACCATATAAATATTATCATTATCAAAAGAAATGATAATAATTTCTTAAATAATTTGTGTTTTATTTAAAATCAACATCGGCCCTTAAAATGTAACCACCCTTTATAACTTCGATATGCTACTAAAATGCTTTTGTAAATGTAGTCTTTCAATGAAAGTGGGCATTAAAGTAGCCGTGTCAATAAAGTTTCTGCTAATAAATACAACTTAGACATTTCAATATAGTCCTTTATTTTCCCAAAAACTTTGTCAATAGAGAAATTACATGAATTTAAGATAAACCGTTATATGGGAGGTAGTCGTTAAAGTGGGTGTGTCACCTAAACTTTTTGGCACAACAATAACATTGATTAGAAGGATATACGTAGCAAATTTTATCATCATACCTCTTATTTTGGCGGTTTTATGAGCTTTTAAATTACATTAACGGTTTATAACGTGAAAAGTGGGCGTTATAGTAGGCGTGTCAAAGTTATTTTTGCGAATGAGTACAACTTAGGTGTTTCAATATAGCCCTTTGTTATTCCAAAATCTTTATTAATAGAGAAATTATATGAATTTTAGTTAAAACGTTATATGGGAGGTGGGCGTAAAAGTGGGCGTGGCACCTTAATTTTCTGGCACAGTAATGACAATGCCTAGGGGGATATACGTAGCAAATTTTATCATCATACCTCTTATTTTGGCGGTTTTATGAGCTTTTAAATTACATTAACGGTTTATAACGTGAAAAGTGGGCGTTATAGTAGGCGTGTCAAAGTTATTTTTGCGAATGAGTACAACTTAGGTGTTTCAATATAGCCCTTTGTTATTCCAAAATCTTTATTAATAGAGAAATTATATGAATTTTAGTTAAAACGTTATATGGGAGGTGGGCGTAAAAGTGGGCGTGGCACATTGATTTTCCGTTACAGAAAAGCCTCTCACCAAAAAACAAAGTGTGCAAAATTTCAGAGTCATACATCTAATTTTGTTGCTTTTATGACGTTTTTGTTTTTAAATATACCGAAAAATACACTGTGCGGTATAAATTTTCGTACATTTTGATCGATAACTCCTCTCCTAATGTATAGATTTAGATAATTTTCGGGGAAAAATATTGTTTTTACTCAGGAAATATATATTCGAAGTTTCATGAGTCTACGTTAATGCGTTTGGACACAATTCTATTTTATTCGATGTTCGAAGGACACGGTTTTTTCGACCTACTCGTGCTTTTCGAGCTATAACTCTCTTCCTAATATTCCGATTTAGCCCATTTTCAATACCAAACAAACCTTGTCTATAAGAAAGATTCTGGCAAAATTTGAGCCCCCTAGCTTTTTCGGTGCGACCTCTATCGTGCTTTCAACAGACGGACAGACGGACGGACATAGCTAGATCGTCATAAAATCAAACCCCGATTCAGAATATATATACTTTATGGGGTCTAAAATGGATATTTCGATGTGTTACAAACGGAATGACAAAATGAATATACCCCCACCATTTATTTGGTGGCGGGTATAAAAATGTTAAATACTTTTATTTTAATGTTTAATTTTATTTTGAACTTTTTTTCTTTGGTCCAAAACAACAAAAGCATGCTGGTTTAATAACAAAATTTCAATGAAAAAATTGTGTGCCTTAAATTAAAAGTATTAGAAAAATATGCTCTGTAAATAAAAAAAGTATCATTTCGCGACTGAATTCAATTTTAGATTCCAATTGCTATGGAAATTCACTACGATGTCATATTAGCAGCAAGCAAAGGTAAATTTTAAAAATTTTAATATTCGTTAATTTTAGCCCTTATTACGTAATAAACTATTTGGTTTATTTTTCATGTTTAATTATAATATTTTATATAATTAATTTTTTAAATTGATTTTTAATTTTTGTGTAAAACAAGTTTCTGTCAGTTTAAAAAAAATAATAAAAATGAGAAAAATTAAATTAAATTCAGATTTGATTATTCTGTTAAATAAGATGTTAAAAAACTGACTAATTAACAAATGAAAGTTTTGGTATGTACATACAACATACATAAGTATAGAAAATGTGTTATGTTTTTAATATAGTATGTACATATGTAATAGAAAACTTTATTGTTATTTCAGGGATGTCAGACGAACTGTTTTTAGTAGAACATCAGTACAACGTACTGATTTTTACTCTTTGCACTGTTTTTGTATTTTTTTTAAATGAGAATCCCACTCGATACCTTTTTCACCCCAAACTGTTCCCGCATTTTACGATTTGTTGTATGAGTGAAATTTATTGAGAAATATGTTTCAAACCAAGGCAAAAGAGAATTTTATGTAGATTGGAAGAAATTTTTTCTTAAAACTTCAACACAAAAAATGTAAGTGAATACAATTGATAACAATTTTCTAGAACCTTTTACTATATAATATTAATCACCTTTTAAAGACAAGGGAGCCGAATTAGTATTTATACCACATACATACCTACCACGCGACTTAAAAATATAGAGAAGTATTAACCCACTACCTTTAAAAGAACATCATAAATGAGAGAGAGAAGCCCCGTTATGCACGTACTTATTTTTTTTATATTATTACTGGATACAGGGTACACTTGAACAGGTAGCGGTGCCAACCCAGCTGATTATTTTTTGTGTCCCAATGTTTGTCAAACTCCATATATAACAAAGAGATTTCAGTGCCAAGAATTGTCAAATTCCATACATATTTAAAAAAAGACAAAAAATACTCTCTATCTCTCTCTCTGCGCACCATGGCTGAATATGCTTGTTTATGAAGCTTGACAGCTTAAAAAGATCAGTTGATGAAAGATGTGAAAGAGTTTTTTTTAGTAGTGCGCAATGCAAAAAAAATATCTAAGAAAATCATTAACATCCAGTTTAATTGTTATTTATTGTACTTTTATAATTTGTATTAAAAATGATTTATGTAAGTTTTTGCTGTAAGTCAAACCGAAAGACATTAAATCTTAATAACATTTTAGAAGAATTTGAGCAATAGGGTGATGATGATGATTTGGCACCATTTACATCGTACCCCCCAACAACGCGAACATAACGAATGAGTACAATGTCGACGAAGATACTGTGTGCCTAAAGATCCGCCAGGTCAACACTATTTCGAAAGCGACAAAGATATATACGTTACTAAAAAGCTCATCCGCGCCAAAATGTTTAGACTAAGTTACAGGCACGCACAACTCACTGCAAATATTGCCACAAGAAGTTCAACTATTAAGTTTATACTTAAATGTATTTAAATATAAAAGAGCAAAAGAATCGTTTTAATTTAGTTAGTGGCTTTGGCGAAATATATTGTTATATACTTATGTAAAATTTTCAATTACAGAACAATCTTCAGCAAAATTTTTAATTGGATGTTTTAAGATATTTACGTGTTCACCCTTATTTGTTTGCCTTTATTCTGCTGGCGTTATTGCCATTATTAAGCCATAAGCAATCGCTAGAGTGGTTGGACGGTTAGAATGTTAAAAAAAATAGTAATACTTTATCTATATTAATATTATAAAGAGGAAATGTTGTTTGTATGTTATGAGTTTTCTTCGAAACTACTTATTGAATTTCTAAAATTGTTTTCATCAATTCTCCATGTCTATCCTCCACACAGTCATAAGGTATATTTTTGTTTTATTTTGTAGGTGGGCGTGGTACCTCCCATACAAAGTGAACACATTTTATGACATATTTTGACTTTGATTTTGTACTTTGTACGAGTTACATTGATAACAATATCTATATTTGAGAGAAAAAAAATGGTTTGATGGTATCCCACTTACAAAAAAATATATGTATATATTTGATGTTATGTGTAGGAAACTATAAACGCAATTTGGTTGAATCTTTGTACGAGCAATTTCCTTATTACACCCAAAAAAATGGTTATGATCGAGGCAGAGGTAGTGTTATCTCCTCACGAATGAAATACTTTCGACAATAATCATCAATCAATTTATAAGATGCATTAAAAAATCACTTTAAATTTTAGAAATTAAAATTACTCATACATCCATATGTGAAACAATTACGTATAAATAAAACAATAAAAATTTCCTGGTGGATGTAGCGAAACGCACCGGGTTAGCTAGTAGGTAATAACATCACTTATGCCTTTACACTTTTTAAATTAAAAATACTACAACAACTTAAATGTTAATATCTTTTTTCCATTCGCTATTTTACTCTCATCCTTCTGTTAAAATCCTAACCGGGATATTTTGTTTGGTTAACTTTTACATAAACTTTTTATTAATGTGCTATTCATATTTTGTGAAATTGTATTTTTCTAAATTACACTTAAAGCCCATGATAAATTACGTTTTAAAAACAATAGTTAACCAAAATGATATAAAAAAAGCTTGATTACCGATATTAATAAGTCAAAAGATTGTTAGATATGGAAGGTGTCGTGAAAGTCATTACCTATTTGGCGATAAATGTCAGCTCCGCATTAACACCTGTAAAGTAAACAGATACATAATAAATGCTGGCAAAATATGCAAGGAACTAGTTGTTAAGTAGCTAATGCACCGCATGTTTTTTATACATACTTATGTATCTATGCCTTGTTTTTACATATTAATTATTTAAATTATTAAATTTTTTTTTTAAATTTCTTCTCGTTTTAACTCAATTAATGGTATAAATGTACATATTTACGATCATATCCTACTAAATGAAATTCGGCACATAGATAGATAACAACCTAGATTAACACATAGGCTACTTTTTATCACGATAGTAACGCGAAGTCGTTGGAAAACTCATCATAACACATCCTAAACGGGTTGTTTGTGTTGTAAATATTTTTATTTTTGCTGTTAATACTAAGTCTACCTTTTATCCCGATAACTACGCAGACAAAGTCGCTGGCACAAGCTAGTATTTAAAATAAATTTTAAAATTTTTTAAAAGTTTACAAAACGATTTTTATATGAAAATTTTATTCAATGAATTGTTGATAAACATAATAATTTTATTTGAATTTGAGTGTTAATTAAAAAATGATTTAAATATTTTATAGGTTTTTTATACAATCAATTCAAAAAAAAATAAAAAACAAATTAACATGTTAATGGCCATTTTTTATTTCTCTCACTATAGTGATGGACACATGAGCAAGTATGTTTTCATGTAGGTATACACATACATACATACATACATACATACATACATACATTTATATATTTTTGATAATTTGATCATTAATCACTGTTTGATGAATGTGATCATTTTTTTTTGCAGTAAAACATTCAGTAATATTTACCGATCATAAAAGCAACAATATGGTGTCTGTTTAGTTGAGATTGTGTTATGCACAACAACAGCAACAAAAACTTAACTCCGCCTTTAAATTGAATATATTCGATTGCCGATTGGTGATTATTTACACAATCGTACAAACACAAAACACAAGTCAAACGATCTGCGTGTGCGACTGAGAGAATTTTTTTTTGTAAACATTACGACTACAACAACAACGGCAGCAATACACCACGTTTTAATTCAAAACAAATGGAGTTACCCAGCATACAATAGTATTGTCATGAATAAATTTTAAGTGATTCGGTTTAACTAACGTGGCATTACATATAGATTTAGCAAATACGATTTAATGACAATTTAAATTATGAATTGCATATATCTGTATGTAAAAAGATAAAAAAATTCTGCATACTAAGTATTGGTTTTAAAGTCTTAGTAAGACTTTACCGCAATTAAGCTAGTCTGTATCTATTCAAATATGGATGCATACATTATCAACACTTTAATATTTTAAACAACTAATTTCTAGCAAAATAATAACATGCTTCATTCAATACGATAACAACAATAATGCTAGAGTCATTATTTATGTTTTTTATTGGTAATGAAAGCAAAATAAAATCGAATATTTATGTTTTTTCACAAGTTTTTGTTATAAACTATTTTTAAGATATTTAAATACCTCAATAGACATCTTATAGTTTTGAATCATTTAAAAATAAATATTATTATGGTTTTTAATTAAATAACGAATCTTGAAAGCCAAAAAGAAGGAGTGATTATATATGTATATAAAATAATAGCGCAGACCGACAGACATAATTTCATCTTCCTCTTTTTTAATATAAAGTTTGACAACACTTTGGACTGATTTTTTATATGGAGTAGGGTGATCGACTCGGTTTTAGAACCGATGTTTTTTTCTCTTTCAACTGGCGGTTTTTTTTAAATGTTGATTTTTCGAATATCGAATACACCGGTTTTTTTATCCGAAAAAGCCGGTTTTTTATTTTTTTAGTTTATTTTCATATATCTTTGTAACCAATCGTACCAAAGTATATTTAGTATGCGAAAACTTTATAAAAACTATTAAATATTCTTCTATAATGTAAGAAATTTATTTGTTGTTTAAAAAATGTAAAATAAGAAAAATAATTAAGCTTAAATATATTATTTTTTTTTATAGGATATAAACCTCACGTTAAAAGTTAGAGGTAATTGAAGAATAAACATAGCTGATCGATCACTTTTAGGTAAAAAGTTTAGTTACCAACCAATAATCCTTCCTTCCAGATTCTAATTTTAATTAATGGCATTGAGTGTCTGTCAACTAAAATTTCAGTTAAACCATCGAACAAACTAGTTTATGCCTATATTTGTATGTCTGTCAGGGGTATAAGAAAGAATTTTGAAATTTAAATTTTAAAGATTTTCTCCTTTAAAATGTATTTCAAATTACAGAAATCATTTCAAACAAAATACGTTAGTGCATATTAGTTAAAAAGATCTATTAAATATTTAAAAAATGTACAAAAGGAGAAACAAAAATTTATAACAGACTTATAAAACGTCCTTTTTATATATGTATAAATTTATTGTATTTATTTATTTTACTTGTAAGCAGTACCTTTTATCGTTAAATTCAACTAATTAAAACCAAATAAGTCAAATACATTCATGTCAGTTATTGCGTAATTGTGCAGCCAAACGTATATAAACTGTTAAATTTTATATTTAGATATAATATTTATTATAATCTTTTTTACAATATTTTTTATTTAAGGAATTGTATTTAATATATTCGAACCGGTTAGCCGGTTTTTTCTCAATTTTCAAAGTATCAACCAGTTTTTTTTTAATTCTAATTTTTAAACTATTTGAAAACCGGTTTCTTTAAAAAGTCGAATAATCGATCACCCTAGTAAGTACATATTCGTAAGTATTCGTCGTTTTGTAAATTATTGTGTTCTATTTATATGTAAATGATTTATATGTCATATATCTAGTGTTACACCCACATTTTTCGCAATTGTAGCTCCAGTAGAAGCTAAATTTGCGTGTGAGAAGAAAGAAATTTGACAATGGCATGTCACAATATGTCAAAATAATAAACAATGTTACCCTTTAAAAATCGAATGCAAATTTACTGGATTATTGTAAATTTGGAGTTAAAGTTTAAACATGTTATTATTATTATGTATAATTTTGATATATATTTTAAAATTCGCATTAAAAAAACCAAATTTGTTAATTATCGGCCATCAATATTATTAAAATAATACTTATAATGTTAAACGCATCCCTAAAAATTCGTCTGTATTATGAACTCGGTAACTCTATATACACAAAACAAACAAAAGGTAAATATGGAGGCCAAATTAAAACAACAAGAAAATATTTTGAAGTTTACGCTTTGACGATATTTTAAAAATGAACTTGCACTCGCATCTGAAAACAAAAAAGCAAGATAACAAGATTACGCATTGCGCATGTTTGTTGCAATTCTGCTCTTTCTTGTGTGACGTCACATCAGCAAAAAAGTGATTAATATCAACAGTAAAAATTTTAAAAAAGTATATAAAATAAATAAATAATAATAAATACATTTGATAACAAATAAATAAATAAAATAAAAAGTGATAATTTTTGTTTTTTTTGTAAAATTATGTATTTTAATAAAAACGGTAAATAACCATATAAGCAGTAATATTTTCAATAATATACTTTTAAATAATCTATGGTGCTTTTATTATATTTTTGTATAAATCTCACACATGTAAGTGTGAGGCTAATGTGCAGTACATTAGCAGAACGAAACATCTCTTTACAGTCGAAATGCGTAATATTGTTATAATTATTCTTAATGTAGAACACAATAATTTACGAACGACGATAGGTATAAGGGTATTCTTGTTTATACCCACAGACATTTATATTTACAAAAATTATGAATTAAAAGAGATTATAATTTTGTTCTTAATTGGATCAGAAGATAAAGAATAATATTATAATATTTGTTACGTCTGAAATACACGAAATGTAAATATTCATATACGCATGTGGCTGCAACGTAATTTCGACGTATTTATAAAACACAAATGTATACGCTTCGGCCACATGTGCTTCATTTGCATTTGCGGACTAAAATACATTTCGTGTTATATACAAACCTTAACACATGCACCCACTACGACTATTTTAAAAAATGTAAAGTGCTAAATATTTTAGTGACGTCAGACACACATGTGCATGTGGCTTTTTACATTTCGTGTATTATAGGCTTAAAAATTATTACACTTACTTATAACTTAGAGGTCCATTATAGAAAAATTAACTCTTGAACTCTAAAACCACTAGTAGGGTAAAACTATGTGATGGGCATTGAGGGACATTAAACGAAATGTTGTTGATTATGAAATATTGAGAGCAGTTCTACTGCTCTTCAGAGTTGGTAGCTTAATAAGAGATTGCCTAGCTGAATGCGAAGTTAATCCACGAAGACAAAAACAGAAACTGCTTGAACGAATTCAACAGCGTCGGCATGTTTTGTATATATAGGATGCCATATTTAAGTCCATACTCCAGAATTGGCCTCACAAGCGCACAACTCCTTAGCCCATCGTTAAACAAAAGCAAGTAGACACACCTCTGGCTTTATTGGCAATCATAGTTATATGTGGGTTGAAATTGAGTTTTGAATTAAGAAAAATTTCAGTATCAATAAAGTTATCAACCAATTCCAGCTGACAACAATTAATAACATAGTGTGCACGAATCTGGTTCATTTTTACGAATCGTATATATTTACAAATTTTTAAATTTAAACTCCATCAAATTTAACCATGTGTACAACGAATTAAGGTCCTCTTCAAGAAGTAGTTGGTCAGATACTTGATAACTTAACATCATTTGTATACATCACAATACTGGAATATTGAATCACATAAGGCAAGTTATTAACGAACAATGAAAAAAGAAACGGTCCAAGGAGACTTCCCTGCGGTACATCAGATAATACATCAATACTTTTGAAACGGGCGTTTTTAAATTAGTAAAATATGAATAAATCCATATTATACTAACATTTGAAGACCCCATAAAACATTACTTCGTTTTAAGTAGCACATGGTTGACTTTATCGAAAGCTTTACTAAAATCAGAATAGATAACATCAGTCGTTATCGTTGAAAAAATCCACGATATATAGAGGTTATAAGTTCTAAAAGATTTGTCATAGTAAAGCATCGTTTTTGAAATCAATGCTGATAAGGTGATTTGAAATTTGGTAGGATATGTATTCAGTTGTGACTTTTTCAAATAGTTTAAGTATAATGCTTAATTTACAACATCAGATTTATTTCCTGATTTATAAAAAGGAACAATAAAAGTTTGCTTTAAAACACGAGAAAAATTATCGGATTCTATTGATGAGTTAAATGCAATTGATAAGGGAATATCAATAGCTATTCTACTAGCAAGCTAACATATCTCACGAACTTTTTCCACAACCACACTATAGTTGCGGTTTATGCTTTAGTTAGGCAAGAATTTCTTTTTAACAAATGCACAGTTGTGGCAACACGACACACATTTAAGGAATATGTTTGTAATACTTCCCTACTGTATGATATTCACTGGCAGTCAATATTTCGAGCAGAAAATTATATCATACTAGCTTTCGGACGACCCTGTATATAGATAATTCACTTCAAGTGATTAAATGTTTACTGGGATAAAAAGAAAAACTAAAATGTTATTGAAGTCAATAAGCAACCGCATAAACAAGGTATCACCGCTTGTTTGGCTGCAAATGACAGGCGCTGAAAAGTGTGTATGAAATACACCAGCACAGATTTTTGAATTTATAAACATTTGAATGTATTTAAAACAAACAGTGGGTCAAAAGACAGTACAGTTTTAATAAATGTGTGGTAAAAGGAACCATGTCAGCCGATTATGTTTTATTTAAATGGTGAGTGTTGCAAAAGAAACTATATTCTATTAATTGCTATACGTTCACAATTAACTGCTGAGTATTTGTTGTGGAAAAGTTCATGTTTTTTTAATTCTAATTTCATAATAATAAAATCCTTATTTATATGTACTTGATCCCATTGTGCACACACAATATTTTTTTTTGGTGATATATGTAGCTGAGATACCGGTCACAGAGCATGTATTAATTTGTTTGAACATTATCGATCGCTAGAGGCATTTTTAGTACGATGTGGGATGTCTTACAAATCGTTGCGATCGAATTGATTCGTCTTTAACCAAGCGGAAAAGTTTTTTTTTTCTTTATTTGTATTGATTTGTATTTAGCGACGGTATATTTACGCAGTGTCTTAAAATAAAAGCTTCTCTCTTAAACAAAATAAAATTAATAAATGATTTATTTAAAAAATAAATTCTGTTGAAAATGATTTCAAAATCTCAACAAAATATGGCCATTCTTGATGATGAAATAAAATTTACGCATAATATAAATGAGATGCCAAAAAATCTAAGTTTAGATAAAATCAACTGTGATAAGCCTACAGCTCAATCTGTTCAATCAGAAAGTGGTGACAATCATTTGGATGGTGATCTAAGTGTTAATAATAATAAAAGTATACAAATTAGTGAAAAAAGTGAAATCAAAGCAAATGAATTTCAAAATGAAACTAGAATACAATTGAGTTTTAGTGTAGATCGTTTATTAAGCGATAAGTTGCATGCAAGTAAAAAGTCTTCTACCCCTGCTCAATATTCACAAGAACAGCCAAGTGATAAATGTTGTGATGAATTAAATTCATCTTATTCTTGCTGTTTATCACCCCATTGTTTGGTGAATTCAACATCTACGGCTTCGACAACTGTAGCACTTCAAGCAAATTCATTTCAGTCTAACGATGAAGAAATACCAACAGGCCGTGATGCCACATTTATGGATTTTAAGTCAGTGGTTAGGCCAACACCTGTTCGGGTACTAGGCAGTAGTTCTGAAACAGGTAAGTGCCTTTGATTAGCAGATATGTTTCAATAAAAATTTAGATATTCTTTATGGTCGAAATTCGACCGTAATTACTTAAACTTCAAGTTTAATAGTCATTATTTTATAATTAAATTTAACTCTTTTCTCTTTTGATTCTCTTGAAGTTTCTTAAAAAAAACTCTGTAGAAAAAGGAAATAGAGAAAAATAAACACACATTGATTTCTTTTGTTACACAAACGTATGTGTTTTGTGCATGTATTAGTAGCAACTTGTAATGCTAAAAACTAATAAAGCATTGGTCCCGAGTTTTATAAGGTATTTGGTATGTACATATGACGGAAGTAAAAAACATACCAGACTGTTTTTATTATTATATAAAAATTTTCTTCAAGAATAGGGGAATCATATAACTAACCAAATGGATCCCTTTTTAACCCATTTATTTTCGACCGTTACTGACAGATTTCAGACTTTCTTTGTTGAATTATAAATGTTTCTTCTAACATCTAAGTGATTTCAGACTGAAATTGTTTCACACTTAATGTGCCTGCCTGTGGTGCGAATATCCATTTACGGACATTAGACGCTGCCGTCTTAGCTTCCTTTTATACCTAGTACCTTTACAGCTCTTTTAACCAAAGATACCCACTAAAGAACTAATGACCGCCCCACGATATTCTTTAAAGTGACTCCATCTTTTGGACTACAGTATTAACAGCAGATCTCATTTTTATAAATTGGAGATCCGCCTTAATCCACCCTATGCCCACATCAACATTACCTCGCTCACAGAGGCACACCTATTAAGCCTCAATAGCATTCGAGCAGGAGTCTAAAGTCCACACCCCTTTGCCGTATGCACTTAATATGTATGCCTGTGGTGCGATTCACTAACTTTAAACGATCCGACAATCGTTAAATTTGTCGACACTTGTTATTGTTTGCACTATCGATTTTGCGATTCAGTAAATAGTATTTAACGATACTCGACAACTATAACATTAAAGTGGCATCTTTGTCGTAAAAAGTGTCTAAATAAATTCACCACTAACATCCCTCATACAGGTAGTCAGTCACGCCATAGCCGAGCCTTAAACAAGTGGTTTTTGAGTCGGGTATAAAGTTCATCTTTTTTGTCAAAAAAATTATTGTCGTTAGATAACAATAACATCTGTCGCTAAAATATATTACTGAATACCGAAATCGATAAAATTGTTAATGCTTTTATACGATTATCGTTAAAATAAGTTAGTGAATCGCACTACTGATTATAAATTATAAACAGATTTTTCTGTCCTTCCTCATCGTCAGGTACTTCTTTACCTCGGTATTTATCAAATCCTGAATATTCTATTCGATCCATCTAAGGCGATGCCTTGTATTATATTTTTCTATACAAAACACTTATATTGCTTTCGTTTTCATTGTGAATAGTTTTGACGGCTGCAAGCCCATCATTTCCTTCATTGCCCGAGTTTGCGTAGTATGTATTGCTATCTGCTTTTAAATATACTTCATTAAACACCACTTATGTAATGGAGTGACCAAAATTTGGCTTAATTAGCTCACATAACTTCATTAGCTGCCATAACGCCGTTTTATCAGTCCAATTTTAACCCAGTTTTTCGAGCATACCCGCTCCTAACTATTTCTTCAATAGTACGTCAAACGTTGATTTTTAAAAGATCGGTCATTGTTTATTTATCAGCATAGTCCAGAGATTTGACGCACGCCCATAAAAGTAGTCCAAAGGTATCAAAGCTAATACACAAGTCCATTTCTTCAGATTAAACGTTTGTCTCAACAAAGGAGTTAACCAGAAAAAACGTATATACAGTCGTCGGCACAATTATTGGGACAAATTGTTCTCTTGTCTATTGGAGTTTTTTTCGTTCGAGTGCGTAAGATACCGATACCTCAACTTTGCTCAAAAGAAAGTGCACATCAACAACAACATTTAAAAAATGAAAAATATTTTTCTCATAGTTTTGTACACTCTCTCAAACTGCTGATAAGAATCATAACAAACAGTGACTTTCGCTTCAGCATAATTATTTTTTTATAGATTATTATCAAATAAACAAATTTAAAAACCAAAAAACGATGGAAAAAATGCAAAACAACTCTAAGTGAAAACCGCATCAGTTCAGTTAAAACCTAAATTTGCCGCAGATGAATGTAATGAGTCATACAGAACTTCAATTAGTGAGCGGACGATTCGGCGAAGCATGTTTTAAGACTTACATATGTACATAGTAAGAGATATTCCATACATATTAAAACAAGAACTTCAGCGTTTAGCTTTATCGAATACACATGTCCAAAAGCCAGTAGAGTTTTGGAGAAAAGTTCTTTGGACTGCTGATTATACAATTCATCGAAAAATAAGATTTATGTAAGACTTTCACAATCAAATTTCAATAAAGTTAAAAAGAAATAAGTGATTTTTTTTCGTTTCAAAATTATTTAGCCGACGATCCAGCCAAAACTTATCATTGGTCCAACAAATTATTAAAAATACTCCAAATATTATCTTCTCTAAATCATTTTTATTTATTTTTTATTTCTGTTAAAATGAACTTTAAAAACAAAAATATGCAAAAGATCTGAAAGTTCATCGTCGCACGATTTCAAAAGCCATTAAAGAACATTGAAGGAAAACCTGGATCAGGAAGAGAAAAAGTATAAAAGATTTGGTTAAGAAAAAGAAGTCGAACAACCCTTTCAAAAGGTACCAAACACCTTACTCAGAAAAGCATCCCAAGCGCAAAACCAAAGCTGATGCTGGGTTGAAATTGTATAAAGTTAAAAAAGTTCCAGATCGCAATGCGGTGAAGAAATTAAAAACAAATTCATTTGTCTTATTTAAAAGCTCCTATGCCATTCAAAATAACATATTCAAATTTTCTGGCAAGGCTCAATAATTTTACGTTCCTTTTACAACCCTACATATTTCCATATATGTATACTTACACATATATATGAACAGGCATGTACATACACATATGCAATTGTTACGGTTGCCAACCAATTTTTTTTATATATGAGTTTCGATGAGCGATCATAAATAAACAGTTTTGACACCTCTCATGTCTTTACGTCACCTCTTACGAATGGCATTACCTCAGTTTACCGTTAGATTGTTTGACCAATAGCAGCACGACACATTTCAAACCAGTTTTGTAGAAAGAGGAATGGAAAAAAGAAAAGTGATGCATTTCAGCGATTTGCTGATTTTGCATAATTGGTCTAAGGGCTCAGTAGGAAGATCACCTACTGGCAACTTCGCAGTTGAAAAAGAAAAGTAAAGGAGAAAATAAAAGTCAGATTAGAAAAGGATTGAAAAAGTTGATTTTAAGAGGTTGAAAAAAAAAGTCAAGTCGGTGTTAAGAATTAAAAAAGAAGATTTATATAGTAGAAGAAAATTTATTTGTGGAGAAGAACGGATGGTGTTTTTGTTTTATAAAATGTGATACGTGAAAGATTATTAAACAAAGTTTTAAAGCGAGAAATTAACAAAATTATTTAAAAAAATTTAAAGGCTTGAATAACATAAAAAGAAAAAAGAAAACCCAGTGAATACTTTGGAAAGTGTTTGTTAAATTTCATAATCTTCAAACATTATTTTATAAACTAACAAGTCTTAACAAAATTTTACGTTAACAATTTGGACAAATGTTTGTATAAACGCTAAAAATTTAAAATAATTAGAAAATAAGAATATTTTTTTATAAAACAAATCATAAGTTAATTCAACCATGTGTGTTAATTCAAACAACGATTTAAACTAAAAATCCTTAAAAATAGTATTGACTAAAAAAAAAAGAAGAAAAAAAAATTATTATTTAAAATTAAATCCAAGCAAGCAACAACGCTTTTACTAGCAGCTACAAGTTTACCTGCGGAAACGCTGCTACCAGCAGCTACAACTTTACCAGCAACAACCCATCTCCAGCAACATCAACAAACCGCCAACAACAATATCTAAGCCCTAAATAAGCTAAGTACATTTACTACTTGTATAAATGCATTATTATCATTAATTAATTTTAATCATTATTGTTATAATTACTATTGTCATAAATATTATTGAAATTGTTAATACGTATTATAATTAATTTTATTAATATTATTAATTTAAATAATGTTATTATCGTATACAAGTTAATTTCTTTGTATTGATTTGTTTTAAAAAAAATGTTTTTTTTGAGCAGAAGGCTCCTTTATTTATTTTGCTTTATTTATTGACGATCACTAAATAACTAAACTTACAATTTTTATTTTCTTAATATCTAACTTACTCTACTGCATCGAAAATGCTGACGTAGTCCACGTGCCTGTATTTTCTGTGGGAATGTTCATTTGTTTCTGCCGTTATTTGATCCGTTGGAATTTTTGTGTCTGGATTTTGTTGTTTGTTAATTTTGTGTATAGGAATGTGTTAGTGTTAATTTTGTGTATAGGAATGTGTTAACTATCCCCCTCCTAAATTTCAAACGTCCTCGTTTGACGACTTCGCTTTTGTAAATATTTCGTTTAGTCCTTCTATTGCTTTTTCAGTTAATTGAATTGATGTTTTTGTTTTCTGCATACAAAAAATTTTAACGATCACTATTATTGTGACTATTATTAATATGGACAAGGAATAGTTTATTGCGTATTTTATTTTTCCTCCTTCTTCTAGGGTTTCAATATATTTCGTGTTATTAGCATGCAACTGGTGTAGCATCTGCAATGAGAGTATTTCTTCCATAATACCAGATTTAGATGAAGGCTGGAGTATTGCAGGTAACGGTTTGCTTATGACTTTTTGTTCGTTGTGATACTTCTCTCCTTTAATTTCCATAGTAATATTTGTAAAATGTATTAAAAATGTTCCATTCAATAAAGATGTTTCGTTTTCGATTGTGATATCTCCGTTAAACTTGTTGAGAAATATAATACCAGGTGTGATTTCTTCTATATCAGGGATGTGTTGATTATTCATTTCGATGCAGTTTGGGGAACGACTTTCTAAAAGATTTTTTATACAAGTGTCATTTCTTAAGTCTACTAATTCATTATTCAAACAGATTTCCAAATAGTTATAATTTTTGCACTTATTTCTAATTCCATATATTTCTTTTTCACAAAGCAATATTTCGTTAAAATTTATTTTATTAATTTTTTTGTTCTGTTTAACAGCTCTTATTTCGATAGTTTTACAAATTTCATTCTTAACCGTTGGTAAACTTATAATATAAATAATTAGTTCACCGTTTGTCGCTATTTTTATCTCTGAAAACTCTAATGCTTCGTCTAGATTAATAAAAGGTAAATTTTCTTGGCTTAAAATATTTTTTGCTATATTAATTTCTTCGTTTGATAAAATATAAGAATTTATAATATTGGCTTTTGCCCAATGTATTGCGTATGCAATGTTCAATATTTCTTCTTTTATTACTTCTAATTTAAATTTCAATTTCAAAATTAAATCTTTTCCTGTAGATTCTTCATTTTTCGTAATCTTTAAAATTTTATTAGTAATATTGGTAATTTCATTTATTCTTTCAATAGTAAGTTTGTTTATTATCATCTGGTTATTATTATTTTCTAATACGTTATTTAATTTATTAAGCACAATTTCGTGGTCATGGCGATCGGGGCTACCCGCTAACCATTTCCAGGCGCTACCTAGAAAATCTAATGATTTTCTTACTCTATTAACTTTCAAATTACTTAAATGTGTCTTTATCTGTGATATCAATAGGGATATGAAGGGGTAGTGAGGACTGTCTTGAATGTCTGGGATTGTTATGGCCTTTTCTATGCTGTCCGTTATGCTGATATATTTTCCGAGGTCTATTTCATGGATAATCTTAAAATATCCCGTCTGTAGTCTGGCTTGTCCTTTTTCAATTGTAACTAATTGAGCATTCGAATAGTCTAGGATCTGTACATCGGCGGCTGTAATTGCCAATAACCTTTTTCCGTTACTATTGTGCTGTGCCTATCCTCTTTCACTATTTGTTTCGTGTAACGCTTTGACAGCTTAGTCCCTAACCTTTTGTTTCTCTGCACATAAACTAATTGCCCTGGGAGGTATGTTATAAAATCCTGCTTATCCTTATTATGAAATTCTAAATCCTTTTTCTGTTTAGCCTGTAATTTTTCTATATTACTATGTCTTGTCCTTTCTATGTCCTGTGGTGAGAATGATACCGTTCTCCCAAAAAATAAGTCTACCGGTTTCCTTTTCGTAACTGAATGTATGGAGTGGTTATATTCCGCGACAGCTCTTTCTAGCAGCTCATCGAAATTCCTGTGTTCTCCGTTTCCTTTCAAGCATCTAATAATTTCGGTAAGAGTACTATGGAATCTTTCTATCTGTCCGTTAGCCTTGCTGTAGTATGGTGGTACTGTGTAAATATCTATTCTTAATTCGTCGCTCAACATAAATTTTATCGAATTTGAATTCAGGGATGGTTCGTTATCCATTACTATTGTCTTTGGTACACCAAATGAAAAAACGATTTCTCTAAGAGGTCCTCTTATATCTTCTATGGCCCTACTTTTCAATAACTTGGTTTGTGCGTACTTACTAAATTTGTCCAAGGCAGTTAGAATGGTCTTTCCTTCAGTCAGGTATATGTCGACATGGACAATTTCCCCTGGATGAGTTGGTAATGGTGTTTCGGACATTCTTAATTTCTGTGGCTGTCTTTCGTATTTATTTTCTTTGCAGACTGAACATATCTTTGTTATGCGTTTAATTTTTTGTGTCATTCCTGGAAAATAATAATTTTCGATTATCTGAGCTTTGTTTTCTATTGCATTTCTGTGTGCTCGATTATGAGTTGCAATGATGATCTCTTCTTGGCTCTGTTCATTTGTTACATCTTGAACAATTTTCTGTGTGTATCTGACCTTGTAAGTTCTTAGATGAAGAGGAAAAATATTTTGTATAAGTCCCATTAATCGTTCCTCCGTGCAAATGCCATTGATAACAGATGGATTAAGTCTTCTTTTTAGGTGTGAAAGTAGGTTTTCTTCTGTGAATTGTGGTTCTATTATCGTGTGTCTATGTATCAAGGGAAAAATAATCTGAAACTGGTATGATGATGTTTCGCCGATTTTTAGGAATATCTGGTTCCGGAAAACGTTGATAGGTGCTTCTACGCATGGTATCAAATCTCCTTCGGAACTTTCGTCACTATGTGTTGCATCACTCAGAGTGTTTATCTGATTTGGAATTCTTGAGAGAGAATCCGCCACGATGTTCGTTTTTCCTGGCTTGTACTGCAACTCGTAGTTGTATTCTTCTAATATTGACTTCCACCTCTTCATTTTATTATTGGTGTTTCTAATTTCTCCTTCTACGGATGTAATATATGTGAGTCGTTCGTTCGGTTCCGAAAACAACGAAGGATAATTACGGATGGTTTTTAGTAGTTGACTGCGTTGATTGTTAGAAAGATGGGAAATCCGTAAATCAAGGCTATTAACAGATTGGGATTTCTTTTGTTTCAGTGGTATTACGATATTGGGTGTGATAGTCATAAAACTTCTGTCTGTGTGTATAACTGCTCTAACATTTCTCAGAGTATCATTACCTATGATACCATGGAATGTTTGAAGTGTCGGTAATATATAAAATTTAAATTTTCCGCTGTTCGGTCCGAAAATGTCAATAAAGGCGTGGTGTGTTATTTCAAGGCTTCCTCCAACTGAGTTTATGTGAAAAGCTCTTTCGTTAGGAATAGGATTTCTTATTCTGGTAGATTGTATGTAATTCTTATTAGAACCTGTGTCGATCAAAAACTCAAGAATGTCTCCACCCCTGTCAATTTCCAAGTAAGGTAGTGAAGACGGCGTTAATCTAAAAAATAAATACTGTCAATGTCCGATTGTGGGGATACGTTAGGCATTTCGCAATTCTGCCGAGGGTGATTTTCCTCCGGTGGAATGTATAAATCGTCAGGATCAGCGTCAACATTTAGCTCCGTTTGTTGGTATTGAGTTGGGCATTGGTAAGTCTCAGTATAAAAATTTCTCTGAATCTTGTTAGGAATATTTGACGTATCTGAGTTTAGTCTTTTCTGTGTAAATTGATAGTTATTCTTTGGAATGTTCTGATAGTTTACTTGTCTAGAATGAAGTGACCTGTGCACTTCCATTGGTTGCGGAGGTTTCGGATGAAAATTTTGTCTGTTGTTGAATCCAGTGAATCTTGGTTGGAAACTATTGGTAAATTGTCGCGGTTGTTGCTGAGGAAATATTCTTTGTTGTTGTTGTGGTTGGTAATTTGGTCTGAAATTATTGTAATTATATTTGGGCGAATACGTTAGTTCAGGGTAAAATATTTTAGTTTGTGGTCTTAAGGGTAATGATAAATGCTTTGGACGGCCTCCCTGATTGTGGTCGAAGGTTAATGGTTTAATACCTTGAACGTGTTGTCTTCTGAAGTGCATATTATCTAATTTTAAACACATCTGTAGTGCCTCCGGCAAGCTTCTGGGTTCGCTAACACTTAGCAATCTTGGTAAATCTCCACTTAGTCCGCGCACAAATGTGTCTAGTGCTTTGTTTCGATATGAATGCGTCATAGCACTCATCGCATCATCTGACAATTCGAGGCAAGCAACTTTGTCCAGTATGAGTGATAATAACGAGTATACTTTCTGATAATATTCTGCGATACCTTGACTTCCTTGAGAAAGTGAATTTAGTTGGTACTCCAGTGTTCCCAAATCCCGTTTGTCGGAGTAGTGCATCATCAGGCACTTTTTTATTTTTGTCCAGTCAAGCGGAGTTCTATAGGACTCCAGTGCAGTATCTGCATCTCCAACTATTTTGTGTCTGATTACATGTAGTATGGCATAATATTTCGGAGTTCCCTTAATACTCTCATAGACATTAAGGATTCTATCTACAGTCTTTCGCCATGAATTAAACTCGCCTGGTTTTCCACTAAATTCCCTTAAGCATTTTACAATATCAGGAACTTTGTCGGCGTCCCTAAGTTGTGAGGCGTTCGTGAAGTTAAAAGGTATGTCTGAGCTTTCGTTATCGTCCGATGTCGTATTAATTTCCCTAATTGTCTCATATATTATACTCTGAATCTGTTCCCTAAGTGTTGGTGTAATGTTCGCTGAGGTACTTGCACGATTGGTAGATGTCGAGCTCCCTAAGGATAGGTTACTCAATTGATTTACTAACTCGGATGGTGTGCTGGTAGTCATTTCTATGAGAAACTTCTTTTACTATTGAAAAAAAAAATGTTTTTATAACTCGGAAATAAAAAGAAAAAATATTTTGTACTTTGCTTTTTAATTTTCCTCCTTTTTAGCTGTTGGAGGGTCCCGTAGGAATCGCAACAACTCCCGCCCTTTTAATATGAAAAATCCACTCAGTAAAATTTTGATTTACTTTTTTAATTAATTTCAAGCTTAAAATTATTTTCTTTCTAAAAGGAAATTATTCTACAACCTCTAATAAATGCAATGTAACTTATCCTCTTATTATATTTTAATTTTCAAATGATTATTCAATTATTTTATTTATTTTCTTTTTAATATTTTAATTTCAAACAATTATTTAACTTCCTTACTCTTTAATATTTTAATTTTTAATCAATCATTAAATTATTTAATTTCCTTACCTTTTTTTTTTTTTTTTTTTCTTATTTCAATTGTTTAATTTCTTTATCCTTTAATATTTTAATCTTCACTTTCCTTACTCTTTAATATTTTAATTTCCAATCAATCATTAAATTATTTAATTTCTTTACCTTTTTTTTATTCAATTGTTTAATTTCCTTATTCTTTAATATTTTAATTTTCACTTTCCTTACTCTTTAATATTTTAATTTTTAATCAATCATTAAATTATTTAATTTCTTTACCTTTTCTTTATTTAATTGTTTAATTTCTTTACTCTTTAATATTTTAATTTTTAATTTCTTTACTCTTTAATATTTTAAATTTTAATTTCTTTACTCTTTAATATTTTAAATTTTAATTTCTTTACTCTTTAATATTTTAAATTTTAATTTCTTTACTTACGCTAAACTTAAACTAATGACCAACATCGATGGATTTTTATTGCTGCTTTCGGTAGATGGGTGGAGGTTTTTCGTCCTTTTTCCCTTTCGGCTACTGGGGAAACACTCGCACTACGAATCCCGGTTCTGTTGCAAAATCCGCAAAAGTCAAGTGTAAGGTTTTCGTGTCACAACAAAATTTTTCAAGTTATAAGAACTTTACTTTTAACTTTAATTTTCAAGCTTCACTTAGGCTTTACTTTTTTCCAGTTTTAAGAGTTATTATTTTATTATAATTTTTCAAGCTTCACTTAGGCTTTACTTTTTTTCCAGTTTTTAGAGTTATTATTTTATTATGATTTTCAAGCTTTACTTAGGCTTTACTTTTTTTCAGTTTTTAGAGTTATTATTTTATTATAATTTTTCAAGCTTTACTTAGGCTTTACTTTTTTTCAGTTTTTAGAGTTATTATTTTATTATAATTTTTCAGGCTTTACTTAGGCTTTACTTTTTTTTCAGTTTTTAGAGTTATTATTTTATTATAATTTTTCAAGCTTTACTTAGGCTTTACTTTTTTTCAGTTTTTAGAGTTATTATTTTATTATAATTTTTCAAGCTTTACTTAAGCTTTACTTTTTTTCCAATTTTTTTATATTATTATTATTGTTGTGATCCTTAACACTTTTCACTTTATTCGATGCTGGTCCCTGCTCGGGCGCCAGTTAATTTCTTTGTATTGATTTGTTTTAAAAAAAATGTTTTTTTTGAGCAGAAGGCTCCTTTATTTATTTTGCTTTATTTATTGACGATCACTAAATAACTAAACTTACAATTTTTATTTTCTTAATATCTAACTTACTCTACTGCATCGAAAATGCTGACGTAGTCCACGTGCCTGTATTTTCTGTGGGAATGTTCATTTGTTTCTGCCGTTATTTGATCCGTTGGAATTTTTGTGTCTGGATTTTGTTGTTTGTTAATTTTGTGTATAGGAATGTGTTAGTGTTAATTTTGTGTATAGGAATGTGTTAACTTACATACATTGGCCAATAATAATTCTTTTATTGTTAGAATTGTAAAAATAAAATTACTTTTTTTCACTTCATGTAAGTTCATCATGAAATTTTAAATCTTTTCCATTAGAGGAGGAATGTTGGAGGTATGTGGAATGCACTGAGCGGGTGATCACAATATTGGGACAGACATAAAATTTTAGGTACTTGGACTGTCATAGGAGCAAATTGTGGGAGAGAAAACAAAAGTACCAGGCGTGACGATCCACCTGGTCATGCCAACGTTTGCATAACGTCGGCGATATGTTAGATTTTGAAAGCTTTGTTTAAAAATTTCCCGTACTCTAAAGGTGTGTAAGGTACGGTCATATGTTCACGTGCCAAATACCCCGGGTTGAGAACCAATGACCTTTTTGCTCGAGCTAGCTGGCAACTGCCTTTCACGTCCAAACAAACATTTCCCAATAAATTTCTGTGTGGCAAGCCATTTGCAGTTGTGGCAAAAGAAGTTAAACATTTGTGACATCAGGCACAATAAGCACAGAAATATGTATATCGGAGTGTCTACAAAAACGACTTTGATATTTCTTAAAACAGCATAAAGTACCTTCATACTTCATATCTGATTTGCCACCATGTCACTATTAAAAAAAGGCCCTGAGTGGTATTCAGACAACAATGTAAATTTTGTACCACAAGAGGTAAATCCACCCAACTGTACACTACTTTGGAATGTTGAAAGCTATTGGGTTCTTGCAAAAAAGGAAAGCTATCCCAGTTCATGTCCGATCTTAGGTGTAAGTACACCACCTCGTTCAAGTAAGTGTCGAAAACAACTATGAAGCCTTTAAGGGAAGGATTTCCAGAAAAAGTGGATAAACGTTTTAACACGGAGCATGCATTTAAACAATATTAGAATAAATTTAAGTATTTTTGAGAATTTTTATATTGAACAGTTTCAGTTTTATTAATCTAAAAACGAGTCTTTATATGGTATGTCACGCCTTCTTTTTGAAATAATTTGCAATGATATGGGGAATACGTACGTATGTACATGTACGCTTCGTTCAAAATCTGTCTCAGCATTAACAGTACAAGGCGGAGTTTGTAGATACGAAGAACTTTAAATTTGCAAAATTGTTTTCTGTCAATGCCTACATCATTAAACAGAACTACCACATTTTAGAAGTAATAGGGTATAAGAGAGGAAAATTTTTAATAACAAAGCAACTTTTTCGACTGGATGTACGACAAAGTGAATTTATATACCAGGGATCTAAAAGTCGATAAAACTATAATTTATTTTTATAAAATTTGTTCGAAAATATAAAAATACTCGCAGCACATATAATAATGATTATAAAGACATACATATCTTGCTGTAACTGCAAGCAAAAAACATCAATTCGCTTTTAAATAGTTTTTATACGAAACTTGACATCTTGGAAAGTAGGAGAAATCAGTCGAATTCGCCTGTACTGTACTCTACTTTTGAATATCCGATTTAAATTTTTAGTGTCAAAATAAGACATTTATACAGAATAATGTTAATGTAATAAAAATTATGACAGAAGGATCTATTACAATTATGTGCGAAACAAAATATCGGTGGTACGTTTGCATACTTCTTCCCAATGGTTCTTTTTTTCAATGAGACTGAGACATAATTAAGGTTCGATGTCATTCATGTTCTCATCCTGTAGCTCTTGAATTGTTCTTCGCTTATGGACGTACAATTTTTTTTTTAACTATGCCCAAAGAAAGATGTCCAACGGTGTTTAATCACATGATTGTGGCGGCCAGTTAACATCGCCACGACGTGAGATAACACAGCCATTGAATTTTTCACGTAAAAGATCAATTGATGACACCATCACGCTATAAACCGTACAAAACATTCTCTATTTGTTGATATATCGGCTTTTAAAAAATAATTCGTGGATTCTCATTTGCCCAAATGCGGATATTCTGTCTTGTTGCTTTAGATGATTTTGTTTGTGAAGTCACCATTCACTGCTGTTCAATCAAACATTCGGCGTATTGACGATGCTTGAAATCTTTAGTAGGCTTCAACTGTTGAGTCAAATGATCCTTGTAAGCGTGTAAATTCAAAGATGTTCAATTGTTGGAATCGACAACGAGTCGTGCTTGATGGCTCATCTGCCGCAAAACGATTTGGGCGAGCATACATAAGTGTTTTAGCATTTTCTTCAGACCAAGTTTGCTAAAATTTGCACACGATTCTCTCTATTGGGGACACGTTTGTTCGATTATTCTGATCAAAAAAATTACAAAGTGCAGTATATAAATGTTGATTTTAACGCCCATTTTTGTAAAAGGCTTAACGGAAAAAGCTGCTTAATTGTTTACCTCACCATTATGATATGACCACCATTTACAAAGCCTTTTGAAAGCCTGCCGAATTGTTTTTAAGGGTTGCCAACGGCTTACTGCATAAATGGCAACAAATTCAAATCTTAAATTAATTTTGGGACACCCTTAATAACCCACTCGTAATGTACGGACTTAAACAATTTTGGGGGAAACATATTTTTTTACTCAAGAAATATTTCTCTGAAGTTTTATCACTCAACGTCATTGCGTTTAGACGCAATCGCATTTTATTCGATGTCAAAAAGACATTTTTTATTGAGCTAATCTGGCATTATAAGCTTTGACTTTCTTTATAATAGACTGGTTATCCAACTTTTTATTTTACTTCGTTCCCTTAACTTTTTTTGTTCGAGCTCTGTCGTGCTTTTAACAGAAAGACAGACGTCTTAAAATGTAACCAGGACTCAGAAAATATGTTCTTGATGCGGTTTTAAATGAATATATCGATGTGTTACAAACAGAATGACAAAATAAATATACACACTACACCATTTTTTTGGTTGTGGGTATAAAAACTGAAAAATGTTTGATTTTTTGTTTAATATTCCAGTATTTGTTTTAAGGTTTTAATTTAACAATTTTATACACATTTTCATTAAAATTCAAATTATCATTTTAATTTGTAAATAAATTAATTTTCTCATTAGGGTTGTATACAGGAAATCACGGGGCGAAAAAACTAACACAGAATCATATTCTTGTTAAGGCAATAAAATTATTGTTTATTTTCACAATTGATGAAAACCTCTTTCTTTTATCAATAATTCGAACAGACCGACCCATGTGGTCTGTGCATCCCAATTGTACTAATAATCTAATGATTGTTTGTGTATAAAAAAAAGAAGAACAATAATAAACAAAAAAGACAAACAATGTAAACATTTGTTGATGAAAACTAATGGGAGGAATGTGTGTAACAATCTACTGTAGAAGTGCAATCACAGAATGCATAAGAACTCAACTTAATACTTAGAGCATTGTGGTAACATTTATGTAACTTTCAAAGAAATTGAAGAAATAAAATTTGTATACTTTGATGTCTGCACAGCAGGAAGACATTTATTTGCTCTTTTCTTCCTTTATTTTCGAACTTTGTAAATTATTTGAATTGAAAAAACAATAACCAACTGGTCTTTAACTGATTGGATGTTCGTTCATACGATTAATCGCTTAATTTATAACAATGTGGCCACAGATGAACTGTTTCAATAATTTCATATTATTTTCTTTGTTTATTATTACTTACATACTTATTTTGGCTGTTTTTTTTTCTTTTCTAAATAAAAATATTTGTTTTTTTAGATTGTGCAGGTTGCCAAGGATGTGTGCTTGTTTGTGTTTTTGAAATATTTATTATAAGATGAAACAACTTTATTCGCTTAAATAAAGAAATTAAGTCTTTCAAAAATGTTTATCGACTGTTTAAGACAATTTGCATAATGTTGTGGAATTCTAGCAAAAATGTATTTGCTTTAATTTGGAACATCGTAAGTGCAAGTCATTTTCATTAGGGATAGTAATGAATAAAAATAGAATTTTCGCTGTTGTTATTTAATGCTCGGCGCACAATTGGGACGAACGACGAATTTCGCCCAACACGACGTACTCTTCGGTAAAAATTCGTTGTGCAAATTCGTCGTGTGAAGCACAACAACGACGAAAAAGTAACATCTTTTATAGTTGATAAAGTTGTGTAGTGTTTGTGCAAAAAAAAAAAAAACAAAAATAATGGAAGAATTTAATTTTTTGTGAAACTCAACAAAACAATAAATATAATTTCTGTAATAATAAAAACTTGTTTACGTATAAGCAAACGTTTGCAAAGAATGTTGTGGGTTGGTGCATTAAACAATAATAAAAATTTTGTTTGTGTTTAACAGCTAATAGTGTGACCATGTGAAAAAAAATAAAAACAAATTTTTGTACTTAACTTTTTTATACTTATTCTAAATGTTTTAAACTAAAAAATAAAACAATTATTAAAGTAAAAACTAACTTTATTTTCTTAAAAAGTTGAGAAGTAAACCCAAATTTAAGTAAAAATGGTCACCTTGTATCAATTTGTTCGTCGTTCGCCGGCGTAAGAAATAGAAATAAATCTAATGCAGAGTTCGCCGCGTATAGCGAACTTCGACTGACGCCACAATTGTATGCATTCTCATATACACAAATGTGTTTTATTTTTGATGACGAATATTCGCGACGAAAAATTCGTCGTTCGTCCCAATTGTGCGCCTAGCATAAGATGGCCGAAAATGCTATTATTACATTTAATATCGAAAATCATTTGTAAGAAAAATTTTAGGCAGGCTTTTTTGGTAAAAAATTGTCAATTAAACTTAAACTGATGTTGGTCCTATTAACAGCTTCCTTTAATCTACTCCTCTTTGAGTATGACCATTAAAAGTTCAGCTTGTCTAATCCCTTATCATCAGATAGTAGTTTCCAAGCAGCAACAATCACCAGGAAGTCAACGAGTTGAAAGCCCATACATAGTAGCTGTGTTCTAGTAGTCAAGCCCTTTAATTTGTTACCCATGATGGGTTGAGAAAAAAATAATTCGTTAAATTGTTTAGTGCGAAATATTGGATATTAAACTTTTCATAGTTTACTCAACTCTACTGGTCAAGTCCTTTTATTTGATACCCATATTGTGGTGGTTGAAGGGGGCATAGCCCTAATTACTCTTTTGGACCCATTTATCCAACATTTTATTTTGGACTCCATCTAGGATTTTAACTTTTTCATTGTTCACCGCATTCTACAGACCATGTCCTTTCTTTTGATTCCAATGTTGAGGGAGTTTTACCTCCCATATAACGCTTTATCTCAAATTCATATAATTTCTCTATGAATAAAGATTTTGGAAGAATAAATGACTCTATATTAAAATATCTGAAATGAGTTTATTGGCAGAAAATATGTCACCACGCCTACTATAACGCCCACTTTTCACGTAATCTACTGTTAATGAAATTTAAATGATCATAAAACCGACAAAATTAGAGGTATGCTGATGAAATTTCGAACATATAGCTTTCTAGTTAATATCACTGTTATGCCAAAAAATGAAGGTGACACGCCTACTTCAACGCTTACCTCCCATATAAATTAAGTATTCATACAATTTCTCTATGGACAAAGTTGTGGAAGAATTAACTAGACTAGAAAAATAGACAATATTGAAATATCTAAGTTGAATTTATTAACATAAACTTTATTGACATGTCTACTTTAACGCCCTCTTTCATTGAAAGACTAAATTTATGAAAACATTTTACTAGCATATCGAAGTTATGCAAAGAAGGAGATACATATTTTAGTATAAAGAGAATATTCCATAGCGATTACAGTTAATAACAAATAATAAATTTTGTGCTATAAATGCACTCAAAATTGGTGGTGGGTATCATAAATTCGGCACAGCCGAATATAGTGCTCTTACTTGTTTTATTTTAAAACAACAACGCACCAAGCGTTTCTACACAATAGGAATACAAAAATTCCTTATTACAAAAAAAAGGGTAGTTAGAATGGCTATCAGATCTTAAGAAGGAAGCTCAGAAGCCTTCTAGAAGCTTTTAAGAGCACGTATAATCGGACTCCAAACCTAAAATAAAGTATTTGTTTGCCCTTCAGAAGGTATGATTTTTTTTTTTAATTTTCAGAACAAAAAAATAGGGTCTTACGAAAAGGTAAAGTGATATGTAAAATTAAAAAACACTTTTTTCACTGAAAATGTCACAGAGCAAGCGAATAGCCAATAATTTTCAAGCATTTGCCATAATAATTTCCATATAAATTATCTACTTTAACAAAATGTTTTATACATAATAAAAATAAAAAAATAACATAAACATTTAAAACCTGATTTACTTGTAATGTTTACGAAATCGTCAACAGACACTTATTTGTGTTCACATTTTGCAAATATTTGCCCAAAACAAGCGCATATAGTTTTTTTAATTTTCTTAATTCAAGCAATAAACAAAATTAAGAAATTTTAAACACAAGGGCACAAGTTAATTCATTAAAGTAACTACGTCTATTTTGTTAAATATTTTCCTAATGTGAATATACCTTTAGTAGCAAAGCATAGATTAAAACTAGTGATATAAACATATTTGTAAAACCATTAAAAACCATATTATGTTTCATCAATGAAAGCAATTAAGTTAAATTAAAAAAAAATCGATCAATAAAAAAACAAGATTTAGATGTTTTTAATGTTTTTTTTTCCAAAATAATATTTCTTTTTTTTAAACAACACAAAAAAAATAAACAGACAGTTAAATATATTGTTAGAGGGTGTGAAAAAAAATCATACAAAATATAAAACTAACACCAAATAGGTACCAATCACAGGTTTTTTTCAAAATTTTTAAACGCAAATACATACAGTAGTATGAACTACATGCATACATACAACCAGGCTTGCCATTTTAACACTTTTTGTACTTTTTTCATATAAAATTTATATGCAATCAATTATTTTTTATATGTAAGTTTTAGGTGATATTTGATGGATATAATTTTGGGAGATGAGGAAGAAATATTTGAAGAATATTTGCTACTAAATCCGTATTTAGGATATAAATTCGAAACGTTACTAAAAAAGAAAAAAAAAAAATAATATCTTCTGAAGAAGAAGATACAATCAGAAAAATATGTTTACATTTGTTAAAATCGCTTGTAAATGAACTAAAATATCGGCTTCCCAAGAATATTTTAATATTAAAAAAAAACAGCAGACAGTTGTCCGAGGCCTTCGGCCACGGACTGTCACTGCAGGCTGTGTCAGAGACACGGCCATTATGTTTAACGTAGAATACGCCACCCGATAAGACAGAAAACATATATAACAATAACAACCGCTCGTAGCTTTCTTGTATTTTGTGTAGGTGCCATTTTGATTAGTAGTTTTTATTTTAATTTACTAAACGTCAACTCCCAGCTGCTGTCAAGCAGCATCAAGCAGCATTGTTATTTTGCTTACTTGGCAGCACTTTCATTTAACATAAAAATGGACGAATTAATTTTTTCATATATTTTTTATACATATATACATGTTAAATTCAAATTCACATTTAACATTTTGTTTCACTTAAATACATAAGTAAATACACGAACTTTCAATATTTCATCAATCAAAACAGCAGCATAGTTTGTGTTCACGCTACAAACTCAAACACTCAACCAAACACCACACATATGTTTGAGTATATGTGTTTAAACAATTTTCATTTGAGAAATTTAAATATTAGGAAGTTATCAACCAATATGAAATGTATATCAAACGAAAGATAACATCTTCATTTACCTACAAAAAATTTTTTAAAATAAGTTATCTCGCCGTTTCCTCATATTCAATAAAATTAAGATTACAACAATAACAATCTGACATCACTCCCTATACCGTAAGGTAAGACGTATTCTACGCCAAAAAATTTCAACACTTAAACAAATTAAGGCACCTGTTTCTTGTATCTTAGAAGATATGAATTTCAGTATAACTGAAATGGAAAAAATCCAAAATCGGTGGAGCTATATAACTGAACAAATCTGGCATACCAATATGGATGCTACGGAGTTCTGGATTCAAGTAAACCAATTTAGAAATTTAATTAATGAACATCCTTTTTAAACGCTGAAGTGGAGCGTTTATTTAGTTGAATGGGCTAAATAAAAAGCAAATTTAGAACAAAAATGAACACACAAATTTCATGTTCTGTTATACGTATAAGGGAAATCGTAAAACTAAATAACGTATGTTGCTTTAACATCAATATATCGGATGATGTTTTGATTAAAATTGGTTCATCTAAAAAATACCAAAAAGAATTGGTATGTGAGGAAAATTATATGATTGAACGTGTTAACCTTCTCACCATATTTGAGTAATTATTGACACTTTTCTTGTGTAAATACAATATTAATAAAATTTAATTCAGTTGAACAAAATATGTATGTGTATAAATGTGTTGCAAATTATTATATTAAAAAAGTATACTTAATTTTTAAAGTTTTAAAAAAATAATATTGCAATGTTTTAGCACTTTTCTTTTTGAACTGCAGAACATTTTAGCACTTTTTTTCGAGGTTTTGTACTTTTTCTCTATCATCTTATGGCAACACTGCATACAACATGATTAGTTCTCTTCCTTCTTATTCATTGTACAACAACAAACAACACAACACAATTAGAGAGTATAACCAGTGACCTGACTGTTTACAAAAATAATTCCATATTACATACCAATAATGAGGCGGCAATGATAAAGGTGACGATAATTATGATGATAATGAGGAGGGGAATGAGTATTTATTGAAAATTAATTTCATGTACGTAGATAATGTAAATATAAAAATGTTTACATGCACTCCAATTATAATGAGGTGTGAAAAATCATTAAAAGCCGATGATGGTGTAATTTCGATAAACAACATAAACCAAATGTTAATCGCTCCTATTACAGTATCGTGCATTATAATAGAACTCAACATTATATAATTGTAACATAACTAATAATTCTACCTAATATAGAAATTTATTTTTAAATTTATTTTTCACTTTGGCAACACTAGTTGTTGCACATGATAATCAGGGTTGTTAGATTTATTTTGACCTTTTTTGGCAAATTAAATCGCCTCTCTTAGTTTTTGACAATAAAATGTATATTATGATTATAATTTATTATCTTTTTGATCCGAGTAGTAAGATTCCCCAAAAATGGAAAAACGTCGCCATGGTATACATTTTTATTAAAACCAAAGTAAAAATGATTAATAAATACAAAAAAGTCAGAATGTTTGCTATCAAATAGTTTGTAGTAGTCTACTCAAAGAAGAAAAAAAAGAATTTTTGTGGTTAGTACTAAACAAATATTAGATATTGTATTATATATTCAAAACGCTATGATTTTCATCGTCAAGGCATTCCACATTGTCATTTTGTTTGGAATACATTCAATAGAACTTAAAACTATTCAATATATCTTGCGAAGGTACAAAAGAAGTGCAACATGTCCTATTTACATTCATATAAATTACAACTTGTAGTAACGCGTTAAGAATTTCGTTATATATTCTGTTCGAACGCGATTCATAAAGACGATAAATTAAAATATTCTGTACACACCACCGAAAGGAGCCAACAATGTGTTCGCCAACATATGATTGCCTCAAATTTGATACATAAAAATACCAGAATAAATTTATTATTTTTTCGTTTTCAATTTAACGATTCTCAAAACGAATTCATGGCTAATGGAAAATAGCCAACATAATCGCCAACTATTTTGAAATAGCCAAAAGTTCGCCATGTCGACATGACACCACCTTGAAAATTTGGACGCCAAACAAGTTTTAATATCGCCACGTTTGGCGAGAAATCACCAAAACTGACAACTCCTATGACAATAGCATTGCTTTAGGTGATTTCAATTCTTTTAGTGCACTTTTACATTTGCGGAACTGAATGGCAGACAAACGAAATTTGTATGAGGGAAAAGAGGAGTAAGAATGTGCAGTACAAGACTGTCTGTATTGGAAATTTTTTCGTTTATATTTTCTACTTCTTGCATTTTTTGTCATATTATTACTCTCAACCTATTGTAATTTAAGTTTTGTTGGCTGCACGCTTAATGAAAAAAAAAAAAAGAAAAATCCACTTTTTATTTTAATTGTTATTATACCCGCCACCAAAAAAAATGGTGGGTTCAATAAATGATATTTACATCCAACTCGTTGTCACCGATCAAAGACTGCTGATGGTGAAAATGTAGCTGGTTTCGATAATGAATTCCACTCCAATTCTAATAAAGTGTTTCCACTTTATTAAGAAAGAGTTGGGATTTGCGTTAAAAAAATTTTATTTAGTTACAACTGGTTCAAACAAGGCAATGTCGCCAGTGTTCGACCTAAGCTTTGGCTATTCACAGTAGTCCACAAAGGTCTTCCTGTGTCTGAGCACTTATTATTTATTTTTAGGTTTTTAAACAATTAAAAGAATGCGCATCTGTTTAAAATAATGTCTATTATTCAATAATTGCGTTAAGAGTGATCAAAATTCACAAATAAAAAATTCTTTTTAAAAATAAGAACTTAAAAAAAAAACTCGAAAAATTTAAAAAATGGGTGGTTACATTTTAAGGGCCCATGTTGAATAAGAACCACACCTAAACGTCAAGTTTTTCTGCATTTCATTTGACATTTCTCAATTTCAGACTAACTCAATTTGAACCATTGAAAGATACACAATCGAGCAACGCGTTAAAGTTATTCAGGTTTATTATGAAAATGGGCGTTCAAATCAAAATGCATATCGTGCGCTTTGTGATACTTTTGGTCAACATAATCGTTCAAATTCGTCCACAATCGGGAAAATTGTGTTAAATATTTAAATTTCAGCAAAACAGGTCTGTATAAAATGTAAAAACATCTGTGAATGCCTTCTTAGTTCGTTCAACGGAAAACATTGCTTTGTGGCAAAAGAGCAGTCAACCTCGACTCATCATCGTGCCCAGCAATTGAACATCAACATTGTCATACATACATAATTGAACTATACCAATATTATCATAATAAAACAAATAAATTAAGGGTCAATCAACATCGGCTCTTAAAACTTAACAAACCACAAATTTTTTATATTGTAAATAAAATAATTTTGAACTTAATATATTTATGTATATATGTAAAAAAACCCCCAACTTTATCCATTAACTTCTTAGCATTTATAAGTGTTGTAAAAAACCTTAATTAGATCTGCAATAAATGGATTAAATTCAAATGTTCTTAAAGCAAAAAAAAAAAAATACATCAATAAAGATCTTACTAAATTATTGAAATTTGTAAACACTAAAACTGTTTTACTCGCTGTACAAACCCGATTTTCTCTACTTACATTAAAACATTGGAATGCAGAACACAAAATGCCAATAAACAAAAGAATTTTAGCAGTCAGAGCCATACGTTCAATTTCACCACCCATGATGATGATCATTGAGAACAATATTTATGCCAATAATTGGTGAACAGCATGCCAACAGGTAAATAAACGCACCACATTTTCGTACGAAAGCAAAACAAATATTTATTGTATTTATTAATGTTTTTAGATAAAAGCCAATAAAGACTAATATGTACAACAAATGCAAGAAAAACCAACAATAATGAAAATGAAGAGACGAGCGGAAACTTAAAGCTGCCGAAGCACAAAATCACCAACTACAAATTCAAAATATTGATTTCGAAAAATTATTATAATAAACTACGAGTATTTATTCAGCAAAATAAACAAAAGAATTAATTATACGGAGTGACGCAAAAAACGTTTGGAAGTTGGAAAGAACATGTGCCGATCGAATCGTTCCTTCAAAGTACAAAAAATTTCTACAAAGAGTTATACCCACTGTACCAATGTGGAATATAGGGTTATCAGATAGTAATTATAGTAAAATCACAATCGTTCGGAAAATCATCACTGCAACCACACAGTTTGATTGTTTGTCAGGAACATCGCATCGTTGTGAATTAAAAATTTTATGACAATAATATCTTACGGCGAGCGTTTACCAATTAGCCGCGGAAATCATACGAAGAATTTTTTCCCTAGGACTTGTTGTATGCACCCTGTAACTTTTAATATTTTAACTGGGTTAACATAACAATGATAATAAAATGTGTGTCGTAACAAAATCTCTGTTTAATGGGAGATCCTCAGGTTTTGAACCATTTTAAAAAGGCAAATGACATTTTACATAAAACGGATATGAAAAACAGTGTTTTCAAACCATTGTAATACTGGTATGCTGGTTTTAGCTCTGGTTTTTGACATATTGTACGTGACAGATTTTTCTCTAATAGTATTCTTAGGTAATAAAATTTATATTTTAAATTATTTATATTAAGAAAAAAAGTTAAATTCAAAATTAGGTGCTCTTGCGACTGTTCAAAGACGAATGACGGAGACAAATAATGTTTTTGCACTACGTACGTGACATTAAAATAACTTCCAAGAAAAATAAAAAAAATAAAAAATACCGCTAATTGGACTCTATATTTTCTTTTTTTCTTATGAATCTTGTTAATTGTTGTTCTTACCTTAATTTTAAAGCATATTTACAATTACAATTTATGTTTACAATTAAGTCGCTAACAAAAAATAGTTGATTGCAATTCTTAAAAAAGAGTCAAAGAGATAATTAGATTTAACTCTTATAATTGCTCTTAAAATAATTAAAACAAGCTCTTAATACCTGCGCATAGTAAAATTGAGGTGTTTTTTATTATCAATAAACTTATATTGAAAAACTTTCAAGAGTTTTTATTTTTACAGTCGTCGTTGACATATTCATAGAAATACCCATATGTCTCACAAATGTTAAGGGAAGATGTAAAAAACATGCCGTTATTATAGCCTTTATTAAACTCTTCTACGTAAGTATGTATATTGGGGTTTTATAAAAGCCCCGGTCTGATTAAATGAAAGATTTCGTGGTTTCTTCCATACAACTGGATGAGGGAAACACTTATGAAAGATTTGGAGAAGATATGTGAGAGGAGAATGTTAGAGGATTATTAAACTGTTGTTAACAATTTGTTTATTTATAAATATTTATTAATTGAAAACTGTTTACGCAAAATGTCTTACTTTAATTGGAATTTTTTATATGCATCATGTGAAGAGATCATTTATTATATAATAAATATTTATTTTAATTAATGCAAAATTTATTGTATAAATATACAATATAATTTTCATAAGAGATATATTTTTAGAATATTTTATCTAATTAAATCTGCTTAAGTATTAAACTCTGACTAATATAAATAAGTATTTTTATATATTTGTTTTATTAATGTTGTTATTTATTATTTAAATAAACAAATAAAATGAGGAAAAATCTAAAAATACCAACTGTTTGTTATTAGAAACAAAAATTAATATGAATCTGTAGCATAAGTACGCGCTGTGATGAAGTTTTGGTGGGGCTGCTATTTATAATTCGGGAAGAGTAAATAATAACTAAAATTTTTTAATTAAAATGGCTTTATTGTTTTTTTTTTTTTTTTTTAATATTTCCCTTGACGATCAATACAATTTTGCATTCGTTTAACCATTTGTCATAGCAGTTTTTCTTTTCCTTTTGAAACGCCTCCCAAACACGGTTTTTGATTGCTTCAACTAGTTCTTCGGCGTCTCGTAAATCGTTGACTACACAGTGTACCTTCGATATTCGGTAACAAGAAGAAGTAATTATTAATTCGAAGTTTTGACTGCTCATTTTTAATAATTTCCCTACACCACTTGACGCGAGCTTTTTTCTTGAGCGATTGATAAATTATGGGGTATCTAATAAGAAAATTTTTTTTTTAACTTAGTGTTTGTACAAAATCAAATGTACTAAAATGCAACAAATGTGCAAGGACGCCTCTATCTCACAACATGTCACATGACGATCTTGCGTTATCAGTTCACGCACAACAACCGATTTTGGACGACCTTCACGGAATTCGTCGGTGATGGAACTACGACCACTATTGAATCCACTATACCGGCGATATACTGTGGTTTTTGATGGGGCTTTATCACCATAAATTTTCATATAGAGTTCATATAGATATATTGTTAAGATAATCTACATCGAAAGTTAAACTGTAAAACTTTATTATGGTGTTACCAGATTTCACCAGATTTCAGTTCCCTAAATATAAAAAGTAAACCAGTTACATCTATAATAGCCAGGTGGCCCATTTGAATGTATACCCTTGATTTCAACGTATCGGTATAAAAAAAAGTAAGAGTGCTATATTCGGCCGTGCCGAATCTTATATACCCTTCACAACGTGTAGTCATGCAATAACAGTAGTTTGTATCATCATTCATCTCATATGAAATACATATATAAAAAACATGCATATATAAAAATATCCCATTGTCAAATTAAAAATTTACGTAAGTATGTAAAAAAGAAAATAAAAACAAAAAAAATTTAAAAAAAAAAATAATTAAAATATAAATAATAAATAAAAAAAATTTAAAGAAAAAATAATAATAAAAATATAAATAATATATTAAATAAAAAATAAAAAAAAATATAAAAAAATATATAAAAAAAAATTAGTTTGGCTCAGCTGGGATTCGATTCCACGTTCACTCTAACCAGTATACACGTTTGTATGTATGTATGTTGTTGTTGTAATGTTGTTTTTGTGAAAAAAAAATCGAGATGGTCGTGGGTTTTTGCTGATATATCAGTTGTTTATGTACCGATGTTTCTGGTTTTCAATTCCGATCTACTCCCGAATATTTCTGATATTTTAATACGTCACCCGGGTCCAAGCGCTTTGGGGGGGCTTAAAAAAGTTGATTTCAACATACACACGGACAGAGCTTAATTGACTCCCCTACTCATAAGCTCTCAGAAAATATATACTCTATGGGTTCGGAAATTAAAATTGTAGAAATTTCACACGGAATGACAAACCTATATATACCCTTTTTTTTGAATGGTATAAAAAGATTCATGACATGTGGCAGTGCCAAAAATTATCAGTAATAACTGTTATATCATCCTAAATAGACTAACAGACAACACTTGGCTCATCGAACAGGCTACTCAAACTGCTGCTGTGACCATATTTCGCATTAGTTTCACTTTATTGGACATAAGTCTAACAACACATATAGCAATTATGCGCACCGAGGAGAATATCCCAGCTGTTTAGGCCAGTGTCAATAAAAATCGCGGTATGCCAGTTCGTCGACATTGTCACACTTGGACTTGTATTATTCTACCACCTGGAAGGTAACGTGGATTACCGACTTTTTACAAAAATGGAAGAGTTGATCTTGGTTGATATATGGTTTCAGCAAGATAAAGTCACATGCTAAATAGCACACGATACGATAAACCTATCGAGAGGCGAGTTTGTTAGGCAATTGCCATCATATTTTGAAGAAATTTATTGACCGCCAAGATCATGTTTGAGGAAACACGTGAAGTTTTCCATGTACAGAAACAATCCGGCTACATTTCTATCCATGGAAGATAACATTATAGATGCAACTGGCGAGATACCGTCAGAAATGTTGGAAAACGTATACAAAAATTTGAGCTTACGGATGGACTATCTAGGCTGCAGCCGCGGACAAATTTTTATGAATTAATCTTTAAGAAGTAAATGAAATAAAATAAATTTTCAAACACTTTTGAAAATTTTATGTGTTTTTTTTCCAATTTTCAAAACCCAAACGCTAAAAAATCAGCTGATTTAAACCTATTGTTTAATGAATTAGACCGTAAATTAAATTAATTATGTGTATCTAACTAGTTTTTTAGAGATGGGTAACTTTGAATTGGCGGCACTGCTTTTCCAGATCTCTGTTATTTTAAGGTTCGTTTGGCTTTATAATTAATGAAGAACAGACTTCCTCTAGAGCAGCGATTGCAAATTTGTTTAATTAATTTTTGAATCTTGGTTTATTTCTGCAAACTCAGATAAAGCACACTTGATTAATTGACTATCCCAGTAAACAGAATGGCCGCATTTAGAGCGAGCCATTGTCGAAATACAAAATTTTTGTTTGTTTTGTGTTTACGATTACTCCAATCTCATTTTGATAACACGACAACAAAGTTGGAGGTTCTAGTGTACTAGCACTAGACAATATTTGGCTGTCAAAAGACAAAACTGCCATCACCAATTATTTTTGATTAAATTTTTAATGGTTTTCAGAGCCTCCTCCAGTAACTGCCAATCGGCCTATACCTTCGTATAGGAAGCCGGAATTTCCCAATATGACTTCTTATATAAAATTCTGCATGTGGTTAATTGAGACACCGGATAACTGTATCTCATTATAGCTAACCGACGCCACGCAATTGACTAATGCGGGGTTGAGACGCAAATTCGAAGCTAGATGATAAGGACGGCCTGATTGCCCTTATTCGACAACGATAATGACAATGACGCGCGAGCTCTTGACCAGACTAGGGGACAAATTACGGCATTCGAATGTAATCGAAATTTAAAAATTCTTATTAAAATCTCATACCTAAAGTTCAGCGAACTCGATCGTTTGAGTAAAATTTCGATCGTGATCGAATGCCGAATTACGACTGCACAATTATGTTTAGAAAAACCTAATACTTGTTTCATACTTGAGATGGTGGAATCATACATATGTCTTCATAACTAAAAATGGTAAAATATTCAACGTTGAGCGGTATTGAGACATGCTAACTAGTTCTTCGTGCCTCAACTAAAAGCATTAGAATAAGCGTGACGCCACATGTCATACTGTGCGCAATACAATCAATTTACTTAGAAGCCTTTTAAGAACAAACGAATAACTTTTTAAGAACTGGACTAGTTAACTTGTCACCTTGTCTTTTAGCTCTGGGGGTATGTTAAGTCTTAGGTTTACGCAAAAACGTTTTTTTTCGTTGCACTTTAATTTGTAATATCAATCAATATACTTTTTCCAAAACGGTGGAGTTTTAATTTGTTCATACAAAACTAAAATGTATGAAGATTTTAACAATTTTTTTTCATCTTTCATCTGTAAAATCTTTTAAATTCCACGAGTATCTACAGGTAACGATATCTATTTCAAAATGTATAAGCGATAAAACTTTCAACCCACACATATACAAAACTTATACAGAGGTACATATGTACATTAATAATTAGGAGAATTATTGTTGAATTTCGACCTTTAGGCAGCAAGCCACCTGTCTTAAATAATACATTAATTAATTAGGTGCTATTAGCAACACATATTGACCAATTTGTTCATCAATTTCACAAACTACAAACAAATTCCATGCGTGCCCATACATATACATACATATGTATATAGTACATTGTACATATGTAATAGAAATAAAAATAAATAAATAAAAAAGGCCAATATAAAACAAATTAATTAATTTATGCCTACTATTTAGCACCACCCATTTATCTTAATCAATTAGTAGACAAACAATCATAAAGAAACCAAGAAACCATCACGGAAGATATAAACAGGCATACGATTATATACAAAATAACACACATCAATTAATAAACATAAGCAACAGGGCAACCGAAAATACACAAGATCGTATATATGTAAGACAAAATTTTTTTGTGCTTTTTTTTAAATTTTGTAACGCCCAAATAAAGTTGGTCGCTGCCGCTATTGTAGAGGTTGTGTCAGTAAGAATGCACCATTTGAATTTCAAATAAAACACGTAGTTTTTGAGATAATTTTTGTTTTTTAATTATTCAATCGAATATTCCTCATTACACTGATAACAGACCTATTAATGTTTTCATGACTTTTTTACAGAGATGTGGCTGCATCTTACAGTTGACGCGTTGGGTTTCGGATTAGAGCTCAGGAATAATTTCTGGCTTAAGCCCGGGATTTCACAAGCCCCAAAGAAATAAAAAAATACAATGCATTAAATCGCATGATCTTGGTGACAGCATTCAAACGCTATCGAAATGTAATTCGAATTATCAACTATACTGTGCTTTTGGTAAAGATATTCTAATAAATATTTAAAAATTTTGATCACCTTCGAATGACTTAATTTGTCGTCACAATTAATTTGACATCACAATTTGTTAAGATAATTTGTTCTGGATATGGTTGCTGCAATAAATGAATTGTTTTTTAAGCCGTCTTGCTGAAATCACATGTCTTATAGATAGATAGATAGATCCTTGTCATCTAGTTGAGACCACAAAAATTCCTTTACTTAAATTTCTGTCTCATTTTCAATAAAGTAAAAACAAATAACTCCGTTTGGCCAAAGTCCGCACTGGACAGTTGCTCGTTGTGGGTGCATTTGTTTCTCATGGCTTTTGTGAGCCTCAATTTTGACAATTTTATATATTCACGAAAAGAATGACACTTTAGTTCAAAACTGAATTTTCACTGAGACTTTAACTGAACTTTGCAACGAATCGTTTCAAAGACATTTCTTTTATAGGCCATATCATTAAGGTCACCCTTATATTTGTTGTTTCAATATTTGGACTGCATTTGATATGTTGCACCAGCCGGCCATATATGGGCTGTGTGGTCTCTCCCTTTCTTTTTAACATCGTTCTAGATGTGACTGTGAGATATCGTTTACAGCCACACTTAAGTAAAAGTGGCCAGCGTATTTAAGCTGTCGATAATTTTCATGTCCATACAATTTTTATAAGCAAGCCAAATTACTACTGTAGAAACGCTTTGCAATTGGAAAATTACATTTTGAGAGAGTGTAATACCATAGACAGACGACAGCGTTAATTTGCATTAAAAGTCTTAATTCAAATTAACTATTGAATTATCCCCATTCCAATGTGTATTAGATTTCATGTAAATGCACTAAATCAAATTGAATTTATACAGCATTTAGCAATTTTAATATGGCAACACGGTCGGCAATCAATCAAAAAATTAAAAAATGTAAAACTAAAATAGATTCGATATGTTGAAATTTTTAATATATTTTTTGGAATACCTTTCTGTTTAGGCGAAAGTTTTCCTTAATACTGATATCGTCCATCGTAAGCACGTCACTCTCCCAAAAACTGCTGTTACGGTCCTTTAAAAGAATACCACCATACATATGTATGTATGTACATATGTATGTATGTATTATAACCTCCATGAAAAGATACCAGTAAACCTACGAATTTCTACAACTCCCTTTCTCTAATTTCAGAGTGTCCTTCTGCCATTCCAACTTGTAGAAACATGTTCAGATCTGTGATTGCTAGTGCATTTACAATTTTTACTAAATGCAGAAACAGTCGTCTGTCACAGCAAAATTTTAATTTGCATTAGTGAGATTTTAATGCAAATTAACGCTGTCGTCTGTCTATGGTATAAAGGTGTTTTCTTTTCTGACGTAAATGCTGCATTAATTCTGCCCTATGCCTTTTTTGTGTTCTTTTCTTAAAAATATGTAACATTACAAACGGGTGACAAGTTCTTTTGTAATAATGTTGCCATAAAAATGAGAAAAACTGTTACATGTCGTACCCTGAATTAAATCAAAGGGTTAGAATACTGCCCTTTTTAACAGCTGATTTTAATAAGAATAATAAAGTTTTTTTGGTGTTAAAAAATAATTTTTTGTCCCAAGTTATTAAAATGGAAGCAAGAAATGCAGTTTTACATAAAAATATAAAATCATGTAAAAAAGGTGAAAATTTCTTATCTATTCTACTGATTTGTTTAAAGTGTTCTTCAATACAAGGGCAACTTTGTTTGTTAGAAAAGAAAACACCATAAGCTATTGAAGTTGGCTGCACTACAACTGTTGTTTTGGCTTTTGTAATTGTTGAAATGTAATGCCATTTTAAAGGGTCCGTCATCTAACGTTTTTTTTCAACTGGTGCTTATTTCGTAAATGGTAACACTTAGTTAATGTCTGATTTGACAGATAATTAGTTTTATCCTTCCGCTGAACGAATATGGTTGTGCATACGCTTAAACGGGAAATATTGCGACATTACTTTGGCCGATTTTGCCAAAAAAATTCATCTTTTGAGATGAAGCTCATTTTGATCTTGGCGGGTATGTAAACAAGCAAAATTGTCGCATTTGGGGCACATAAAGCCCGCACGCATACATTGAAAAGCCGCTACACCGAAAACGAGTCACTGTTTGGTGCGGATTTTGGTCCAGAGGCATAATTGGGCCATTTTTGTTCGAAAATGGGCAAGGAGTGGTCGTAGTCAATGGCGATCGTTATCGGGCCATGTTGAACGAGTTTTTTTTCACAATAATTGAAGAGGAGGATATTGGCAACATTTGGTTTCAACAGGACGGCGCTACGTGCCACACAGCCGAAGCAACACTTTTTTCTTTTATAGCACTTTCAAAAAAAAAAAGTTTTTTTGCGGACCCTTTAGTTTTTTGACGTCAGTCTAGCGAGTTTAACTCTATTTTATTTCTACTTAGTGGGTTTTATTGAACAACAAAGTGAATATAAATGTTGATTAACGCAACATTTCCCGAGCTAGTTGAGGTTTGACTGTTATACTTTAGGGTAGACTAGGCGACCTAGACTATGACGACTTATAAAAGCTTAAAAAAGCTGGGGCCAAGTTACGGCATTCGAACACGATCGAAATTTTACTCGAACGTTCGAGTTAACTGTATGATATTCCGATCGTTTTCAAATGCCGTAATTCGTAATTCCTTGTCCAAGGATGCATAAAACAAAATATTTACACATGAACATAAACAACACCAATCTCGATGTAGAGAACTCTTGTCACCATCTTAGTAGTATAACAACTTTGGATGGCAAAAGAAATGACAAAGCTTGCCGCAGTTTTATGTTTGGCGCACTCAATAAGATATGTGAATTTAATTGCAAGAACTCTTCATCCTAAAATCAGATTATTTAATTCAAACGTAATGTCAGTTTTATTTTGGAGAAATAATATATCGTAGCTGCTCTAACAAATTCAGTTATATGTTTTTTACTGAATTTTCAGGAGATCAAAAAAAGCGTTTTATTTTTTTACTTTACAGTATTAAACTTACGCATATTGATTATTGTTTATTTTCCAACCAATCAAGATATCCTTAAACGGTTTTGTGGACAGATGTACGACAAATAAACCTTCAAAATAGAGCAATAAAATTTTTTTATAAATTGTCACATAACCGATTAGGTCAGAGCAGCGACGATATACTCTAGATATTTGCTAATCGATATTGTTTTCAGCTGTCAAAATCCATGGAAATAATTCTCTCTTCTCTAATTTATTAAAATACAAACTTCAAATATATAAAAAACATTTAAAAAAAAAAATTCTCTCCGAACTGTTGAATAAATTTGCGAGGATATGGACTTTGTATTTTTGAATTTTTATAAGACAAAAGAACAATTCAATTATTTAGAAAAAGATAAACTGAATAAACTTTAACTAGAGGATTATCACAGCTTGGAAAACATATAAAAAACACAAACAAATTTCCCGTTGAGATTTCTTACATTTTAGGCAGTCTATATTTAGATAAGCTTTTCTACATTTCTAAAACGCTTACGATTTCAGGTGTTTAGGTCTTTGCAAGTTAACTGTAATTATTTTTGAACGTACGTCTTAAAACATATTTTTGGTTACCCTGACGACCACATACTAATTTCGTATTACGAGTATAAGTACATGCATATTGACGTAAAATTAAATAATTATTCAGCGAGAAAAATCTTAATGAAGTTTTGTGGTTGGAATTTTATGAAGTGAGAGACGACGTATTCAATCAAGTGCTTCGATTGTTGTCGATTGTTCAAAAAAAATCAAATGGGTAACAGAGCGATAAATGAGGGGAAATCCGAATCATACAAATAGTTGATTCCATTATTAAGGACTGATTTTAAATAAACATTAAAGCAATGTAACGCATTGAGTGCAACAAAATGTTTAACAATTTAAATACGAAAAAATTATTTTTACAAGAACAAATTCTTTAGATAAACAAAACTCGATAAACACAAATTAATTGCATTTGTAAAGGCAGAAACACTCTGAAGTAAACATATAACGATGGTCAAAGGTAGAAATGCTCTAACTCGACACTTTAACTATGTGCTTTTAACTAAAAATACTCATATTCTACAAAAAACTTAAAAAAGTTTAAACAAACCAACCAAGTTGTTTTTAGATCAAAAAAATCTAAAAGTTTCGGCCCGATCGGACCACAGTGTCATCCCTGGTTATGACGATAGCAATAAATAGAAGCAATTATTAAAAAAAAAAAAAATTAGCGTAATTCACAATCTTGTGCAAACGGTCTTGCATTAGTGCATTTGCAAAATAGTAGAGTATATTTTTACTTTACACTAACAAAGTATACACAAATAGCAATGGCAAATACTCAAGATTGTGAATTGGACTATAATGTTAATGAGAATTTAGAAATGGAAACTTTTAATAATTTTACATTTTTAAAAAATTTTTGGATTAAAGGTTTACTGACGATCTGGCATAAGTCCCAGTGAAACCAGCTTTAATTCAGCAACCAAATAAATAATTTTTTTTTTTTGCAATGAAGACGTAAAGTAAATTCTGTTTATGTGGAGCTGTGAACAGAAAAATTGTTGCCTATCATTACATTTGTTTTCTTACAACTATTTTTTTAAGTGTATAAAATTATTAGTTTTAAATAAGAATTAATTTAATAATTTTTATTAAGATTTGTCACACTTATATATTTCATAGACTACATTATATTTTTAAACTGACTCAAGTTCATTTTTTAAGTTTCTCATTTTTATATGAAGAAATTAAATTTTTATTTGTGATAATGAAAGAATAAACTTGGGAAAGTTAGTTTTTATCCCGACACCAGCCGAGTGGAATGCATTTTCGAAACCAGCTACGGTTTCATCATCAGCACTCTTTTATCCGAATGTCCTTACTTTTCCAAGTTTCTTGGCTAGATCGGAATATTAGGAAAAGAGTTATAGCTCGTAATGCAAGAGTAGTTCAAAAAATCCGTGTCCTTCCAACATCGAATAAATAAAACGCATTGACGTAGGGCCATGAAATTTCGAATATATATTTCCTGAGTAAACAAAATATTTTCCCCGAAAATTGCTTAAATATATGAATTAGGAAAGGAGTTACAGATTAAAACGTACGAAAATTTATATCTCGCAGTGTAGTTTTCGGTATATTCAAAATTTAAAACCTTATGCAACTGACAAAATTAGATGCATGTCTCTAAAACTTTGGAAACATTGCTTTTGGGTCAAAGGCTTTGTTCTAACCTCCCATATAACGCTTTATCTCAAATTCATATAATTTCTCTATGAATAAAAATGTTGGAAGAATGAAAGACATAGAGTCTTTCATTCTGAAATAACTGAGTTGAATTTAATAGCAGAAACTACTTTGACATGCCTACTCTAACGCCCACTTTCATTGAAAGACTAAATTTACAAAAATATTTTACTAGCATATCGAAGTTATACAATGAAAGTGATAAATTTTTTAGTATAAAGAGATTATTCTATAGCGATTACAGTTAATAACAAAATAATAAATTTTGTGCTGTAAAAGCACAACAAATTGATGGCGGGTACAGCTCTTACTTGTTTTTTTTTTTTTTTGCTTATTAAACAAACTTTTTTTCAATTTACTTTTGATTGTTTGTCCTCTGTTAAAACTTAAATAAAGTTTCCAAAACTTTAAAATTTTTTAATTTTTCAAAAGACCAATTTGAGGTCTAGCCGACCATCGGACCAAACACATAATTTCCGACCAAATTTGAACCGAAAAGACTAACTGTGGCAACGCTAGTTGAGTACTAAATTTAGTACACTGAAACAAGGTTGTTTTTTATAAAATCTACTTAAAACCAAAACAAAAAACTTCTAAGATGGTTTTAACGAAAAAAGAGAAATATATCCTTCTAAAATTGTGTCAACTGACGGTGCCCGCAGCTTAACTGGACGGGAAAATGGGTCTATAAATTTATTTACAAAACGTATTGAACACGCAATTCTTACTTTTCATTGCATTATTCACCAACAAGCGTTATGTGCCAAAACAGGTTTGAAAATGTTAGATGATATTTGGAGTTTTGTAACAAAATTAGTCAATTTTATATCAGCACGAGCACTAAATAAAATTTCAAGAGTAATAATGCACGCTGGTTAAGTCGAGGAAATTTTTTGCAAAGATTTGTAGAAACTTTAAAGAAAAAAAAATAAAAAAATTTAAAGAAAAATAAAATTTATATAATATTCTGATACAGTACGATTTGAAAAATTAAATTTTAAAGTCCTTGAGTGGTTAAATTTTAATGAATTAAAAATGGAATTAGAAAGTAATTGATTATTGGATTAAATAAATAAAATTGCAAAAGATAAAATTGTAACTACATGGAATTCAATTCCTGACACGTTTAATTGTTTAAAAATATTAGCAAAGGCCATTTTATCAATATTTTAATCAATTTGGGCATGGGTATCTCTATTTCACATCTCACATTAAAAACAATTGTATTTAACGTGAATTTTGTTTCTACCATATTCCTTTTTATAAAACATTAATTAATAAAAAATTGTTTAAAACAGAATTGCTTTTGTTTCACCACGCTAACATTTCGAATGAAATTTTATTGTGGCACGTTATTATTTAAAAAATAATTTGTACGACTTTGTGGCACGGACATTCAAAAAGGTTCGCCACCCCTGGACTATAGTTTAAAAAAAGTGTGAAAACCCTAAATATTTTTTATTTGAGTTTATTTATCATCATGTATTTGTATTTTTAAATTCACTTTAAATGCCATGAAAAAAATTTAAATGTGTGCAGTAAATATTTTAAAGTCGTATTTATCGTTTATTAATATTTCAAATTTTAAAAAAACCTCATAAACTGCAAACCATATATTAAGTGGTTCGCACCACTGTGCCATGAGAATGACAACTATTACCAAGACTTTTTTTTCTTACCTAATTAAGGTATTAATAATTATAATTTAAAAATGTATGGGCATAAGTAGTAACGCATTTAACCTTTTTACATTTTATCAAATAATTTGTAGAAATATTTTGTTTAACACCACAGGTGACTAAACAGACACACGCTAAAACACAACGTGGACAATTTTCAATAACTTCGTTCTTATTTAAACTCAACAAACAAAAAGTTCTTTCGTTGTGATGGAGACTACGCTAAACGCTAGAGATAAAAATCTACTAGGTGGGTTATAGATTGCTCTTGTGGCTGGTTGGATTCAACTGTTTGCGTTATTAATGTTTTTGTTGCAACAATACAACAGCATGGTTAAACGAAAATGCTCCCTTGCTGTTGGTAACATCATAATGATCATTTTAATAATAATGATCTTTGATGAAATCAAGATTGGTAAATGTTATAAATGATCTGAGTGGCGCTGACTTTATCAGGGCCAATGAGGCGCCTCATCTATCAAAGATCGGTGATGTTTGTGGTGGTAGTGGTGTTGATGATCTTATTGTTGCTCAAGTTTGTGATCGCTTGATCCCATTTTCATTCGTATTTGTTATGTGTTCCTACTTTTAATCGATCAACGCTGATTATTCGTCTGTGTGTTGGTGGTAGTTGTTGTTATTTTAACAATCAGTACAATTAATTACTCAAACTAGTCGATTGTTTATTCTTCTTTTCAATAATTTCATTCGATTTTTACCTGTGTTTTATCTTTTTCGTTGTTGTTTGAATAAAAAACAATTAAACACGCCGTTCGTTTGCATAAGATTGTTATTTTGGTTTAAGTTACAAAATTTATTTAAATATTGTTCTAGTATGTTTTAACAAACATTTTATTTTTGCTAATAATTTCTTTTAATGATGCTTTAAATGGGTAATTTTTGAATAAAATGTAATTTAATGCATGAAATTATTTTTATAAAGGATGATTAAGTTTAAGGTTATTTTTTTTAACATATTTTTTTTTAATCATTGTTATATTATATAAAAACAATATAATTCCAAATTCCTTCATTTGTAACAAGCATTTCTTCTTCTTCCAGTTTCTTCCCTGCCACACTATTCCTCCCTGCCCACAACATCATTCATACGATTTCACCATGCACACATACAACAACCGAAACAGCTACCGCCACATTTACCCGACCAAACGAATTTTTCCCTGGCCTCGCTGATGAATCCCCTTTGTAGTCTAAAGCCTTTACAAATGAGTGTCCAACAAATGGGCCTGCAACATTATTCAAATGCCACAGCAAACAGATTTAATGCAAAAGTAAATTTTGACATTCCAGTAGCGAGAGCTAATTTGACGTGTGTAAACACGCTTAGGCATCATCATTTGACACCCACGAATTCCAATACTACTCACGTAACTTTCAGTACCAGTACAACAGCAGCCACTTCAGCAAATACAACAACTACTAACAATACTTCGGTAAACTCTCATGTAAATCTAAATAGCGGTAAGCGCAAGCGTTCTTGGTCTAGAGCCGTTTTTAGTAATCTACAGCGTAAGGGACTGGAAATACAGTTTCAGCAACAGAAATACATAACCAAACCGGACAGACGTAAATTGGCAGCCCGTCTTAACCTAACAGATGCACAAGTAACTTTAACGGTGAATTTTTTCTTAAACAAAAAATTTAATATTTTTCTTATTTTCAGGTCAAAGTTTGGTTCCAAAATCGTCGCATGAAATGGCGACACACCCGTGAAAATCTTAAAAGTGGCCAAGAGAAACAGCCTGGTGATAGAGCTGCAGCAGATACTTTAAAATCGAATGTGGATACCGTGAGTGGCACCGATTTACCTGGCTACTCTTCCGAAGGTTCTTCCAGCATAGAAATGAGTGACGTGGAGGAGGAGGAGGACAACGAAATTGATGTTGTAGAATAGTCTCATCTTACTAAAATTATCTGATGTATAATTGTAAATTTTCTTAATTTATGTATTTATTTGCTTTAGGTTTACGTTTGTAAAGGAAAATTTAAAATATTTTGTAATAAAATAATGTGAGAAAAAACCAGTTTGCAGAATTTTATTTGAAACACAACTGCGACGACCGACGAATTTTTAGCCCCAAATGTTTGTCACAATTAATAAAGCACATTTTTGTAAGAAAAAAAGCTTTTACTCTATTATTTATAATTTTTTTGAGTGTTAATAAAAATTTAAAATCTTTGAATATTTTTTTCCTTTGGGCAAACAGTACACAACTTTATTAACTAGATATTATTCTTCGTCGTTATTGTGATTCATACGGCGAATTTACAAAGCGAATTTCCACCGACGAATTGAACGAGTTGAATTAAATTCGCTCTTCGTCCCAGTTGTATATCAGGTAAAAAAAGAGGAAAAATATTTGCATGTGGGCTTACTGCTAAGAAACCTCTATCTATAGCTTTGTTTAGGAGGCTAGAACGGAATCAAATTCTATATTTTATCCAAATGTAGTTTTGTTTGGTGCTTCACCATGTTAGCAAAGTATGTTGTTTGTAAAGATTATTAAATTGTATAAATGTGGTTATTTGAACATTAAAGAACCGTAACGCGGAAAAGTTAGGCGACTTCATACACTTAAAAAAATATGAAAGTGCGGCATACAACTCTTGAAGCTATCTGACGTCCAAGTACTTCTCAGAACTGAACAAAACGGCATAATATCGTTGATTTAAAGCATTTTTTAGCATCTTTTTAGAGCTTCCTTTTGTTATGTGAAATAAAAGGGCTTTTACAGCGAAATCATTGGATATTTATTAGGGTGATCGACTCGGTTTTACAACCTGTACAAAACCCGGTTTTTTCCTCATTCCGCTTGCCGTTTTTTTTTTTTTTAAATGTTGATTTTTCAAATATCGAATACAGCGGTTTTTTTTATCCAAAAAACCGGTTTTTAAGTTTATTTTCATATATCTTTGTAACCAATCGTACCATAGTATATTTAGTACGCGAAAAGTTTCCAAAAATCAGAATATAAAAACTATTAAATATTCTTCCATAATATTGTAAGAAATTTATTTGTTGTTTAAAAAACAAATGCAAAATAAGAAAAATAATTGAGCTTAAATATTATTTTTTTATAGGATATAAACCTAACGTTAAATGTTAGAGGTAATTGAAGCATAAACTATGCTGATCGATCACTTTTAGGTGAAAAATGTAGTTACAATAAATAAAAACCAATAATCTCTCCTTCCAGATCCTAATTTTAATTAATGGCATTGAGTGTCAGTCAACTTAAATTTCAATTTAACCATCAAACAAACTAGTTTATGCCTATATTTGTATGTCTGTCAGGGGTATAAGAAAGAATTTTTAAAATTAAATTTTAAAGATTTTCTCTCTAGCCTTTAAATTGTAATTCAAATTAGAGAAATCATTTCAAGCAAAGTACGTTAATACATATTAGTTTAAAAGATCTATTTAACATTTAAAAAATGTACAGAAGGAGATACAAAAATTTATAACAGCCTTAAAAAAAGTATTATTTATTTATGTATTAATTTATTGTATTTATTTATTTTACTTGTAAAGAGTACCTTTTGTCCTTAAATTCAACAAATTAAAACCAAATTAGTCAACTGCATTCAGTCAGCCTTATTGTGCAGCCAAATAATATAAACTGTAAAAATTTCATATATAGATATAATTTTTTTTCTAATCTTTTTTACAAAATTTTTTAATTTTTTCTTTAAATATTATATTTTATATATTCGAACCGGTTAACCGGTTTTTTCTCAATTTTCAAAATAAAAACCGATTTTTTTTAATTCTAAATTTCAAACTATTTGAAAACCGGTTCTTAAAAAAGTCGAATAATCGATGACCCTAATATTTATTGAATGGCAAACAGGAAAATATTCCATTAATAATTAAAAGAAATATCAGGCAAATAACCACACGGCTACGCTGGCAGGACTTTATTTTTAAAATGAAATGTCCCCGATAACTTTACGAATTCCATCTTAGAGGTCTTCATTATTTAATAATTTTTAAAAATAATTCATCATTAAGTAAATTTTGTTTAATAATTTTCGAAACAAAAAAATATTTTTTTATACCCTTCACACAGTGAAAAAGGGTATATATAGGTTTGTCATTCCGTGTGAAATTTCTACAATTTTGATTTCCGACCCCATAAAGTATATATTTTCTGAAAGCTTATGAATAGGGAAGTCGATTAAGCCCTGTCAGTCTGTCCGTCTGACCGTCTGTCCGTGTGTATGTTGAAATCAACTTTTTGAAGCCCCCCGACATCGCATGGACTCGGGTGATGTATTAAAATATCAGAAAATCAGAAACATCGGTATATAAACAACTGAGATATGAGCAAAAACCCACGACCACCTCGGTTTTTTTTTTCACAAAAACAACATTACAACAACAACATACATACATACAAACGTGTATACTGGTTAGAGAAAACGTGGCATCGAATCCCAGCTGAGCCAAAAAAATTTTTTTTTCAATTTTTTTAAAAATTTTTTTTTAAATTTTTTTTTTTAAATTTTTTTTTTTATTTTTTTTTTTTTTGTTTTTTTAACATACATACGTGAATTTATAATTTTACAATGGGATGTTTTTATATATGTATGTTTTTATATGTATGTACGTATTTCATATGGGATGAATGGTGACACAAACTACTGTTATTGCATGACTACACGTTGTGAAGGGTATATAAGATTCGGCACGGCCGAATATAGCACTCTTACTTGTTTTTTAAATAAATTCTCATTTTTTTTTACCGATTTTTTATATTATTTAAAAATATGTATATTAACGGTGTAATTTAGTGTAACAAATTTTGTGCTAACCAGGGTACACTTATGCAGGTATTGGTGCCAGCCCAACTGAAAATTTTTATCGCTTCCCACCATATGTCAAATTCCATTTATTAAAAGAAATTATTTTAATCCAAAAATTTGTCAAACTCCATTTTGTAACGACTTCGTTTGGGGTATACTCAGCGTTGTCCTGGGTTCGTTACAAGAATGAAAAAATGAAACACGCTGTTCTGCTTTTGAAATTTAAGTTATAACTTCAAATATCTTACAATATACTATCAAAATTAAATAAACTAAATTGTGAAATCTGTTCTCGTTGAATGCAGCGTACACGGTAGTCGTCCCTCTCATTTGGCGCCAGATTTTCCAGTCCTCGTTCACTACCCGTTCAGAACCGTTAATTGTATTGTCCTTTCCAGATCCTCACTTACTTGCCGCTCACAGCCGTAACTTCCAATCGTAATTAATGCCCTCACCTCTAGCTCGTGTTCGGTAACTACATACTTATAGAAGTTTATGTATTTTTTTTTTTACAAAGTTAGTTAGCTTAAGTAATTTTCTTCCAAACAGTAAACACTCTGTGGTCGAGATTCCCTTTCGTGATCGCTTAACACTAAGGAGGATATTTTGTATGTTATATTAAACTTAAGATTAAAATCAATCTATTCCCCACTCGTGATCGAGAAACACTAATGGGAAAGTTTATACTACGTTCTTCTTTAATTATTACACCGTTCAGCCTTGTGTTCGAAAACCACTAACTGAAATTGTCTGATGCTTCTACTTCTACTTGGCTTAAACTACTAAGCATGCACACGGAAAGTCACTCCACTCGTGATCGAGAACCACTAATGAGAACACTTTCGAAAGTTATTATATAGCCCAATATCGTGTTCGGTAACCACTAGTTGAGACTATATAATTATATCTACGAAGTTATATTAAAATCCACTTTGTGTTCAAAAACCACTAATAGATGTTTAAATCTAATTAACTACCAGAAATATTTACCTTGACCTTAGTTGTTCCCTGTCTAGATTGCGAAAATAGAATGAATCACTAGAATTTATAATTTATACTAAATTTTATACTAAATTTCCCTACTATGTTCTACTAACAACTTTAAAAGTTTATGTATTGATCAATTTCTTTTTTGTTTTTGTCCACAAAAATGTAATATGTTTTGTTATTTCAAATTCCTTACTTATTTTCTTATTTGTAACACAAAATGCTAACCGTTAACCACAGTGTAAGACAAAAGTTTTCGTACGCATAAAGTTTAGCCCTGCTTGACATATTTTTTTATATTATGAAAGTTACAGTGTGTGACCATAGTGTACACGTACAGTGTGTAACATAACACCTTGCCGATATTTACCAATTATATCAACGGGTGTGACAAAAGTTTGTCTCACAAGACTTGCCGTCACACGTTTCCCTTTCTCCAAAGAAAAAAAATTGTACTCAGAAAATTATTTGGTTAGTTTTTTTTTTTGTTTTTATTAATTTGTCCGTTATTTTATACTTATACAGTTTATCTCATTTGTCTTCCGTGCTTGTGTTCCAAACCATTATGCTCGCCTTCCCAAACCTTGAAACTCTTATCCGGTATGTCTGGCCTTCGAACTCCTTTATAAAATTTAGCCGTTTATCTCGTGTCGGATATTTTATTAGCCCTGTCATATAGGACCGTAATTCTGGAGGTAAGTTTCCCCCTGTGAGAATCGTAATCTGCCCTTGAAAGAGTAGGGCGTCGCTAGCCTGGCCTACACTCACTTCTAATACAGTTGGTGAGGTAGCTAAGGTAGTGTCTTCAACAACCGGGACCACTTTTCCAAGGTCCTCTACGGTCCAGTCGGTATGAATGGATAGTGTGTCATCCCCGTACCAGTTTCGGTGGCTTGTTCCAGCTGTTCGGTCAGTTCATCGACTGGTATTGAAGACACCGATTGTGAACATTGGGTTGGGAACAGTTCCTCTTCATCATTGGTCTCCGTCAAGTCGATGTAATCGATGGGACTTTCTTGGAGCGGAATGGTTGATTTTACCGCCACTTCTTGCTATGCTTTCTCCTCAGACTGCTGGTAAGTGCAAGATCATCTTCCAGCTGTTTCTTGACGTCTACTGCATCCCGGACTTCTGAAATACCCTTTTGTCTATTACAAGTGGCGGTTGATATTCGAGCTAACCGCAAACGTACTGGTCGCATCTTTTTCGGCGTATCGAGTAGAACTGCCTTCCTTTGACTTTTGAGTATATTTTGATACCGCTCCCTGGGCCGCTGGCGAGTCTCATTAAATTTCTCGTTATGCACCTCCATTTTTATCTGTAAAAGAGACAAAGATATATTTCGCTTTCTTTCTTTTAGTTGACTACTGTTAGCAAAACATTTAGGACTTAAGAACAACACAACTATAGGCATCACTCGACATTAAATGGTTTTAGTTCTCCTACATGAGCAGTTTTCTTGCGACCCTGCTCATCGAACACTTCCACAATAACTGGTGAGATATATTTATTTATTACGCATGGTCCATTGTACCGTGCAGCCAACCTTCAACCGCTTTAGACAAATGATGTTGTTTTACAAGCACACGTTCCCCTTCCTTTGTAGTACCTCCGCTGGTCCTGGGCCGTTACTTCCAGATTGCTTTTTACCAATTAAAAAATTTCCTTTAGCATCGTCGCCCTTTCATCAGGTTCTACTCTTCCGTTTTCCGTACCTCCAGTAACTTTGTCCAACATATTCGGTAATCTTGGTTCTCGCCCCTGAATTATAAAACTGGGATTGTAACCCGTAACTTCGGAAACGCTAGTAATTACAGCCTGCTCGGGCAGGGACTTCATATATAAAAAAAGAGCGACAAAAAATACTCTCTCTGCGCTATCACCTTATCTGATTACACCGTGGCAGTGATGGTATATGAGAATTTCAGTCTTGTGTCAAAATTTTGGCTAAAAAGTGCCTAAACATCTTAAAAAGTGCCATAACAAATATTTATATACACATGTTTACATATTTTAAAAAAATTAACAAATTTATTCAGTTTTATTATTATATACAAAAAAATTTTCAAACTTCAATGTTTAAAAAATTAATACAGATAAATAAATAATATATAAATATTATTCTTTATTAAATATATATATATACATACATATGCATACATATGTTAAATAATAATTCCAAAATAGGGATATATAAAATACATATATGTATATTGTTAAAAAAACAAGTAAAAGTGCTATATTCGGCCGTGCCGAATCTTATATACCCTTCACAACGTGTAATCATGCAATAACAATAGTTTGTATCACCATTCCATATGATATACGTACATACATATAAAAAACATACATATATAAAAACATCCCATTGTAAAATTATAACTTTACGTATATATGTTAAAAAAAAATTTAAAAAAAAATATTTAAAAAAAAAAATTTAAAAAAAAAATTAAAAAAAAAAAATTTTTAAAAAAAAATTTAAAAAAAAATTTTTAAAAATAATTAAAATATATATAATAAATATAAAACAAAAAAAAATATTTGAAAAAAAATAATAAAAATATAAATAATATATTAAATAAAAAATAAAAAATAAATAAAAAAAATAAAAAAAAAATGTAAAAAAAAAAAAATTTTTTTTTTCCTCAGCTGGGATTCGATGCCACGTTTTCTCTAACCAGTATACACGTTTGTATGTATGTATGTTGTTGTTGTAATGTTGTTTTTGTGAAAAAAAATCGAGGTGGTCGTGGGTTTTTGCTCATATCTCAGTTGTTTATGTACCGATGTTTCTGATTTTCAATACCGATCTACTCCCGAATATTTCTGATATTGTAATACCTCACCCGAGTCCAAGCGATGTCGGGGGGCTTCAAAAAGTTGATTTCAACATACACACGGACAGACGGACAGACTGACAGGGCTTAATCGACTCCCCTATTCATAAGCTTTCAGAAACTATATACTTTATGGGGTCGGAAATCAAAATTGTAGAAATTTCACACGGAATGACAAACCTATATATACCCTTTTTCACTGTGTGAAGGGTATAAATATATATGTATACTTATGTATGTAGTTATAAAATTCTGGTAAAGCCTCGTTTACAAAAATTGTATTTGTAACATTTGTTTGGGTAATCATTTTTAGACATCACTGTCACAACAACATTTTGAGTTTAATAGATCCTTAGATTGAATTAATGATGATAAAGTGCACGATGTGCCTCTTTTACCAACAGTGCACCGTGGTGCTAACAATGGAGCTGCTATCTATCTCCAATGTAAATTTATATATAAAAAATTGCAGCTTTTTAGTAAGCACATCCCAGCAAAAACTAGGTAGTGATTTGCTTTTACTAAACAACATGCTTTTTAATGACTGTTACATATCGTCTGTCTAAAAAGTGTTTTAGTAATGACTTGATGTATAATGAGACATTTGCTTAGATAGACCCACACAATACAATTTCTTATTACGAAATTTGTTAGAAGCCATTAAATACATAACTTTTTAACTTTAACACAGTTAGGGCCATTATTATAACTTACCGATAACTAAAGTTAGGATGTTATCGGATAAATACAGTGAACTCGCAGAAACGTGAACATCCAGTAACATGAACTACCCAAAAATATGAACTTTTTTTTTATTACATAGACTACTCTAAAACGTTCACAAAGGCTGAGAATCCTAAAGTGTGAACTTTTTATCGAACGTTAAAATTCAATTTTGTAAGCTCATTTAAAATTTTTGGGATTCCCCGCAGAAGAATTTCGTAGTTTGTTTGTTGTAAACAACTTTTGTTGCATGATAAGTAGCTTTAATATTAATGCGGCAGTTCTACTGGAAGCATCTCTCTGTGCTGACTATACATATATGTAGGTATATATGTAAATAATATAAACAAGTGATCTCTTAAAATTTTTTTATTGAAAATATGTCTAATAAAAAAACTAAAAGTGTTAAATCTTCAAGAAAAGTCAGATATTTTAGAGCTTTTACGCAAAGGTTCATCTGTAACTGGTTTGTCGAAAATGTATAATGTCGCCAAATCGACGATTTGTTCAATTAGAAACAATAAAGATGCAATTTCTAAATGCGGTAATAATACATTTTCGGGTCCTGGAAAACGGAAAACACTGCATACTTCGGAGCTTCCAAAAATGGAAAAATCTCAGTACAAATGGTTTACCCAACTTCGAAATAAAAACCTACCGGTTAGCGGCATTATGATTAAAAGGAAGCTATTGAATTGCACAATCAAATTAAGGAAAATAACCATGCTAAACCTCTATTTTGGATGAATTCAATAAATAATTGAGAAATAAGTATCTTAAAAACCCTTTTGCAAACCATAGTAGCCATGTAGTACATTAAAATATGGCAGAAGCTTACAAAAAGTTGAATCAAAACATGTCTCATAGGTGAAAATAACGTACATGCTTTATTTCAAATTAAATAAAAGATAAAAGAGACTAAAATTTGTTATAGAAAACAGGTAATCTTAAATGTGAACAAAATCGAAAACGTGAACACCCTTGGTAAAAGTTAGTTCACGTTTCTGCGAGTTTACTGTAACTAGTTTTTCGTTAATACAACTTTACTTTAACCTAAAAGTGTTCGATATGTTAAAGGGAAGATCACTCTGCCTTTAACTTTTAACGTAAGGTTTATAAATTTAAAGTTACCATATTTTCTACAGTGTAAAGAAATTGTTTACTAATCATTTGTCGTTGCCACTTTGTTCTTATAGAACTAAATAAACTTTGTCGGCAAGTTTTAATAATGGCCCTTAGAGTATACATAAGTAATATTTTTGACAATAGCGAAAATTCATTAGCAAACTGATGACTTATAGATTAACACTAATCTTTGAAATTCAATTTAACAAGTTATTGAAATCAAGTACTTATTTATTGCTATAACTTATTTAAGTGTCTCTTTATACGCGCGATTAATAATTACTTATTCGAGTCCCTATTTGCAAGCGAAGGTGGTAAGTTCTTACCTTCATTGACATCGCCGTGTTAAAATAATGGGTTTGGATGCCAAATTGTAAGTAGTGAAGGACTGTTTTACAGTACATTCAACTTATCCTTTTGTAAAAAGTACTTTTGCTGGTATAGTTTCTTGCTAGAAATAAGTCCGCAAATCATCAAAAGGTTTCTCCAAGTTAATATTTATCTTTGTGATATGAATAGGTATCAAAAATTTTATTTAGCAAAATTATTGCAACTGCATTTTCTTCCTAATTTACACATTCATATGTATTAGGGTTGGGCAAAATATATCGATATTTAGTTTAAAAAATTTCGATATTAATCGCCGATTTTTTAAATACCTCAATATCGATACATCGATATTTATTTACTAATATCGAAGCCGATATTTTTAAAAGTTTTCCAAAGAAGGTACAGCAGCAAAGGGGAATTTAATTTTAATTATACTAGTATACGTATTATATATTTATACAATACCAATACCTCAATTGTTAAGCTCTAAACACATAGACGCCAGCAGACTTCACAACTTCAAGGCTTCAAATGCTGCCAACTTCAAATGCTGCTCTGAAGTCAGCTTCATAATTATTTTGAAGACAGCAACAACATAATAATCAGCTGATGTGCATTTTAGCAATACAAATCTCAGGGATGCCGCATATATATTTTATAATGAATAATATTAAAGTTATTGATAAAAATATGTAATAATATCACGAAAAACTATAAAAACACATACACTTATTTCTTTATTGTATTTTTGTAATGTTCTTTTATGTTTAATATCAAAAATAAGTTTTTTTTCTTTTTTCCCAATTTAATATATATAATGGCAACACTATATTTGTTCTTGCTGCCCGTCAAAATAGAAAATAGCCTAAGTTGTCAGTAGCAGCAAATGCTGTTGTGCAGTCGTGCTGCTGTGCTGCCGTCAAAATAATCGTTTTCATTTAAACACATGGATTTTATTTTTGACATATTGCTGCTTGCTGTCTGCTGTCGTCTATGTGTTTAGAGCATTAACTTTAAACTTAAGATTTTCTGTTGAAGTTTTGGTTTTATTTCTGTTTTTGGTTTGATCTAGTCATATAACTGATCTCATCCTTAATCGTAAATATTTTTTCAGAATTTATTTTATAGATTTGGTGTAAACAATACATCAATTGTTAACTTTAAAACTTAAAATTGCCTAATGAATTTTTGGTTTATTTTTTGTTATTATGTTTGATCTAGTCATATAACTGATCTTATCCTTAATAGTAAATATTTTTTCTAATTTTCATTTTTATAAGCTCATGCATAAGATCAAGCATTTATGCTATTAATATATATTATAATATCTAGTTTATTTATTATAAAAATTGGAATAAAAAGTTACTACGAAGCCTAATATAGATCTATTTTTGTTTGTATGTACATATGTAAGGGTGTATTTAATTTTCAAATGTAAATCATTTCAACAATAACTAGGTAAATATGTTTCAGTCGATATATCGAAATATCTATATTTTAAATACAATAAATATCGATGGTAAAATAAAATATCGATATAAGAAATATTGATAGATTTTTCCAATTTGCCCATCCCTAATATGTATGTATATACCACAAGCAATACAACTGGATATATGAAGGTATGCATGTATATTGTATTGTATATTTTTAAATTAAACCCTTTAGTGATATCAGCGCCATCTATCTAAGAGTAGACAAGCTTCTTATAACTATGGAATTGCCACCATGTGTTTGTTTTTTACAACAACCGTTAACCGTTATGTTCAAACAATTGACTACAAATTAATGAGATGCGCTCTTACAAACTAAAAACAAGAAGAAATTACACAACTACATACATATATTGTTTCGTATGTAATAGCACGCTTTGGTTTCATAATTTAAAAGATAAATCAAATTGATAAATATAAATAAATCATAGTTGAGCATAGGTATATGAATTTAAAAACAATAAAAAAATAAGATGGCTAACAAATTTCTAATTTTCCGATTCGTTTGGCTTCTTGAAATCAAATTACGACGATATGAGCTGGAATATCAAAATAAAATACACTATAAACAAATTTAAAATCCAAGATGGTCGCCACTAAAATATTGCGTACAATAAATTTTTATATGGAACAAATCTAAAAATTAAAAAAAAATTTAAACCACTTCAATTCTGTCAATTTGAGTATCAAATGAAAGGGCTTGCCCAGTAAAATATAGTAAACTATGAAAAAATTAAATTTAAAACACAGGATAATTTTGTTAGTCAACCCCATCACATGAAAGGACTAATAGAATTTATAAAAATTAAAAATAAAAAATGGCGTCGGAAATAATAAAGCAAACTGGCGTTTAAATCTGAAATATAGGCTAAGCTAGTATAGTGACCATATATGTACCTACATGATGGTGAAGGGTTTCGTTAGATTCGGTAAGGCCGAATATGGCATTCTTACTTGTTGTTTTGGAATTATATTGCATGTAGTTTCAAATAGTGATATGTCCTAAATAATTTTGCCAATTCAATACGATAGTGGGTACCTTATGATAAAGCATTTGTTTCACTACATGACCTAGTTTCCCAAATATTTTCCACTGATAAAAACTTTTAATGCACCACTACAATTGTTTGAAATTATAAAAACATTTATTTAATTAGGGAAATAATGCTGTGGTCAGTGAAATTCAATATTAATTGTAGAATTGTAAAACAATAGCGCCAACAACATTCATATAAAACTATTTTTATTTCTAATCAACATACAAACTATACGTACTTACTTATAAAAACAACGACAATTATCGCGAATAGATATTCCTTCTTTTCACTTACAAAACGAAACAAATAAATTAACCCATAAAGTATGATAAGCAAAAAAAAATAAGGAGATTAACTATCTCATTTAAATGGTTGTCAAACCTTTCATTACGACACAAGAAGAGAGTTAAAAATATTTTTCGTGTAAACGTCCGTGTCAGTTAAAAAAAAATATTAAATAATTAAGGGATTGTAATGGGTACGTTTTTATTTTGTTAAAACAAAATAAATTTAGATTATCCCCTTATATAAATTTATTGTACGCCATTTTGTAGTGACGGCCATCATGAATTTTAACTTTTTAGATTGTATTAAATTCTGTATGCCGCATCGCTCCTATCTGTTCTCCAAAAGCTAAAAGAAATCGATTTTCCTGATTAGTTTCCCATATGTTCAAAATTTTTTACTAATATCCATAGAGGCATATAGAACCTATAAGTAGCAAACGGTAATATTGTATCTCAGATAAAGGGTTGTGCAATCACAATGCACGATATTAATTGTGAGTCACAGCTTAACTTCAAGATTTTTGCCCAACTTAATTTTAAATTTCTTTGTCTTAGTGTTTGACAAATTCAACCTTGCAGAGGTACACAATTGAATAGCGCGTTAAGATTGTTGAAGGCTTTTATGAAAGTGGGCTTTTAAATCAAAACGCATTTCGTCCACTTCGTGATTTTTTTTGGTACCGTACTCGACCAAATGTGTCGACAATAGGGAGAATTGTGCGCAAATTTCTGCAAATCGGGTCTGTAGGAAATGAGAAAACAAAATTGCTGTTGTTCACGATAGTATGGCAGAAGAGCCGTCAATATCGACTCGTCGTCGTTTCAAACTACAGAACATCTCACGAACATCGTTGATGAGAATTTCAAACAAAGAGATGAAGCCTACTGACCATTTTAAGCGTCGTCAATAAGCCCCATTCAAACAGAAGTGAATGATGACTTTACAAAGAATATAACGGATCAAGTTATTTTGTTTATTTAGTAGGGGAAGAAATGAAAATAAATAAAGTTTACCGTTAGGTCCCTTTCTATTTGCGCTTAAAATCGTCGACTTCACTTTTATAAAACGCTTATATCTCTGGGAGGGTACACTTTTTGGGCATGTTATCGGTCTCATTTGATGCTCAGATGTTGTCCACATAAAAAAAAAAAGTGAAAATTGTTTTTTTTACCCTAAGGCCCCTTTCCTATGCGCTGTCACATATATAAAATCTAGGATAATGGTGTAGGGTATTATCAGTTTCGGCACGGCCGAATATATCACTCTTATTTGTTTAGGGTGCAAAAAATGTACCGAAGTATTGTGTTTACCCTTTATGGATTTAAGATTAAAATAAGAACCGGACACCTATCAAATTATTTTTTGATAAAATATTGATTTTTCATTGATTTTTTTTAATCTGAATAATTTGAATGTAAGCAGATATAAGATTTTCAATTTAATCCAAAAAAATTGTGCAATGATAAATCAAATACATATTTATATAGATTTATCTGTAGAATACATTAACTTATTGATTTTAATATAATCCAAATAATCACTCACAATGGGTTAGTGCTGAGTATTAATATTACTTACACTTTTTTTATTACTGCAAACACATACTTGTGTATTAACAAAAAATAAACAAATTAACACAAACTTATCTAGTGCGAATACAAAGAAAAATGGTTTTGCATAATACGACATTGACAATGGGTTTTAGTTGTCAGCAAATTCTCAAACCGTCCATAACAAAGTGATGTACAGCAAGTACGAAAATGATCTTCAATGAATCGTTAAATTAGAAAAAACTGTTTTTAATAAAAATATAATATTTAAGTGATTTTCAAGTGATTTTGCAAAAAAAATATAAAAAAAAGTATTTTTAAATAATAATGGGAAATGTCCAAACAAGGCAAACGGATGCCAAGGGCATGTCCAATCGACGCAGTAGTATTTATTGGAATTTTCGCTATTCCACAATCCGTCGCAAGGATGCCAACACCATGATGGTGTTCAATTCGAAGATTACAATTCAAGAATGGCTAGAATTGTTGAATTTGCAACAATATGAAAGTATGTGTGAAAGTAATTTTAAATAACACTTGAGAGTGTACGTACTTAATTTCCACATCTAATAAAGCTTATAATTTATTTTGATATAAAATTGGAAATTTCGGTACAGTGTCTTGATACAGAAAATAGTTTAACGAAAACAGTTATAGAAAAGATTTAAAAAGCAAAATTTTTTTTATTGCAAATCTAGAACCTCATAACCTGAAAACGTACGATGCTGAAATATCAGCTATTTGAACAATGTTATATGAATACAATAACGAAGGGGCCTATATAATATTGGGGGTGGATAAACAAAATTTGGCACTGTCGAATATTGCCCTTTTTTTACTTGTTGTATATTGTATGTATGTAGGCGAATCTAGTACACCCTTCATCAATGTGTAACCTGTGTTTTATTATAATAAGTTTTTAAGTGTTTTGATCTTAAATTATTATTTAAATCTTAAAGTGAATTCACCTATTTGACGTTCAAATTCTTAAGAGAGAGAGAAATGATTTTATTTAGAAAACTCTCCGCTGGAATTGGTTTAATTTTATTATTATTATTGTCATTTATTAAAACAAAATTTTAAATAAACATGTAAAGGTGTTGTAATTAAGCCATTAAGGGCTATTAAAACCGACCTCATTGTAACGTAGCCTAGATTTTCAATTTACTGTCTAAATCCTACGTTGCGGCTTTTTGTTTCGGACGTCAAATTAAATTTAAAATTTTTTCTTGTTGTACTTTTAGTCTTTTTCTAGTCAAGCTCTATAGTTTTTATATATATAAAAGAGTAAGAAAAAAAAATATTATCCGCTTTTTTGCTGCGGATACCATTTTGGATTTTACATATTTTCTTTTGCCTGTTACTGAATTTCTTTACTCAAACCCATTCATTTGATAAAACAAAATTATTCTTCAATTTGCTATGGACGCTATTCCACTTGTCATACGGTAGGTAGGTAAAGCTGGTGCAAAGTTACCCTCACACCCTCACTCGGAGACCATTACCGTCCATTGTGACGCCTTAATCTATATATATATAAGAGTAACGTGACTGACTGACTGAATGACTGACTGACTGATTCATCATCGCACAGCCCAAACGCAAAGAGCTAGAGACATGAATTTGGACAATCGTTTCCTCTTTCAATGTATAGCTCCACTAAGAAGGGATTTTTGGAAATTCGTACTTTAAGGGGGTAAAAAAGGGTAAAAACGGGTAAAATCGGTAATCTTATATCTGCTAAACTAAAAATGATACAAATTAAATTGAAAAAGTATTGTAATTTGCACAAAAAATAAACTGACAGGTTTCTGGCCTTTTTTAGAATTTTTAACCCCTAAGGGGAAAAAACGGGTAAAAACTATAATTTGGTACTTTTTTGGTACCCTATGTAACTACCAAACGCATAAAGCTAGGAAAAAAATTTAAACTGTATTAAGCAGTCCGCAAAAAAATATTAATAGGAATTCGGCACTTTTTTCAAATTCATATGTATAAGGGGTAAAAATTGTCCCTTTTTTTGGTACTTTTTTTAAAATAAACTTTTCTTATATTATTCAATGGGACAAAATTTGACAATTTTTATTTCCTAATAGAATATGGACAACTATTTAGGTGAAATTTTTGGAAACTTTTTTGGGGACAAAAAAGGTACCAAAAAGGGGAAAATTCCGGAAAATGTATGTAATTCCTAATTAGACGGCCAATTTTCACAAAATTTTTAATTGGGATTTCACTAGACATAAAAAATTATGTAATTTAGTAAAAATTTAAACACATTCATAACAGGGTAGAAAAGGGAAAAATCGGGAAGAGTTTGGTACTTGTTAGAACATAATTACTTTTATGCAAAAAAGAGTAGATTTACTGAGTTTTAATCATGTCTATTAAAATATTTTGTTACATAGATATTTGAACATTTTAAACTTGGAATTTGGAACTTGGACTAAAAATTTACTTTTTCGCTTTTCTATGGTACTTTTTGTATTTTCTACGTTTATAAAGTTAGAATTGTAAAATAAAGGACTATTGATTCCAGGTTAGACTAAAAATGTTATGGGTGACCAAAAAGGTACTTTTTTGAATTTTTATGGTACTTTTTATATATTCTACGTTTGCGAAGCTAGAATTTTAAAATTAGTGGCTATTGATAAAAGGTGAGACCGAAAATCTTATGGTCGACCAAAAAGGTACTTTTTTGAATTTTAATGGTACTTTTTGTATTTTCTACGTTTATGAAGGTAGGATTGTACAATCAAGGACTATTGATTCCAGATGAGACTGAAAATGTTATGTGCGAGCAAAAAGGTACTTTTTGGATTTTTATGGTACTGTTGGTGTTTTATACGTTTATGAAGGTAGGATTGTACAATCAAGGACTCTTGATTCCAGATGAGACTGAAAATGTTATGTGCGAGCAAAAAGGTACTTTTTGGATTTTTATGGTACTTTTTGTATTTTCTACATTTATGAAGATAGGATTGTACAATCAAGGACTATTGATTCTAGGTGAGACAAAAAATGTTATGGGCGACCAAAAAGGTACTTTTTTGAATTTGTATGGTACTTTTTGTATTTTCAACGTTTGCGAAGGTAGAATCTTGAAATTAGTGACAATTGATACAAGGTGAGGCTAAAAATGTTATGGGTTACCAAAGAGGTACTTTTTTGAATTTGTATGGTACTTTTTATATATTCTACGTTTGCGAAGCTAGAATTTTAAAATAAGTGGCTATTGATTCCAGGTGAAACTGAAAATGTTATGGGCGACCACAAAGGTACTTTTTTGAATTTTTATGGTACTTATTGTATTTTTAACGTTTGCGAAGCAAAAATTTCGAAATTACTGACTATTGATTCAAGGTAAGGCTAAATATGTTATGGGCGATCAAAAGGGTAGTTTTATGCATTATAATGGGACTTTTTGAATTTCCTACGTTTAAAGTAATATTAAAGACACAAAAAAAGCCTTTTCGCATTTTTATTGTACTCTTTGTATTTTTACGTTTGTAAACATAGATTCTTAAAATTAGTGTTTTTTGATCCGAGGTCTAACTCCTAATATTATGGACGACCAAAATTACTTTTTCTCTTTTTATATATTTTGTATACATAGAATTCTAAATAAAGGTAATAATAAACCAAGTGGAAGTTTTATTGAAGGAAAAAATGTTTCTTTTATTATTTTAGGGTAATTTTTGCAAAATATGAATCTTAATTTTTGAAACTCAGTAGCATTGATCTTGCTTTTAGTTGGGAAATATATACCCGATATATCCTTACTCTACTTTTTATATTTCTAAGTAAATTGAATCAGAGATACAAATTTTCATAAATTTAACCAAAAATATTTAATAATTATAAATATAACTTGAGCATTCAATAAATAGTAAGAACTGCGCTAACGAAGTAGCGGGTTAAATGCTAGTATAGAAATAAAGAGAATAGAATAAGAATATAAATAGTTAGAATAGAAGAGAAGCAGACCAGTAAAGAGTCTCTGGTGGGAATCGAACCCGCAACCCCCAAACTAGTTAACCAGCACACTACTGGCTAGTCCACTGGGGCACCTCCACCCCTTGTCATAGAATTTCATTCAATATCCAAGGAAATGAGGGGAATAAATTTGCTATTAATAGGTTTGACCCATGTATACCCCATTTGATTTCCGATTCTATCTTGAAGTTTAAATACAGGGTGGTCCAACCGATGTTAATTGTAAGTTAAACAAAAAGTTTTCGAAGAATTATCTGAACATTTTTGAATATGATAGAAGGATCTATCACAAGTATGAGTGAAACGAAGTATAGGCTACGGTGGCATACTTCTGTCCGATGGCCCATATTTTCAATAACACTGAGACATAATCGAAGTTCAATGTCGTTAATGTGCCTAATTATTATTATCCTCTAGCTGTTGAATTGTTCTTGGCTTTTTTTCATACACTTTTTCTTGCAAATATGCCCAAAGGAAGAAGTCCAAAAGTGGAAAATTACATGATCGTGGCGACCATTTAACATCGCCAGGAGGTGAGATAACGCGGCCATTGAATTTCTTGCGCAAAAGATCCATTGTTTCGTTGGCAGTTTGGCAATAGGCATTACACTGTTGGAACCACACATCGTTCAGGTCAATATCCTTAAATTCTGGCTACAAGAAGTCTTTTATCATCTCGCGTTAGTAAACACCATTCACGGTAACTGCTTGGCCGACCTCATGAATAGATGCATCGACTTTTTAACAATCACTCGTGGATTCTCATCTGCCCAAATGAAATGCGGCATTTCTACTTGTTAATGAGTCCACTGAGGTGAGAGTATACCTTGTCGCTGAAGATGATTTTCTTTGTAAAGTATTGAAGACGCTTGAAATAATCAGTAGGCTTCAGCTCTTGAGTCACTTAAGCCTTGTATGCGTGTAAATTCAAATTTTTATAAAAAATTCGCAATAATGTATGCAAAATATTTGACGTTAAGGTGTGACTCGCAATTTGCTTTGTTCATTATGATTGGACCAACCTTAAGTTTATAATATTTTACCAGTCAAATCTTTTCAATTGATACCTATAGTGAGTAAGTAGTTAAAGGTAATTAATTTTAAAAGCATTTTTGTATTTTATTTCGCTAGTCAAGCCATTTCATTTTATTCCAAAGATAAATATCGAGAATTTTATATTTTGCTGCTTATGTCTCAGTCAGTCGCAAACCGATTTTTCAGTTTTTTTAGATGAATTCACAAGCAAGATATCCATCAATTATTATAACACTGACTTCATTTACTTTTCCCTAGCCAACTTCAGCATGTACAGTTGTGTTGAAGACATTTTAGACTTAGAAGATGCTGATTTAAGATTGAAAGGCGTTCGCAATCCAGAACATCGTTCCAAAATGTTGTCTAGTTTGGTCAGAGTACAAGCTAAACGTCGTATCTCCATGAACATTGACAATGGTATGTTTATAACTATTTTCTTTATTTTATCAATTTATTGATTATGTTGACGAAAACTTAGTAACAACCCTTGAATCATCTCAACTGCAAATACGCAAAAACTCCTGCCCGTCCATGAATATGGCGCAATATTCAAGGCTTTTTGATGCTACACACTCACTAAAACGAAATTCTTACCAGAGTGGTGGTATTTTAACACCAAGCACTAAGAGTCCGGTAAATAAAAAACGTTTTACATTCAACGAAACAGATACGATGTAAGTATTTCCTTAACATAAATATGTATGTATGTCAGTATGTACGAATAATTAATAAATGTAAACTAATTTATGTAATTAAGGCAGCCATCTAGCTGCTGGTAATTTATAAGTTTCCTTTTTAGCATACTTACTTACTTGTGTTCTTTAATTTTCTATTATATTAACCACCAATGTTGAAATTTCAAAAATAACGGTCCCAACACAGCTGACTCATTAAACGCATTAAATAATTGTATTCGGCACTTATGTTTGAATAATAAATGAATCTTATTCATTGTTAAATGTCAAGAAAGATGAAATGTATTGTTGTTACCCGTACACTCCAAATGTTCTGACACTGAACACACCCCATTTCACAAATTGTTGATGGTATCAATGCCGCTGCTGATGGTTGAAGGCTAAATAATAAGAATAATGAAATAAATAATAACAATAGATTTGCGCATGCGTGGGAAAAATTGTTAAATAATAATTTTACCTCAACAACTCTCACAGTAGAAACTTGCTCTCTTACTTTTTAATTTGTAAGAATTTTATAATTTTCATCCGGCAAAAGTGCAATCAAAACAGAGGGTTGAAAATATGTAATGACAACAAAATACACAGGAAAAAGAAAGTGTTTTTTTACACCGAACAAAATTTTAAGTGTAAAATGAATAAAAGCCATATATGAATTAATAATGTTTCATTGGATGTTTCTAATGAATTTTATTTAAAAAAAAGACTGGGTTTCTATCTGTAAATATATGGATTTTAAAATCGAATATACATGGTGGGAAGGTTTGGGTTCATTTGTAAAGGGAGAATATAAAAGATAAATCTTAGGTGTAGTAATCAATGATTAGTAGACAATGATAAGTAGTGTATAAATGGAGAAAAAAGATGATAGGGAGAAAAGTTATCAGGTTAATGTTCAGGTAAATGTCGAAGTATCAGCAAAACTAACGGTGACGGCTGGTGAAAAGTGTTGGGTACAAGTTGTTTATGGGGAGTTGTAAGTTGGTTTTGTGTACTAAAGCTACTCCGTAGCCTTAAAGTATCTCAACAGATAGTACGGTCTGACCTTGGATATCTAAGAGCGATTAGCCAGTATATGTTTGTTTAAAATTCTTTCTCCCTTGGCCAGCCAGGGCAAGACATTCGCAGAAAAGATGGAAAACCAATTCCACCTCTTCCAAATCCAAATAGATACGTCAATGATCAATCGAAGGAAGTCCAAGTCGTGAATACCGCCTGCAAGCTCGAGATGTCCTTTCGTGCACGGCTCGTAAGTTGCGCTGTACGTCCGATATAAAAAGAGGTCCACGTATTTAAGCCTGTCCAATCTACACACTCTATATCTTTGGCTATTTATATGAAAATGTCTGGATATTTTTTCTTTGATACTTCCCAAAGGGATTGCGACTACACTTTCGTTATAGATATTCAAAGTATATATATTCCTGGCTATTCTTGGTTGACCTACAATACTATCTATACTATATACAGTGCAGAATTATAGCATCATTTTCTGTGTTTGGTCAGCTTTTACATAAATAATCAAACAAAACAGGGAAATGTCGATCTTTTATTATTTGTTGCAGAATGCAGTCGTTAAAAAGAATTAAATTTTTTTTAAGATGGTTTTTTATGCTTTGCATTGAGGATCAATTCTAGGCCATGTAATTCTTGTCTTAGTGTACCCAAACATATACACGTCAATTCAGTACGATTGTCTATTATATTAATGTCATTCTATGATCCAGTTTCATGATGCGCTGCATTGAAAGGAAATGGAAAGCATTTGTGAAACCATCTACGGTCTTACTATCTCATTTCAGTCAACTATTCATCTCACATATTAATGCTAATGGTATGCGGGAATTATTTGATAATTTTTGAACCCGCCACTAAAAAAATGGTAAGGGTAAACTAATTTTGTCATTCCGTTTGTAACACATCAAAATATCAATGTTAGACCCTATAAAGTATATAATTTTCTGAATCGGGGTTTTATTTTATGACGATCTAACTATTTTCATCCGGCTGTCCGTCTGTCAGTTGAAAACACGATAGAGGACGGACCGAAAAAGCTAGGGGGCTCAAATTTTGCCAGAATATTTCTTATACACAAGGTTTGTTTGGTATTGAAAATGGGCTAAATCGGAATATTAGGAAGAGAGTTATAGCTCGTAATGCAAGAGTAGGTTAAAAAAAACCGCGTCCTTCCAACATCGAATAAAATGGAATTGTGTCCAAATGCATTAACGTGGAGTCATGTAATTTCAAATGTATATTTTCTGAGTAAAAAGAATAATTTTTTTTGCTTAAACCTATACTTAGGAAAGGAGTTAAAGATCAAAATGTACGAAAATTTATACTGCGCAGTGTATTTTTCGGTATATTCAAAATTTAAAACGTAATATAACTGACAAAATTAAATGTATGATTCTGAAATTTTACAAACATCGCTTGTTGGCCAAAGGCTTTTACTAACTAAAATAAATATGTCACGCCCACTTTTACGCTTTATCTCAAATTCATATAATTTCTTTATGGACAAAGTTTTTGGAAGAATAATGGACTATATAGAAATATCTAAGTTGTATTTATAAGCAGAAACTTTATTGACACATTAACTTTGACGTCCACTTTCATTGAAAGACTAAAATTACGAAAACATTTTACTAGCATATCGAAGTTATACTAAGAAAGTGATACATATTTTTGAGTATAAAGAGATTATTGCATAGCGATTACTGTTAATAACAAAATAATAAATTCTGTGCTATAAAAGTACATTTAATTGGTGGTGGGTATAAAAGATTCGGCACAGCCGAATATAGTGCTCTTACTTGGTTTAAATTAAACTGGCTAGAACGTTTCCATCAACGTTGAGCAGTATGAATCAATTATTATTAATTATTTACGGAAAATACAGTTTACCGACAGAACAGCAGCGAATCCCAGCAAAACTAGGTAATCACGTGCTCTTACTAAACAATATACTTTTCAATAACTAAAACATATCGACTGTGTTACTAAGAAGTGTTTTAGTAATGATTTGATTTACAATGTGATACATAAGTTTTCATTTTTCAGATGTTAGCTAAGATACACACACAATACATTTTCTTATAGCGAACTCCGTTAGAAGCCATTTTAATACATAATTTTTTATAATTCTCATTTAGTTTAACCCACTTACGGTATGAGTAATAATGTTTTTAATGACTTAAAATTTTTTAAGTTAAAATTAATGTATCGCAGAATAATCTAACCAAATGTTCATCCTTAAAAGAACCGAACGACTTATGTAAGTTCATAATAGTAATGAGTTCATTAGGTTATTAAAATCAAGTACTTATTTATTGCTATAACTAATTTAAGTTCCTATTTGAAAGCGAGCATGATAAATACTTGCCTCCAATGACTTGCGGTATTTAAATAGTGGGCTTAGATGCCACTTCGTAAGTAGTGAAGAATTCAACTCATTTTGTAATGAGAATTTTTGCTGGAATATTTAACAATGTTTCAAACAATCAACTTAGGTTAGGTAGAACAGGCAGCTGTTGTGCAGCTCACTTGGATCCATTTTATTCATCCCATTGTGATACCTGAAAATAAAAGTAAGAATAGAATAGAAAAGAGAGAAGAAAAGAGAAGCAGACAACACCAGAGTCTCTAGCGGGAATCGAAACCGCAACTCCCAAACTAGCAGACCAGCACACTACTGACTAGTCCACCGGACACCCAAACAATCAACTTAGTAAGGGAAATATTTTGCAAACATGTTATTTCTCAAAATAGACTAGTCAATTGACCAACAAGATCGTGCTTATTAACAACTTTGGGTTATTTGCTCTGGATTTACTTGAAATTATACACAGATTTATGCCCACTCCTCAATATTTTCAAACGATATTAAAGTCAATATTGTTCATGCCGTAGCCGCGGTACTTCCTTGAATCCTTAAAAAGGCACAAATATGGAGTTTAAAAATGCGCCAATCGTATCACTAACATTTTGGATATTCAGACACTAATAACTTAAAATAAGTCTCCAGATAACAAACATATTTTGTTAACGTTCAATTATGCATTTTCCGTATATTTATTCAAAATAATTACCCCTATTGCGGTTCACCACTCAACTCAGTTTGGTTGTGTGAGAGTCAACCCAACTTATGCACAACCAAACTCATTTTAGGTATTGTGATACTCAACTGTTTTTAGTTGAGTTTGCTATAAAGTTGCCAACTTAAAATATCGAACTACCAACTTTAAATATTACGTTTGGCAAATGAAAAAGAAAATCCTAAAATTGTTTTTAACTGCTGTGCCAAATAAAAAATATTTGAAATAGATATAAGTGTCGATTTACATATGTTATGATGATGAATATAAAAACTCTTGTGTAGATGTGCTACGTACAAGAAGAAAAATTCGTGATGATTCAAACCCTCTTGAGCTGCCCAGTTCCAAGTATAAATTTCTAATAAGTAACGAAACTAAATAATATTTTTTTATTAATAGACTTATGAGTTATTTCCTACTAAACAAAGAAGCGTTTTGTTATGTGCTGGATGAAATTAAAGATCACCTAAAAACACCTGTTCGCGTGGTGGATATTCCTCCTATATTAAAGTTATGTGCTATTTTTAGATTCTTTGCCAAACTATTACATATAAACTTTACATATAAGCTCAGTTTGAAATTTTACTTTAATGAAAGCAAAATTCACAAATTTCACTGGTAAACAATTTATACATGCATACACACCCCTTAAATTCTCTGCGTGTATAGAAACCAAAAGGTTTAACTGGTATTTTAGGGGAGTTAATACACAGCCACTAACATACTCTCACATACCGGAGTCTAAGTAAATCAAAAGAGAGTGTAACAGTTTTACAACTGGAAAAAGTTCCTGTACGCTATTTAAACACAGAGAAAAATGCACATGAAACAGATTTACAATACACGTTGGAGAGTCGAAATCGTTTGGACAGGATTAAAACGTATGAGTAGTGTTAACGGTATTCACAAGGCACATATAGACAGAATAACAAGAAAAAAATTTTCTTGGGCTGGGCCGCTAATGATATTGGAAAAAAGAATAAAATATTAAAGAAAATGTGAAATTTCTGCAAGAAAAAATTCAAAAGTTAGTGAAATATCAAAAGAAAAGTGTCATGAATTAAGGATAATATTGAAAGAAGGATTCTAAGTTTGCTTAAGAATCTAAAAATGCTTGTAAGTCACAAGAGATATTTAGAAAAAAAGCCTTTATGTATCATAATAAAATATTTTGTTTGAACTTTGAATAAATTTATAATAAAATGGAATTCTTACTTAATTTTTATTTTTGTATTTAAAGAATTTTTCTTTTTAAAGATTTTTTTCTTTTCAAAGATTTTTTTCTTTTCAAAGATTTTACTTACATACATATATATTTCTGCTACATATTCAAACACACACAGCAATATTTATGTGTTGTGTCATAAAAGTCTTAAATCATAAGGGTGGTATACAAACCAAAAACTATATTATTTTTTCTATTAGCTTTTATAAAAAAGTTAGGTTATGATGTCAGTTATTTAATACTGACTTAATAACTTGTTATAGAATATTGATTTTATTTTAAGAAGTAACGGTCATTATGATAAATTTCAATAATGTTAATTATTTATATAGATATTGCTGTAAGCATAGTTTGATTAGCGTTTTGTTTTCAATAACATTACAGGTGAACCCCCATATTCAAAATTAATTTTTATAGAACGAATTTTGTGTGAAAAGTTTATTCAGTGAATTAAGTAATACAGTCAAACTTCCATAACTCGAACTTCTCTAACTCGAACTAATTTGGTTGGCAGTAGCGTTAAAAGAACAAATCACATACAATTTTCCTTCCGTAACTCGAACTTCCATAAGTCGAAGTTCTCCATAACTCGAACAAAAAGCATATACATGAACTCTATAACTCGAAGAATTTTGCTTGTTTCGTTTGTTTCTTGAGCTGGTTTGTCTATTCTACGTGCTATTTTTATTTCTTTTTTCGGGGAATTACAAATCTTTTTCCTTTTTGGTTGCGTTAGTATCAGTTCTATGCATAATTCGGGCTAGATGATAAATGTTAAAATCAATTTTTTTTAATTATTATGGCAACTAAACGTGTTTTAAAATGCTTATCAATTGAAAAACATATATAAACTTATAAAAGACATCGAAGACGAATTAAAGAAAAAAGGAAGCGACTGATATATATGGTATCTCGGCAAGCACGGTCTCAACATTTTTTTCAAAAATAAGGAATCAATTATCAACTCATTTGAATCTGGATTTCGTTTATATAGTAACAGAGATAGGACCCCAAAATTCAAAAAAGTCGACAAAGCAGTCCTCGATTGGTTTTCAGCAACGAGAAGCTAAAACATGCATGAGAAACTATTCAAATGACGCAGCAACTGATGAGCACTACAAAGCTTTAAGCACATTAGAGTTATTTTTTACTGAAATAAAAAATAAAAAAGTAAAATGTCAGTCACTTATTTCAGAATATTTTACTTAACTGTAATTTTTAATTACATATATGAGTACATATGCTTGTTCTTTTATATTCTTAAGTATGTAGTTTTCCATTCGAGGCTATTTTAAATAAAAATACATAATAAAAAACCTTTTATTATATTTTAACCAAAAATTCTGTAACTCGAAGTCTCCGTAAGTCGAGGTTTTTTTTGGGATAATGGTGATTCGAGTTATGGAAGTTCGACTGTATTAACAAAACTAATAAACAGGTATGACTAAATTTTTACACTTACATACATATTTATGGAAATAAAAATTTTACATCAACAGTGCCGGTCAAAATAATAGCACCAGTTACAATTATATTCTTATAAGAAGAAAAAATTAAGATTAAGAATGAACTTTTTTTAATACATATCAAAAACAATTAAATATTTTTAGATCTCTTAGAGCGTGGTTAGCTTTTGTAAGATTGTATAATTCGCTGTTAGTAATGTTCGATTACTTATCAACACATCAAACTTTACGCGGTCAATATAAAAGCAGCAGTTAGTTTCTCTTTAATTTACGCTTTAAAGTTTTGCAAAAAAAGAGAAATGAGAAAGAATGGTGTTCAACTTTCAATTAATCTTAAAAATATTTACTGAAGTTTTCGGTTAAAAAATATAGCATCCCCGTACACGCTACGCGATAAACGACGCGTCTTAATTAAAAAACTAGTTTTTTAAATTAAGTCATATTCCGCAATATGAAGATTACTTAACTCTATCAGTTGTGACTATCTCAATTGTTGCCAATAGCATAGTTTAGTTGTGATAGAAGAATTTTATGGTTGTTACTACAGAATTTTGTTTCGGAATATAATTTACAGTCATCGCTATGAAATTTGGATTTTTGAAATAGAACTTCTATGAAATTATGATTTTTAAAATAAAACTTTTATAACCACAAAAGAAAAGTTCGTTTGCAACAACTCAACCATTCGAATAGCAAAAAATTTGAGTTTTTGTTTTCTGTATGTAGATTGGAAGCACCCGACAAAACTGAATTACGTCACGTATAATATAGAATCGTTTGTTTCGAACATGCAAAACTGATTCTTTTCTACGAGCTACGGAACTCAGAAAAGCATTGAATATACTCAATGTGTTTATATACTCTCAATGCTTGGAATGCCACTATTTACTTTATTCTAATCATGTAGCCAAACGGTTGTCTTTCGCAAAGGCATATTTAATTTAAAATGAAATAATGTTCTGTGGAATTATAAAGGGAAAACCGTTTTATTTAATTGAAAATGTTTCAGTGCCCTTCTCCAAAGACCACTTAGTAACCAATTCAAGCTGCAGTTTTCAATAAGAAGTATTGAGTGTTTTTTAATAGAGGTATAGACTTTAAATTGGCATTTTTTGCAGATGTCAAGTGGTTAATATTTAGTTTGGTTTGGCTTTTCAACATGAAGAGACTGACACATGACGAGAAAGGCGAAGATTCGGTGAATGGGCCGAAAACATGATCCTAGCAATCGGAATCAAGATTCCGTTGATCCTAGTTTTTCCAAGTGAATTTTGTTAAGCGTTAAAGCTCACTTTAGTTTGAATGGATACGTCAATAAACAAAACTACTGTATTTGGAGTGATAATAATCCTCAAGTGCATGTTGAGAGACTGTTACATCGAGAAAAAAGCTGACTGTTTGATGTACTCTATGGGCTGGTGGAATCAATGGTCCATACTTCTTTCAAAGCGATGGTCGTCAGAACATTACAGCTAATCGTTACCGCTTTATAGCACTGATTACTGACTTTTTTGTTTATCAATTGAACAACCATGATATACAAAAGCTTGTGCCTCAATTGATTTATTGAAGTAAAGTGAACTGCACAGTTTCAAGTTTCGGCCAGTAAATTGGCCTCCAAGATCGTACGATTTAACGCCGCTGCAGAGATATGTAAAATCGCTAGTCTACGCCGATTAGTTGGAAACAATTGACCATTTGGTGGAAAACATTATCCGCGTTGTTGCTAATATACTGCCACAATGTTGGAAAAAGTCAACGTAAATTGCTTAGGAAAAACACAAAAGTGAAATATTGTCATTTTGACTAATTTTCTTAAGAACACCCGATTATTATTATTATTATTGTAATAAACTAAATACATCACAGGATTTTTATCGGGTTTTAATTTTTCAAGAAAAAAATAGATTTCCTTAAACTTTAAAGTTGTTGCTATTATTTTGACCGCAACTGTAAATATTTACATACATAAGTATGTTTGTAAAGCATTGAGCATAAAAAGTTTAACGTCAACTAAAATAAGAGAAATTCGTTTTTGAAGGGTTTGCCGTATATGTTATTTTGCTCACTTTTCCCAAACAACCCCCCAAAAACCTTAAAATCTACTTAAAATTATTAAAATAATTAATAGTAATTAATGCATTCTATTTTTAAGCTTTATTCTGTGTTCTATTTTTACCTGTTCTTTTAGCTATGAAGAACTGAGACCTCGTAATAACAACATCAATAATTCTTCAAACGATTGTGACGTCGAAAACTCAGACGTCACTATGGATAATGATTCTTTGAATTCAGGTTCTTTTAGTCAGCCCTCGTCGCTGCTGGGAGCAGTATTGACGCCAACCAATGAGCAGCAAGAAGCTATTGCTTTGAAAAAAGCTCTAGAATGGGAGCTTAGTTTAGATTCACGAGATTTACGTTCACATGCCTGGTATCATGGTCCTCTGCCTAGGCAGCGAGCAGATGAGATTGTTCAGCGAGAAGGAGATTTTTTGATTCGGGATTGTACATCGCAGCCGGAAAACTATGTTTTGACGTGTCGCACCAAAGCGGCAGTTTTGCATTTCGTCATAAATAAGGTTGGTAAAACATTTGTAGTAAATGCTCTCTTCAATCACACTCTTGTGCACGCTGCTTATTTTGTTTTTGATTTTAGATTTTGGTACAACCCGAAACAGTCTATGAACGTATACAATATCAGTTTGAGGAAGATGCATTCGATGCCATTCCCGACCTTATAACCTTTTATGTCGGTTCTGGTAATTTTTTGTTAAGCTGCCAACTTGAAAATATTTATTTAAAGTTTTAAATAATTTTTCAGGTAAACCTATATCCTTGGCCTCGGGTGCTCGTATACAATATCCTTGCAATCGTACTTATCCCTTATCATTTTATGGCCACAAGATTGTTGGTAATCATTTACACAGCCAAATGTTGGCGGGCCTAAGGGGACCAAGTCCTCTTAATTCTCCTTTGGCAGCTAATGCCGGTTTTCGTTTTGGTGGTATAACTAATTCTGCTATCACACACCATACACATGCCATAATGCAAAATCAACAGTCTTTGCCTACAACTATAGGCCAACCAATGCTACAACAACAAAGTCCCATGTCTTCACCGCCACGCGGAAAACTTTACACAGCTCCCAGACTTCCCTCAAAGAAACAGCGTTCCCAGAGTTTAACTCCAGCTCAGGCAATTGTTGTCTCTAATATTAAAAATGCCGAGGCTGGCAATAGTGCTGATGGCATAATACAAAGTGCGGGAACAGGTATGGATAATATGGGAAATGGCGGTTCTATGAATCAGTTAAATCACTCTAATGGTCATGGCTTTCGGCCTGACGTCAGGCGTTTTTGCCAATTTGAAAAAAGCAATAGCATTTGTGGTTCTCCTAATGAAAGCCAACTGCACTGTCACTTGGAAAACCTTAATATGCACGGTAAAATACCAACTAATGGCTTCCAGACTATAGCTCGTTGTACGATCAACGATATGGTGGATAGTCATATGAAATTCACCACACATTCACTGCCACGACCTGCAACTAATGCTTTTCGTAACAGCCTAAATCGTACTTCCAGTTTAGCTAGAGATTTCAATATCGATACCTCGACTAGTATGTTTTCTAGTTTGGAGATAAGTAAAATTCCCGAATTGCCCGAAAAACCTCCTAGTCCACCACCGAAACCGAACCGTAATGGTACTCAAGCTCACAGTGTGCCACGTACCAACAAGGAGGGCTTAGACCAGCAATATCCATTGCAAGGACAGGGAGGAGTGGTTGGTATTTATCAATTAAGCGGTTCAGATTCTGGCAATGGCTCGGGAGATTCAATGCCTGGTGATATAAATGAATTCATCATGCATCGTGGTGTGATTATAAAAAATCCACGTTTCATGACTTCATCTGTTTCGTCGGTAACATTGAAAAGTTTAAGTGAATTTGATGTAGAGGCTGCAGAGGATCAACTATTTACTTTGGAGATACCAGAGTTTAAGCCGGTAAGTAAGATAACTTGGTTTTACTATAATCGAAATTACAGTTAATAATTTGTTTCCTTAAACTTTAGATTTCCAAGTTTGATGTAGAAAATTTCAGCACACTTCTATTGCCTTCTTGTGAAAATAAACCTTTAGATGGCGATGCTTTGAATACATTTAAAATAATGCTCTTGGAAACTGGACCCAAAATGTTGGCCGAGCACATAACGCGCATAGATATTGGTCTTCTAATCGAGGAGCCCAACTCTGAGCCGGAATCTGAATCGATTAATGAATGTTATGTCTTGGAATGTTCGGGTCTGGAAATGTTAACTTTGCCACAGGGTAAAATATTTCGTAATGATCTAATCGAACGCACTCAATGCATGAAATTAATGGTGGCAGTAACTATACTGACCTGTCAGACAGACTTAGATCGTGCCGAAATACTAAGCAAATGGATACAAGTTGCTGTGGAAACCAAGACTGCTCTGGGAAATCTTTTTGGATTCTCCACCATAATGTTGGGTTTGTGCATGCCCCAGGTAAGTTCATAATACGTTTTTAATTTAATTAAATTATTGTTAATTTCAACATTTTCATTTCAAGATACAAAAGCTTACAACTGCTTGGCATCTGCTACGTCAAAAGTATACCGATGATGCATTTATGTTCGAGGCCAAACTAAGACCCACCTTAATAAGCATGAATGAGTGCTCGAATCCTCAAGCTCCCAACACTACCGTTCCGCATGTATTACTTTATGCTCTGCTAAAAGATCGTTCGGTTATTGATATTTTGAATTTTAATAATACGAGCGAAAAATCTTCGCTTTACAACATGTGCATTACATCGTGGGAAAGCAAAGCCGATGATTTTGGAATGTACATCAACTTTGCCCATTTGGATTCATCTCGTAATTTTCTCAATAACTTAAAACTATATCGTAAAAACTCAAAGATAATATTGGAAGAATCCATATCAAGATTAGATGAGCTATTAAGCGATGCATTTAGGTGAGTTGAATAAGAGAAATATTGGAAAATATTGAAAAAATATATTTCTTAGTTGTTAACAGATTTGTTATCCTTATATTTTATCCTATGTATCAGAATTTTGGTTTATTTTAAACCCTCCGTTCAATTATTATTAGATAAAACTAATTTCATTAGATTGTAGATACTATCTGCAAATATTATCGCCCTTTCTACATATATTTGTGTCAATAGAAAATAATAAAATAAAACTAATTTTGAGAGAATAAACCGAAAAAAATTATCAACTATACAGCAATCCAGCGAGCGCTCTAACTGGGATATAATTATCCTTTTGTAAAAATTATTATTTTGAATGAATATACTTGGCGTTCCATTGCGAATGCGCATTTAAGAAATTGGGAATAGAAAGGATTAAAGGAAAAGCTAAAACGACCCCTACGCTCGTAGACTTCTAGGGTTAATTGTGTAGTTCTTTTGCTTTTGATACTCTTCACTCACTTATTTTTCTATAACTAATACTGTCTAATATTCATCAAATCATTCTATTGAAATAATGGTCTATTAGTGGTCTCGCCGTTTTCTCTCATTATACTCCAACTTTAGCAACGACCCAACAAGCGCCAAATTGTCACTAATAGCAATTAATATCATACTGTTCCGGTACCCCACACAGTTTGGCTTGGAAGAGATTAGTGATTCTCCTAAGAGCGTTCGCAAAATCTCTAACTAGCTCGAAATTGATTTAATTATTAATAAATTTGGATTTAAGGTTTTAAAATCAATCAATGGAAGCTGCCTGACTATTAACGTAATTTTTATATTGCTTTTTTTCTCATTACCCCATTTGGGAGCATTTAGTTTACACAAAAGGATGTTGCCGTAGTATTCAGTCTTCAGAAATGGCGGGTGTCTGAATTTTGTTATGATGTTATCCTCTTTTTCCATTAGGTTTGGTCAGGTGGCTTCTTGCATGAATTGATTGGAGAGGTTTTATCCATCCTCTGCCTAGGACCAAACCTGCGGTATGCATTTCAACTACTACACTACTCTTCCACGAACCTTTACGTACGTGCTATATTTTAAGATCCTAAGTTCGATATTTCTGTCCAGACTCACCAAAGCAGCGAAAAAACTTTAAACAACTACATGCTTTTATTGCCTTATCTGGTTTCGTATTTCCATCAACTTTTATGGCTTATAAAAATCAAAAATCTGTTTCCTAATTTTATCAGAGCAGACTCCATACAAAATCAATTTTGAACCGTTAAACATTTTAATCTATTACTATTTGTTTATACCCGCCACCACAAAAATGGTGGGGGTATAATTATTTTGTCATTCCGTTTGTAACACATCGAAATATCCATTTAAGACCCCATAAAGTATATATATTCTAAATCGGGGTTTGATTTTATGGCGATCTAGCTATGTCCGTCCGTCTGTTGAAAGCACGATAGAGGTCGCACCGAAAAAGCTAGAGGGCTCAAATTTTGCCAGAATATTTCTTATACACAAGGTTTTTTTGGTATTGAAAATGGGCTAAATCGGAATATTAGAAAGAGAGTTATAGCTCGTAATACAAGAGTAGGTCAAAAGAACCGTGTCCAACACCGAACAAAATGGAATTATGTCCAAACGCATTAACGTAGAGTCATACAAATTCGAATATATATTTCCTGAGCAAAAATAATATGTTTTCCTGAAAATTGCTTAGATCCATGCATCAGGAAAAGAGTTATAGATCAAAATGTAAGAAAATTTATACCGCACAGTGTATTTTTCGGTATTATTAAAAATTTAAAATCTAATAAAACTGACAAAATTAGATGTACGATGCTAAAATTTTGCAAACATTACACTTTGGTCAAAGGCGTTGTTCTTACGGAAAATAAATGTGACACGCCCACTTTCACACCCACCTCCCATATAACGTCTAAACTTTAATAAAGATTTTGGAATAATAAAGGACTATATTGAAAAATCCAAGTTTTTTTCATTAGCAGAAACAACTTCGAAACGCCTACTATAGCGCCCACTTTTCACGTTATCTACTGTTAATGAAAATTAAAAGCTCATAAAACCGACAAAATTAGAGGTATGATGATAAAATTTGCTATGTATATCCTTCTAGTCAATGTCATTACTGTGCCAGAAAATTAAGGTGCCACGTCCACTTTTACGCAAATTTATATAATTTCTCTATGAATTAAGATTTTGGAAGAATAAAGGACTACAGTGAAATATCTCAGTTTTATTTATTAGCAGAAACTTTGACACGTTTACTTTGACGTCCATTTTCTATGAAAGACTTAATTTGCGAAAACATTTAATTAGCATATCAAAGTTATACAAAGAAAGTGATACATATTTTAGTATAAAGAGATTATTCCATAGCGATTACAGCTAATAACAAAATAATGAATTCTATGCTATAAAAGTACACAAAATTGGTGGTGGGTATAAAAAATTCGTCACAGCCGCTCTTACTTGTTTATATTAATTTTATTATTCAGTATTTATTTGGTTGTTGGGTTTAAGCTGGTCTATATGCATTTTACTGGATCATCAGTAGACCTTTTTACCCAAATTCTTTAAAAAGTTGAAATGTTATAAGTTTTATCTTAAAATTCTCATTAACATAATTAGAATTCAATAATAAAACGAAAAACTATAAAAAACTTCAATAAAAACCCAACCAAAATGTTTCTTTCATATTTTAGTATTTTGACCCAACAACCAAATGAATATTGAAAGATTAATTGGGAGTATATCCTGAATAATTCAGTAAATTATTAATTTTATTATTTTATATACAATAATTCCGCCAGAGACTCTGGACTAGTCTCCTTCTCTTTCTATTCGTTTCTATTCAGGTATCACAAAGAAATCAATACGTATAATTCTGAAATTAATTAGATGCATATTTTTTGCAGCATTCCTTAGATTTAGTTCATTACTACATCCTGTCTATTTTTAAATATTTTGTAACTAGGAAAATTATCTTCTGAATTTCGCACGTCTTTAATCAATTTTTACTCCGCGAATTTGTCCTCATTTTTGTCCCATTCTTAACAGTTTTATTTAGTTTTCGGAACTGGTTAATTTTTCTCAATATTTCGGTCAGTCCATGGTATCTTTAATATACGTCTGGATATTCTTATTTTGAAAGCTTCTAAGCCCTTCTCATCAATTGCTATATTTATCCATATTTCTACTGCATATAATAACAAGGATCATACCTTGCATTTGATAAGCCGTGACTTGTGGCTGTACCATCTAAATGCGACATTTTATTTTCTTTGATGCGTCCCATTGACGATTTGTTAGAACCCTGGATATTTAAAGATCGATATCCTTTTAGCCTGATCTTTAGGGCTTATCCATACGTGAGAGTTGTACTTTAATTTCACTTAAATTATATTCAATAAATAGAGTCTACGAATATTCATTAATCCCTATAACTAAATTCCAAACCAAATTATTTTAATTGTGTTTTTTTTTTTTTTTTCAGAACCGAATTTCACATAAAATTTCTGTGGGGTAGTAAAGGTGCTACAGCCACAGCTGATGATCGACATACGAAATTGGAAAAAGTTTTAGCATTAATGGCTGATAAATTTTGTAATGCCGATAATGGAACAACTACAACTGCCTAAATTAGACAACTAAATAATGCGACTTGAATGTAAATAAATACATTTTTTATACGATAATAGACAACAAAAAATACAATTAAATTATAAACGAGCGTTGTACGATAAGTTTTTATAACCAATTTAAAGTCGTAAATTACTAATCATAGAATGCTTTGTTTAAAGGCAGGAAGTTTATAATAAAATGACGACACAGCATTTTTAAAATACAATTTTGTGGCATAAACTTCCATTAACTATTAATAAAAAAAAATCAAAATTTCTATACTACAATACTAGTCACACCTATAGCAATGGAAAACTAAATTAAAAAACTAAACACCAAGATATATTTTTAAGTTTAATTTTTATAAATTAAAAAAAAAAAGTATTTACATAATTTTATTCTACGTTTAATTATTTACGAAATAATGACTACCTCAAAACAAGCAAAACAAATTAACTCTGATTAAAAGAAACAGGCAACAAATTTGAACAAAAACAAAACCACACTGTTAATCCATAGAAATAGAAAACATTTGTAACAAGTCCTTGTACTCCTAACTTAAACATACAGGCATTTCACAGAGATAAATTTAAATTAAATTCGCATTTTCTTCTTTAGAAAAAGAAAAATTGAAGCCACCATTAAATTTCAATTTAGATTACTTTTAATAAATGGCATAAAGCTTGCATACTTTTAGGCGCTTCATATAATTATTTGCTCAATAACAGACAGACCTCAACAAGAGCGGCAAGCGTTGTGTAGTAAACAGTAATGCTTAAAGAAATTTGTTTCAATAATTACAGAAGAAAACAAAACACAAGTAAGAACACTATATTAGGCTGTGCCGAATCTTATATGCCCTTCACAAATTCTGTACCATCATTTATTGACTATAACTGACAATTTTATGGGTCAACTGTGACCAAAACTTATTTAGCAAAACGATAATCTTAACTTTTAATTCAATTTTATAATATTACTGAAACAAGATTTTCTGTAAATTATACAAAAAAGAAAACATATTTTATTTATAATACGTTACAACCGTTGCTAGAAGTTCCATAAGAGCTGCAAAATCTGACTTTATTTGGTAAAAGAACAGAGGCAATCTTATTTTTTTGCTTATATCTCAGCTCGTAATATACCCAAATAGCTGATTTTCACTAGCGAAATCCTCGAAAGTATATCGTCTAAGTTTATACCTTATCTGAAGTATATGTGAGGCTTACAAGAGTTGATTTCCACATACTTACAGAGAGAAGGACTTAGCTAAATCAATTCCTCTATTAAAAAAGATTCAAGATTATTTTTTTTTTAATTATTTTAGAAATCACATACTTTATGACAAAGTTATATACTCACTTACTCTCTCGTGTGAAGGTTATATAATAAATAACAACAACAGTTGTAATGCAGCCAATTGCAAAACCAAACGCTCTGTCAAAAGTGAATTTTCCAAATTCAAAACGTTGCCGCCGCAGTATTTCAGTTTTCATACAAATTGTGTGAGCATGCGCACTTTTTTAGATTTCGCTGTAATACTTGACACTTAAAAACAATTAAAATAACAAATTAAGATTTACATAAAAAGTACAAGTATTTTAAAAACTTACAATGCAAAATAAACGGAATCTAAAGAAGAAAATAAAAATCATTAACATCAGAGTACGTGACAGGCCTGATAGTGATAATATCGCAATAATACTGATTATTCTTATAATTTTCCTATTTAAAACAGTTGTATTTTGAATACAGTAATGCCTACAATAGCCATTAACAAAAAAACTGAATTTAAAATCATATCGTTTTTGTGGTTCTTTAACGGATGCTTTTTATTTAAAAAAATTTTTTTTGTGTTTAAAATCTCTCTCTATTTGGTGATTCAATTGTAAATTGTGCACATCAATTTGTTAAATATTTTACATTTTATTATTATTATTTTTTACACAAGGTTATAGATTTTCGAAAAATATATTCTTATGATCATAATTAGTTAAGCACACATACAAATACATATATATTTAATACTCTATTACGTTAATAAGTTGTTTTTTTCTTTCTTAGTTATAAATATAATTCTAAATATTTTTGTTTTTGGAATAACTTTTTTAATTGCATATACAACATACACCTACACATAAGCTAGTATAAAAATTATGTATTTAAATTTCAGTGTAAAACTAAATTTATAAATTTATACTTAACAAAATAAGAAATAAAAAATTTAACAAAAAAAAAAAAAAAAAATTAAAAATTGAAAAATTGTAAAATTTAACTTAAGAAAATACTGAAGTAAAATTGAGTGAGGATGTTATTAAATGAAAGTGAACCTTAAAGTATGTGAAACCCTACACCACAGGTAAAAATAATAACCCTAAAATTATTATTTTCAGTACGAAAGCGCTTTCATTCATTTACTTAAACTTATACTTAAAAAGTAATAATTTTTATGTTTGACATGCTATGAATTTGACATGCATAAATATATCACAATGAAATTTTGCTGATATATAGATCAAAAATATCTTTAAAAAATGGACTTTAAGTCATCCCCATTTTTAATTTAAAAAAACCCGAATTCCCAATCCCGGAAAAACTACTTTTTTGTAAAAAACAAAAAATAAAAATACTGTCGTCACTTTTAACCACTTGATATGAATCAGAATTTTCTAAAAAATTATGAACATATTAGATATAACTGTTCGAATTCGGTGTGCTTAATTATAAAAACTTTTTAACTAAACTAATTTGTATACCCTTCACACAGAGAACAAGTAACAGTGCTATATTCGGCCGTGCCGAATCTTATATACCCTTCACAACGTGTAGTCATCCAATAACAATTGTTTGTATCACCATTCATCCCATATAAAATACGTGCATACGTACACGTTAGAATAAATGTGGCATCGAATCCCAGCTGAGCCAAGAAATTTTATTTTATTTTATTTAATATATTATTTATATTTTATTATTTTTTTTTATATTTTTTTTACATTTTTTTAAAAAATTTTTTTAGAAAAATTTTTAAAAAATTTTTTAAAATTTTTTTGAAATTTTTTTTTTGTAGTTTTTTTTATTATTTTTTTCTTATTTTTAATATTTTTTTTTTGTAATTTTTTTTGTTTGGTATGTGTTTTACATGTATCTATGTATGTATGTTGTTGTTGTAATTGTGAAAAAAAACGAGGTGGTCGTGGTTTTTTGCTCATATCTCAGAAAGTTATGGGGCGATTGTGCTGAATTTCAATAGCGATTCATTCCTGGATATTTCCAAGAGATTGATACCATATACAGATCTGAGGAACATATAGTTGCTTCTAAAAGTTGATTTCAACCAACACACGGACAGACGGGCAGACGGACAGACGGACAGACGGATAGACGGACAGACGGACAGACGGACAGACGGTCAGGGCTTAATCGACTCCTCTATTCGTAAGCTTTCAGAAAATATATACTTTATGGGGTCGGAAATGAAAATTGTAGAAATTACAAACGGAATGACAAAGCTATATATACCCTTGTGCACCACAGGTGAAGGGTATAAAAAGGGTATAGTATATAGGTTTGTCATTCCGTGTGAAATTTCTACATTTTTCATTTGCTGAATGCTTATGAATAGGGGAGTCGATTAGGATCTGTTAGTCTATCCGTCTGTCCGTGTGTATGTTGAAATCAACTTTTTGAAGCCCCCCGACATCGCCTGGAACCGGGTAAAGTTGATGCAAAAAGTATGAGAAAAAAACCACGACCACCTCGTTTTTTCACAACAACAACATACATACTGGTTAGAGTAAACGTGGCATCAATCCTAGCTGAGCCAAAATAAAATTTGTATATGTTTTTATTTTTTATTTTATATATTATTTACATATATATTTGTTTTTCTTTAATTTTCTTTTATATTGTTTTATTTTTTTTGTTGTTTTATTTTATATTTGTTATTTTTTCTTTAATTTTTTTCTAATTTTTTTTTATTTATTTTTATTTTTTTATTTTATATTTATTATTTATATTATTATTATTATTTATTTTATTTTTTATAACTCTTTTTATTTTTTTTTTAATTTTTTTTTTGTAAACATACATACATAATAATATGTACATATGTTTTTTATAGATTCTGCACGGCCGAATATACTTACTTACTTGTTTTTAATTAAATTTATATTTAGGCTATAATTTCTATGCGATAATAGCAAAATATCTAAAATAATTTTTTATGAATATGGCAGTCAGTGTTTAAAATTTAAATCAATTCATAAAATAAACTTTTTAATTCATTATATTCGACACTGCCGAATCAGATAATATCCTTATCCGCCATCATCGATTTTATACCCTTCATAGTGTACATAAATTCAATTCACAACCACAGTTGTATTGTACGATTGGCACTATTTATTTTTTGTTTACAGTATTATATGCTTGTCGTTGGCAATTTCCATTGCAACATTTTGTATAACAATACAATTTCGTTTATGTTTTTAAAGTGTTGTATTGAATACATGAAGGGATGAGAATTTAAATTTTTTTGCAACATCAAAAAAACAATTTTTTTTTTTGTTTTGTTTTTAAAATAATAACTGCTGTATTCATAAAAAATATTGTTGCTTCATTGAAGGCTAATTTGACAAATTTCTCTACATCTGTCACAAAAAACCTTTTTAATTAACCTAAAAAATTTTTAATAAATATGGCAATATATATATATAATACTTTTTAACTTAAATGCTTTACTGATATTATACCCTTCACACAGTGAAAAAGGGCAATAGGTTTGTCATTCCGTGTGAAATTTCTACAATTTTCATTTCCGACCCCATAAAGTATATATTTTCTGAAAGGTTATAAATAGCGGAGTCGATTAAGCTCTGTCAGTCTGACCGTCTGTCCGTGTGTATGTTGAAATCAACTTTTTGAAGCCCCCCGAAATCGCTTAGACCCGGGCGAGTTATTAAAATATCAGAAATATTCGGGAGTAGATCCGTATTGAAAATCAGAAACATCGGTTAATAAGCAACTGAGATATGAGCAAAAACCCACGACCACCTCGATTTTTTTTTTTCACAAAAACAACATTACAACAACAACATACATACTTGTATATTGGTTAAAGTAAACGTGGGATCGAATCCCAGCTGAGCCAAAAATTTCTTTTTTATTTTTTTGTATTTTTTTAAAATTTTTTTTTTCGTTTTTCGTTTTTTTTATTTTTTATTTAATATTTTATTTATATTTTTATTATTATACCCTTCACACAGTGAAAAAGGGTATATATAGGTTTGTCATTCCGTGTGAAATTTCTACAATTTTCATTTCCGACCCCATAAAGTATATATTTTCTGAAAGCTTATGAATAGGGAAGTCGATTAAGCTCTGTCAGTCTGTCCGTCTGTCCGTCTGACCGTGTGTATGTTGAAGCCCCCCGACATCGCTTGGACCCGGGTGAGGTATTAAAATATCAGAAATATTCGGGAGATCGCTATTGAAAATCAGAAACATCTGAGATATGAGCAAAAACCCACGACCACCTCGATTTTCTTTTCACAAAAACAACATTACAACAACAACATACATACATACAAACGTGTATACTGGTTAGAGAAAACGTGGCATCAAATCCCAGCTGAGCCAAAAAAAAATTTTTTTTAAATTTTTTTTTTAATTTTTTTTTTATTTTTTTTTTATTTTTTATTTAATATATTATTTATATTTTTATTATTTTTTTTTTATATTTTTTTTTATTTTTTTTTTGTTTTATATTAATTATATATATTTTATTTTTTTTTTTATTTTTTTTTTAAATTTTTTTTTTAAAAATTTTTTTTTTATTTTTTTTTTAACATACATACGTAAATTTTTAATTTTACAATGGGATGTTTTTATATATGTATGTTTTTTATATGTATGTACGTATTTCATATGGGATAAATGGTGATACAAACTACTGTTATTGCATGACTACACGGTGTGAAGGGTATATATGATTCGGCACGGCCGAATATAGCGCTCTTGTTTTTTTTAATTTTTTTTTTATTTTTTTTTTTGTTTTATATTTATTATTTATATTTTAATTATATTTTTTTTTAATTTTTTTTAATTTTTTTAATATTTTATTTAAATTTTTTTAAAAAAATTTTTTTTTAACATACATACGTTAATTTTTAATTTTACAATGGGATGTTTTTATATGTTTGTACGTATTTCATATGAGATGAATGGTGATACGAACTACTGTTATTGCATGACTACACGTTGTGAAGGGTATATAAGATTCGGCATGGCCGAATATAGCACTCTTACTTGTTTTATTTTATATTTGCTTAAAGTTTTTACTAAAAATTATTTTCAAATATATTTTGCAAATCTTCCGAAGATTTGATCAACTTTTCCATTCCTGATTTTGCATTTGCCTGACGTTTAATATCAATTGGCGTTTAACAACACAACATACAACAAAAAGTATGTAAGTAAAAAGACCAAAACTATTTCAATCGACGATACAGAATACAATATGGGATCTTGAATTAAACAAGCGTTTACTGTATTCTATTCCTGAAGCCTTGCATTTGGTACGAATATTGTAATGCTTGAGGGGGGGGTACATTTTTATATGCTTGATATGACGCATGTATTGATCACCATTTTGTAGTAGGGGCCCAAGGGGATTGAAAATTTGTCATAGTGTATTATATTGTGCTAGTCCAGTCCTTTCATTCGATATCGATAGAGCCAATATACTCTCTGTTGTATAGGAACTGAAAAAATCGATTTTAATTTGTAAATTTTAGCAAAAGCTTCATAGCAGTTGTATTTTGATGCTTATATCTCAGTTAGTTTTAAACGAATTGGTTAGTTTTTTTTTTGGAAAGAATTTTTGAGGCCACGGCTTGCAATTTGGTGTCTTTGATTTGTCCAAAAGCTTAAAAACTTGGATATAATTAAAATATAGTTAGAGGCTAATAAGTTATGCCTATAACTTTGCTTTTTTGTAGGTTGTATCTAAAGAAATGGTCTTTACTTAAAACGAATTAAATTTGAAATTTAATATAAGGTGTCAACCAAGAAAAGCACATAAAATATAAAACAAGTAACAGTGCTATATTCGGCCGTGCCGAATCTTATATACCCTTCACAACGTGTAGTCATGCAATATCAATTGTTTGTATCACCATTCATCTCATATAAAATACGTACATACATGTAAAAAACATACCAAACAAAAAATTACAAAAAAAATATATTAAAAATAAAAAATAAAAAATTAAAAAAAAAAAAATTTAAAAAAAAATTAAAAAAATATATAAAAAAAAACAATAAAATATAAATAATATATTGAATAAAGTAGAATAACATTTTTTTGGCTCAGCTGGAATTTGACGCCACGTTTACTTTAAACAGGTATGTATGCAGGTTGTTTTTGTAATTGTGAAAAAAACGAGGTGGTCGTGGTTTTTTGCTCATATCTCAGAAAGTTATCGGGCGATTGTGCTGAATTTCAATAGCGATTCATTCCCGGATATTTCCAAAAGATTGATATCATACACAGATCTGAGAAACATATGGTTGCTTCTAAAAGTTGATTTCAACCAACACACGGGCAGACGGTCAGGGCCTAATCGACTCCCCTATTCATAAGCTTTCAGAAAATATATATTTTATGGGGTCGGAAATGAAAATTGTAGAAATTACAAACGGAATGACAAAGCTATATATACCATTGTGCACCACAGGTGAAGGGTATAAAAAAAACTCGTGAGTTTTTTTCGACTTGAGCTTAAATAAGCAATAAAAACAATGTTAAAAGCACCAGTTGACAACGCTGTTTCTTCTTCAAATAAAATTACATACAAATTATTAAATGTTTAAAAAACTTATTTTCTATGAAAATTTAATTTATTAACCTCTTATAAAGTTGTTTAAATTTTTATGAGTTATGAGACCGTTAATATATGATTTACATTAGCTGAAAAAATCAAATGTACGAAAACATAAAAATCTATATGGAAAATCCTAATATTTTTAACAAAACTTTTTGTTAATTTTAAATTTAATGTAACTTCTTTAAGCGAAACTAGTCGGTAAACTTTAACATTAGGTTAGCCAGCTTATGTATATTATAGTCCGGCTCTATGATTCCAAAAGCGAAAGTTTATTTTCAAATTATTTAAAATTCTCTTTAAAAAGTATTTTCTTAAGATAAAATTTAACAATTTGGTGCCTATGGCCCCTTTATCATTTTAAACAATACAAATATTAATATTTATTATAATAAAACTATACATATGTATGTATGCATATATGTATGTAGTTACGTATAAACAAAAAAAAATTCAAAAATTTATCGGACAATATATAATAATCAAATGCATTTACACAATTTTTACAAGAATTACAAGTCCAAAAAAGAAGAAGAAGAAACACTATTTGTAATAGAATTAAATAACTAAAAGATTATGGCAAAATAAAACTAATAAAAATATGAAATTTTTATTTACATTTTATTTAAACCTTAAAAGTAACATTAAGAAAATCTCTATTCAACCTTGATTTATATATATACTAGCCAAACCCGGCGCGCGTTGCTACGCCCCTTAATGAATCGAAATGCATTCTGAATTTTAATTGAATATCAAGTGCAAAAACCTAAAAATTATAATTTTTTTATGGGCGTTTCAGAAGAATCGGACCAGCGCAAGTATCTCAAAATTTAAATTGTTTTTATGGGCGTGGCCCTGCCCACTTTTCTAATCACGAAATTGTAAAGTCATAACACCTCAATATGTGTGCAAAGTTTCAGAATAATCGGTCCAGGGCAAGTACCTCAAAATGATACCTTTTTTTATGGGCGCGGCACTGCCCATTTTTCTAATCACGAAATTATTTAGTCATGACAGCTTAATATGTGTGAAAAGTTTCAGAAAAATCGGTCTGGTTCAAGTACCTCAAAGTTATAGCCTTTTTTTATGGGCGTGGTCCCGCCCACTTTTTTAATCACAAAATTATAAAGTCACGACAGCTTAATATGTGTGCAAAGTTTTAGAAAAATCGGTCCAGTGCAAGTACCTCAAAATTAAAACTTTTTTAGGGGCGTGGCCCCGCCCACTTTTCTTATCTCGAAATAATTAAGTCATGACAGCTCGATATGTGTGCAAAGTTTCAGAAAAATCGGTTAAGTGCAAGTAGCTAAAACTGATAACTAATTTCTTATGGGCGTGGCCCCGCCCACTTTTTTTCATCCATAAACACTCCCCGGTATGTGTACAACAACTTACTAAAATTTGAGCCCGATCGGTTTTACAGTTTCAGAGTCTATAGCTAACACACACACACACACACACAGAGTTTCAATTTTATATATATAGATGACAGCTCGATATGTGTGCAAAGTTTCAGAAAAATCGGTCAAGTGCAAGTAGCTTAAACTGATAAATATTTTTTATGGGCGTGGCCCCGCCCACTTTTTTCCACCCATAAACACTCCCTGGTATGTGTTCAACTACTTGCCAAAGTTTGAGTCCGATCGGTTTTAAAGTTTCGAAGTCTATAGCTAACACACACACACACACACACAGAGTTTCACTTTTATATATATATAGATAGATAGATAGATAGATAGAAGATAAAAGTGAAATTCTGTGTGTGTGTTAGCTATAGACTTCGAAACTTTAAAACCGATCGGACTCAAACTTTGGCAAGTAGTTGAACACATACCAGGGAGTGTTTATGGGAACTAAGAAGTGGGCGGGGCCACGACCATAAAAAATAAGATATAATTTTTCGTAACTTGCACTAGATCGATTTTTCTGAAACTTTGCACACACATTGAACTGTCATGACTATACAGTTTCGGGATTAGAAAAATGGGCAGTGCCACGCCCATAAAAAAAGTTATAATTTTAAAATCTTGCACTTGACCGATTTTTTGAAACTTTGCACACATTTTGAGCTGTCATGACTATATAATTTCTTAATTAGAAAAGTGGGCAGTGCCATCTCCATTAAGAATAAGTTATTATTTTCAGCTATTTCCACGCGTTCCAATGGTTCTCACCGATTTGCCTTTCAACTTCAAGGGACTACAGTTTCCAATTCGCCTTGCCTTCGCTATTACCATAAACAAAGCACAAGGACAATCTCTGAGTGTTGCAGGATTAAATTTGGAAAATTCATGCTTTTTACATGGCCAGCTGTACGTTGCATGCCCCAGAGTAGGAACACCAAAAAATTTGTTAATTTTTACAGCAAATGGAAAAACCAAAAATATTGTACACCCACTTGCATTAGAATAAAGCCAATAAAATATTATTTTTAATGTATTCAATTGAAATTCATAATGAATTTTTATTCATTAAGGAGCGTATCAACGCGCGCCGGGCTTGGCTAGTAATATATATATTGTAGACACTTGATTAACAATGTCACCAAAACTCCATGACAAAATTTTTTATTTAATGACACTTGGCCTAAAGCTTTCTTTAAGGATATTCTCTTATTCTGGTAGCAGACTTCAATGATTTTAATCTACGAAACTTTTATGGGAGTACTTAACAGTTTTTAAATTGCTGCTACGTTCGGTATCTGATTGTCATAATCGAGCCATCGAACAGGCTCAATGGACACGTCCAAGGTATATCTATAAGGTATATGCATCGCGGCAACAAACACAACAAAAAAAAACACATGTATTTTGTTTTTGTATATAAGTATGCCAGCATATGTCAAACAATTTTTTTATTTTCTTCTCAAATTTGAATAATTTTTAAGAAACTTTAAAGCGAAAACTTTTTATTCATGGTTTTGTATTTTTTAAAACGTTTTAAACCAACTGAGACTGCGAATTATTTATTGCATGACTTTTAAAAAAAGTTAGTAACGCCCAAGGCGAATTCATACAGGTTCAGCACATGATGGGAAACACACTAAATTTGTTGAATTCTCCTTGATTCTATATATTAATGCAGGAATGGAAAATTAGATTTTGGATTCCGAATTAAACATTTAGGGCCGTATTCATAAAAAATATTTCAGGTTTATTGAAGGCTTATTTGACAAATTTTTCTACAACATCTGTCAAATAAGCCTTTAATAAACCTAAAATATTTTTTATGAATACGGCCCTTAACTTAATTGTGCTTTTTATGATAATAAATTTACCAAATTTATGTTTATTTGTTGTTCTTGCACCATTTATAATGTGCTTCACAAGCACATTTCCTCTTTTTAATAAAATTTTATTGAATTAAACATATCAAAACAACTGTTCCATCGCTGTTATACAAATTGGCCTTGCAATAAAAAACCCCCTAAAAAGTTGCTTTGTTGTATCAATTCGCCGTTGCATATACCTGTATGAATATGCCTTGGTAACGCTTATAAAATGTATATAAAAAAAACAGTCAGCTGATTGGATACGAGTACCTTATGGATATGCCTTAGGCACGTCAATCAAATGAATTGCTAAATTTGGTATGAAGTGCAGCCAGAGGCAGTACAACAGATGCCAATACACCCTGAGTGTTGCAGTAGTTGGTGCATTTTGTTGGCAAGTGACATCATTGGACCATAATTTTTTAATAGCGATGAAAATCGCAACGTTACAGTCAATGGAGCAAGGTACCGTACGATGATTACCTATTTCTTTTTTTTTGTTTGTTTAAAATTTAAGATTTGGACATGAGTGACATAGTACATATGTACATAGTTAATAATGAATTAAGCCATGATCTTTTGCTTAACAAAATGTCATTAATGAGATTTTCGAATATAACAATAAAATAGTTAAGTTCTTACTTGTCTGAACAAGTTAAGTTTGGAAACGGCTTTATCTAATAATGAAGTTTCCGTATTTTTAAATGATCTTCCTACAGTTATTCATCATTCTACTTTATTGATGTATGCTGGTGAAGTCAGAAATTTTTCTTCTTTTAATAATTCTAAAGACCAACTTTTTGTTTAGTTCAACAATATTTTATGAGAAATCGTGAAACCTTTCTTGTACAGAGACAAGCCAGCCACAATTCCAGACCTGGAAGACAACATTAGAAGTGCCATTGGTAAGATACCGTCTGAAATACTGGAAAAAGTATGACAAAATTGGAACTTGACCACCTACGGCCTAGTTGTAGGCAATATTTACGTCAAGAATTAGCGCATTAGAATTAAAAAAAAGTAAATAAAAATGACCCCCAGAAAATTTTGTTTAAGCTTTTGCCACCCACAGAAAAAATATTAGCTACACCAATGACCTCAAGTTTTCTTTAATAAATAAATAACACACTATCATTTATTGCCCAAAATAAATATTTTAATCACGTTTAAAAACTTTTTTTAACAGATACAGTCTGAATTTTATTTGTATGGACTCCACATTTTCTTTGGATGGTATGTGATATGTTAAGTAGGTTAGGTTAGGTTAGGTTGAAAAGGAGGGGTATAAAAGCCCAAACCCATGACAGGTATACACCTATGCCCAGTTGGCATGTTGTGCGCTCCATGTGGAAAACGGAATTCCCAAACAAAAAACCATAAACATAATTTCCCATAAATAACGGACTAGTCCAAGAAACCAGTCCCCTCAATGTAACGCCTTATGGATCTCCAGTTCGAGTTCCCCAGGTATTCCAAGTTCGGCATAGTATCCACTGTAAAATTTTCGCGCCTAATATGCCCAAACGCAGGACAATGACAGAGGTAGTGTACCAGGGTCTCATCCTCTTCCTCGCAAGCTCTACATGTCGTCTCCTCAGATAATCCCATGCGAGCTAGATGAGTTCTCAACTCCGTATGACCTGTAATTACACCTGTTAATTTCCTAAGTGTAGGTCTACTTTGTCTCAGAATCTCCTTTGACTTCCCAAGATTTGGGTCACCCCAGAGTGTTCTTGTCACCTTACCGACATCAGTGGTTTGCCATTTTCTGACATGTTCTTCCATTGCCCAACGTTTAAGTTCATCCTTAAATCGTTTAAGGGGTTTGGCGTTCTCCAAAGTTATAGTACTCAGAAGAGCTCCCCTTTTGGATAATTTGTCGGCTTTCTCGTTTCCGATCAGCCCGTGATGGCTTGGTATCCATATTATCTCCAGATGTTAACAATTTGCATATGAGTTTATCTCACTCTTGCATTGCAAAACGTTCCGGGATTCAACTTTCTCCTTTCTCAATGTCTTAATCACTGATTGGCTATCCGTAAAGATACGAATCGGAGTTTCGCTATTCGTTTCCTTTATCCATTTAATTCCTTCCGTAATCGCCATGATCTCAGCCTGAAAAATAGTGTTGTGATCTGGTAGACGGAAGTATTTGCCTCTATTTCGGCTTATGTCGTATAAGCCCATTCCAGTTTGGTCACCAATCTTTGAACCGTCTGTGTAAAGATCGATTCCGTGGGTGTTTCCCATCCTGATTATCTCATCCCATTCTCCCTCTTCCCGTATAATGGTGATGCAGTTAATATTCTCATATCTCATCGGGATTTTATCACATGTTAATTCCGTAATACTTCCCATCGGTAAGATATCCGTTATTCTTTGGTATCTGGTCTTATGTTCTCTTATAAGCCACTCATCTATTGCCATTAATCTTGTGGCAGCTAAGGCCGCTTCATATTTTACCTGTATCTCAATAGGCCAAATGGATATTATATTCTTAATGGCCATTGTCGATGTGGTCCTCATGGCGCCGCAAATACTAATGCAGCACTGTCTCTGAATCTTTATGTTAAGTAAAACAAAGCTGAAATGTTGAGAAATATGAAGTGACATACATACATACATAAATATATTGATTGATAGCAATATTTATTTTAATGATTCTAGAATTTGTATCGTTGTTATAGAAGATTGTAGATTATTGTGAACATCAGTGCTAATACAAATAGTTGAACAAGCGCAGCTAGTAGAGTAGTAATACAACAGAGTTCGTTGTGTGTATATCAAACTAAGTTTGATAATAAAAAATTATTCTGTTATTCTGAATATATCTGGTACATAATCTTTAAAGATATCTATTTTTAAATCAAACAAAAAAATGCTTAATAAAATAAAAACCATCCATATCTTATGTTTAAATTTTTATATTATTTAGCTGAAAGAATTTCTTAAAAAAAATCCAAGAACAAGTTATTTTTTATACACCTTTTAACTGATAACCCCTCAAAATTAAAGTTTCTTGCAACTTAAATAATTGCTAAACATTGATTTATTTGATTTAACTTCGAATCCTTATTTTAAATGAACTTATAATTAAGAATAATCAATATTTTCATAAAAGGCAGGATCATTAAATTATGATGCAGAAAAGATAAAAAAGCCACCATATTGAACAAAACTGTGAACAAAAGCTTAGCAAGTTGTAATTACATATTTAAAACAGTATGATCTAATCGGCATAAAATGGTAAACAAACATTGTTTAAATTAACATGACATAACAATGCAAAGAATTCTTACAGGAAATGTTGAATTGTGCAGTAATTTGTTATTTATGTATCTAATTGAGGTTTATCATCTAAAGTTACATAAGGATTTAGTTCCTTCATAACACGATTGGTCTGTTCGTATTCTATAATAAGCAATGAATTTATGCCAGAATGTAGAACTTCTTGTGGTATGTAAAGTGTCAGTTGAGGTCCTGCTATGGGCCAGTAGCGTCCTAAGTTGAAACCATTCAGAAAAGCCACACCCTTTCCCCAGCCAGTTGGATTAAGGAAAGTATGATGAAAATCATTCACCACAAATTCACCATAATACACCGTTGGACCGTGAGTCAATTTACTTGTTTCATCTGATGCATAGCCTAAAAAGACATATTTCTTACGAAGCATCTTTAATAGATTTGAAATATGAGGTTGTTCAAAAGGATAGCCAGTATTTAGCCAGTTTTCTAACTTAATCTCCTCTCCTCCATCAGATTTAAGCAAAGTCACTTCACCTTTAATACCCTTTGAGTCATTGGCAACATTGAAATTAATGCGTCCTTGATTTTCCACCAATATCTGTAGTTTTGAACCTGAGGACTTATGCAAAGTTAAAGACAGCTGACCATTTTGCCGCGAAAGAATACCCATAAATTCTTGGTCCACATAAACTAAAGCACGATCTCTTAAATCGTTAACAGTTAGTAGGGCAGATTCAATATTCAAGCCTTCTATATTGGTCTCATATAAAACCAAACCAGAAAATTGATCGAGTTCTTCAAATGTTTTTGGTTTCACTGATGCCTGAGCCATGCCATTGCCCAGGGTAATGCGTCCTTCATCAGACAACAATTGCATAATTGGTCTCATTTCTACCTTGCCATACGCAAATGTCTGCTCTTTTCTAATTTCCACCTTAGGTATCTCGAAATATTGTGCAATTACTTCTCGAACCAGTTCAAATTTCTTAGTTATGTTGCCTGGTTCATCCATGACCGCATCGTAATCGTAGGAAGTGATGTCGGGTACATATTTGTGATCACCAAAATCATTCGCTCCAGCGGTGAAACCAATATTAGTGCCTCCAAAGAACATATAGAAATTGACGCTGGCATTAAAAGACAAAATTTCCCTGCAAAAAAAAAGAAAAACATCTTTTGAATTATAACGAACTGTTTTAGGATATGGAGTTGTATTACTTTAAAGCATCTGCTACAAGTTGACCATCACGCCTTTGATTTTGTTCTTGCCAATGTGTTAGCCAACCAGGATAGAACTCTGAATTAACCAAAGGCCCAGTGGGTTGAACTGACCTTAAAATGTCCCAAATATTTTTAATTTCATGAACTAAAAATGAAAGAAAACAATGAATTGATTGTCACGAATCTGCAGCAAAGAAATAATTAACCACAGCTTAAGTCAACTGTAGAAAAAAAAAATTGTAATTAAACAAATATATTAAAATTACAGAAATAGTAGTTGTAACAGTAACCGATAAATAAATTTGAACGAAACTAGAACATTATTTAAGCTAAGCTTCGATTTAATTAGAACTAAGATGCATTATCTTTAATCAAAACCTTATTTAGGGCTAGAGAAAAACCCGATTAGAATCGAGCTAACAATGAACTAAAACATAAGCATAATTAATAAGAAATAAACTATTACTTAACAACAAATATAAACCATAAAATTAAGTTAAAAGAAAACAATAGCAAACCTGGAAAACATAAAATTAGAACCAAAAATATCAGAGTTTAACTCTAAAACTGAACTAGAACTAAGACCAACAAAAATTTCGCTGGAATTTCGCAATAAATACAATTTAACCAGAACACAAATAAAACCAAAAAGGATCTACAACGAAATTCGACTAAAACAAAACTACAACTCAACTAAATCAAGTCCTAAATTTTACCTTAACAACCGATATTGAAGATAACTTGTTTTATTTCAAATTTAAAAAACAAACCTTCGCTTAAATGTTCTTACCTCGGTCTATACCAAAATCTGTTGTTGCAAATACTCCTTCAATCTGGCCACATTTTATGCGTTTATCCGGAATGTCTGTAGTGAATAGCAGTGCCTTGTCGCCAACATATTTCAAGGTTTCATCTCTCAACCAATTCAAATAATCACGATCACAGGCACTAAATGCTCCATATTCATTCTCTACCTGAATCATTATAATTGGACCACCATTGCCATACAAAAATCGTTGCATTCTAGGCATTAGTATACTATACCACACAGCAACCTCATTAATGTAATTGGCATCACTGGTACGTAATTTAATGTCGGGATATTTTCTAAAAAGCCAAAACGGTACGCCACCCTTCAGAAGTAATCATGAGTATTTAATCACAATAATATTATTCACTTGTCAAAAGCTTACATTATCCCTTTCCGCACAGATGTAGGGACCTGGTCGTAGTATTACATAGAAGCCCTCCTGCTGGGCCAATTCAATAAATTTCTCCACATCAGCAATACCGGACCAATCGTAAAAACCATCATGGGGATTATGCAAAGACCATTCAACGTAACTTCATGATATTGAAATTGTTTGATCATTTATTTGATTGAATTGTAATTTGATTAAAACTTACGTATCAAGTGCATTTAAACCAGCCGCTCTCATAGTTCTCATTCGTTTTTGCCAGGCTTCGGGCACGGCACGAAAATAGTGAAATGATCCAGACACATATCGAAATGGTTTGCCATCCATTAGAAAATCGTTTGTTTTGTGGTCGATTGTAAATTTACGGTAAGTAGCTAAATCCGGTTTAATCGTTGTCTAGAAAATAGGAGCTGGTTGAATTTATGGATGTATATGTCATAACTATCAGTTAACAGAAATGAGAGCAAATTTGCTCATATACAAAGGTGTTAACTTTTTGCACTTTTCTGTTAGTTGTAGGCAATTTTAAATCGTTATCAAGCAATGTGCATAGAAGATTAAATGCTCTTGCATTTACAGTGCTCTTCAGTATGTGCTCATGCCTAATAAAATTGCTCACTATGTTCACTTGATTATATTTCGAATTGCTGCTCGAAATAATAGAATTTAATGTAAAAATCATCTTTACACGAAAAAAAAAATCAGTAGAATTTACACGAGGATAAAAGGGAGGGAACATTCAAACTTATTTCCATTTTGTACATCACAGAACGTAAACTATAATGCTTCTTAGAAGAGAAATACTTTTTGATAATTCTTAATATATTCTATTTGCTAAAATTAATTTTAAACTTACAACTTTGGGTCTTAGAAACGACGTTATTAATTCGAAGAATTGCGCAAATATATTTCGAACCCACTCAAAATGTTTAGCACCTTCGCCTGATTTACCCACAATTGCATCATAATTAAACAAAGAGATATTGGACGCAGCACTAATTGAACAAAAATTACAGTCTTCTAAAAACATGCAAAAATTAACATTGGCTTCATAAGAAAACATTCTTCTGAAAAGAAGGAAACAATGGTTTAAGAAATTATTTTAATATATGAAAGTTTGTTACTTTAAAGCATCTGCGACAAGCTGAACTCCATGTCTTTGATTTTTTTTTAGACACTGTATTAGAGAACCCGGATAGAATTTCGAATTTACCAGAGGTCCAGTGGGTTGAACTGATCTTAAAGTATTCCAAACGCTTTCAATTTCATGAACTGGAATAAAAATAAAAACGAATACAATTTCTATTTAAAATATTTATCTGTAGGTTTTTAAAACCAACAACAAAAATTGGAAGTAGTGCAAAGTGAATTACATTTTTAATACTTTTAAATCAATAGTGCGAAATTTCTCTCTATATGAGAAATAATTTGTTTTAAATGTTGTGCTTCAAAATGAATGCAACATGAAATTTCAGATGCTTTTCACCAAATATTCATGAATTCTTTGCAGTTTTTAGAATGGTGTACAGTTATTAATATATTATGGTGAACACATGATCTCTAATGACACCTTTATGTTAAAGTCATTAGTGTTTTGATCTTAATAAAATCACCAGTCACCAGTTGAACCCCTGCAAAATCACTTGTTCTTTGTCCTCTTTTTTTTATCGAGAGAAAAAACGTATTATGTGAAGCTTAACCCTCTATAGGTTAGGTTAGGTTAGGTTGAAAAGGAGGGGTATAAAAGCCCAAACCCATGACAGGTATACACCTATGCCCAGTTGGCATGTTGTGCGCTCCATGTGGAAAACGGAATTCCCAAACAAAAAACCATAAACATAATTTCCCATAAATAACGGACTAGTCCAAGAAACCAGTCCCCTCAACGTAACGCCTTATGGATCTCCAGTTCGAGTTCCCCAGGTATTCCAAGTTCGGCATATTATCTACTGTAAAATTTTCGCGCCTAATATGCCCAAACGCAGGACAATGACAGAGGTAGTGTACCAGGGTCTCATCCTCCTCCTCACAAGCTCTACATGTCGTCTCCTCAGATAATCCCATGCGTGCTAAATGAGTTCTCAACTCCGTATGACCTGTTATTACACCGGTTAATTTCCTAAGTGTAGGTCTACTTAGTCTCAGAATCTCCTTTGACTTCCCAAGATTTGGGTCACCCCAGAGTGTTCTTGTCACCTTACCGACATCAGTGCTTTGCCATTTTCTGACATGTTCTTCCATTGCCCAACGTTTAAGTTCATCCTTAAATCGTTTAAGAAGTTTGGCGTTCTCCAAAGTTATAGTACTCAAAAGAGCTCCCATTTTGGATAATTTGTCGGCTTTCTCGTTTCCGATCAGCCCGTGATGGCTTGGTATCCATATTATCTCCAGATGTTCACAATTTGCATATGAGTTTAGCTCACTCTTGCATTGCAAAACGTTCCGGGATTCAACTTTCTCCTTTCTCAATGTCTTAATCACTGATTGGCTATCCGTAAAGATACGAATCGGAGTTTCGCTATTCGTTTCCTTTATCCATTTAATTCCTTCCGTAATCCCTCTATAAGTTCAATTTAAAATCTTAGTGCACACCAGTGATCGGTTTTGAGTCGTTTTTTCAATATTCATAGTGAGTCATAAAATTTGAGTAGAAGTGCGTATAAATGATTGAAATTTAGCTGAGCTGACGTACGTATACCCACAACAACGTTGATTTATAAGTACAACTCACAATGAACACAAGTACTGCGTCTAACTTATATTTATAGCGTCCCATACTTATATGATTTGAAAAACTACTCACGTTGATTCATATTTTTAAGAAAATACTTATCTTCAGAAGAATGATGCAAGTTGACTAAACAACAAACACATTAAAAGCTCTCATTTGTATGAAGAATAAATAATGTTGCCAGGTCGGAGAGATATTTTTTGGCCGGTCAAGTGCAAGTAGCTCAAACTGATAAATATTTTTTATGGGCGTGGCCCGCCCACTTTTTTCCACCCATAAACACTCCCTGGTATGTGTTCAACTACTCGGTTTTAAAGTTTCGAAGTCTATAGCTAACACACACACACACACAGAGTTTCACTTTTTTATATATATAGATAGATAGATAGATAGATAGATAGAAGATAAAAGTGAAATTCTGTGTGTGTGTGTTAGCTATAGACTTCGAAACTTTAAAACCGATCGGACTCAAACTTTGGCAAGTAGTTGAACACATACCAGGGAGTGTTTATGGGAACTAAGAAGTGGGCGGGGCCACGACCATAAAAAATAAGATATTATTTTTCGTAACTTGCACTAGATCGATTTTTCTGAAACTTTGCACACACATTGAACTGTCATGACTATACAGTTTCGGGATAAGAAAAATGGGCAGTGCCACGCCCATAAAAAAAGTTCTAATTTTAAAATCTTGCACTTGACCGATTTTTTGAAACTTTGCACACATTTTGAGCTGTCATGACTATATAATTTCTTAATTAGAAAAGTGGGCAGTGCCATCCCCATTAAGAATAAGTTATTATTTTCAGCTATTTCCACGCATTCCAATGGTTCTCACCGATTTGCTTTTCAACTTCAAGGGACTACAGTTTCCAGTTCGCCTTGCCTTCGCTATTACCATAAACAAAGCACAAGGACAATCTCTGAGTGTTGCAGGATTAAATTTGGAAAATTCATGCTTTTTACATGGCCAGCTGTACGTTGCATGCCCCAGAGTGGGAACACCAAAAAATTTGTTAATTTTTACAGCAAATGGAAAAACCAAAAATATTGTACACCGACTTGCATTACAATACAATACAAATCAATAAAATATTATTTTTTTTGTATTCAATTGAAATTCAGAATTCATTAAGGAGCGTAGCAACGCGCGCCGGGCTTGGCTAGTAATATATATATTGTAGACACTTGATTAACAATGTCACCAAAACTCCATGACAAAATTTTTTATTTAATGACACTTGGCCTAAAGCTTTCTTTAAGGATATTCTCTTATTCTGGTAGCAGACTTCAATGATTTTAATCTACGAAACTTTTATGGGAGTACTTAACAGTTTTTAAATTGCTGCTACGTTCGGTATCTGATTGTCATAATCGAGCCATCGAACAGGCTCAATGGACACGTCCAAGGTATATCTATAAGGTATATGCATCGCGGCAACAAACACAACAAAAAAAAACACATGTATTTTGTTTTTGTATATAAGTATGCCAGCATATGTCAAACAATTTTTTTATTTTCTTCTCAAATTTGAATAATTTTTAAGAAACTTTAAAGCGAAAACTTTTTATTCATGGTTTTGTATTTTTTAAAACGTTTTAAACCAACTGAGACTGCGAATTATTTATTGCATGACTTTTAAAAAAAGTTAGTAACGCCCAAGGCGAATTCATACAGGTTCAGCACATGATGGGAAACACACTAAATTTGTTGAATTCTCCTTGATTCTATATATTAATGCAGGAATGGAAAATTAGATTTTGGATTCCGAATTAAACATTTAGGGCCGTATTCATAAAAAATATTTCAGGTTTATTGAAGGCTTATTTGACAAATTTTTCTACAACATCTGTCAAATAAGCCTTTAATAAACCTAAAATATTTTTTATGAATACGGCCCTTAACTTAATTGTGCTTTTTATGATAATAAATTTACCAAATTTATGTTTATTTGTTGTTCTTGCACCATTTATAATGTGCTTCACAAGCACATTTCCTCTTTTTAATAAAATTTTATTGAATTAAACATATCAAAACAACTGTTCCATCGCTGTTATACAAATTGGCCTTGCAATAAAAAACCCCCTAAAAAGTTGCTTTGTTGTATCAATTCGCCGTTGCATATACCTGTATGAATATGCCTTGGTAACGCTTATAAAATGTATATAAAAAAAACAGTCAGCTGATTGGATACGAGTACCTTATGGATATGCCTTAGGCACGTCAATCAAATGAATTGCTAAATTTGGTATGAAGTGCAGCCAGAGGCAGTACAACAGATGCCAATACACCCTGAGTGTTGCAGTAGTTGGTGCATTTTGTTGGCAAGTGACATCATTGGACCATAATTTTTTAATAGCGATGAAAATCGCAACGTTACAGTCAATGGAGCAAGGTACCGTACGATGATTACCTATTTCTTTTTTTTTGTTTGTTTAAAATTTAAGATTTGGACATGAGTGACATAGTACATATGTACATAGTTAATAATGAATTAAGCCATGATCTTTTGCTTAACAAAATGTCATTAATGAGATTTTCGAATATAACAATAAAATAGTTAAGTTCTTACTTGTCTGAACAAGTTAAGTTTGGAAACGGCTTTATCTAATAATGAAGTTTCCGTATTTTTAAATGATCTTCCTACAGTTATTCATCATTCTACTTTATTGATGTATGCTGGTGAAGTCAGAAATTTTTCTTCTTTTAATAATTCTAAAGACCAACTTTTTGTTTAGTTCAACAATATTTTATGAGAAATCGTGAAACCTTTCTTGTACAGAGACAAGCCAGCCACAATTCCAGACCTGGAAGACAACATTAGAAGTGCCATTGGTAAGATACCGTCTGAAATACTGGAAAAAGTATGACAAAATTGGAACTTGACCACCTACGGCCTAGTTGTAGGCAATATTTACGTCAAGAATTAGCGCATTAGAATTAAAAAAAAGTAAATAAAAATGACCCCCAGAAAATTTTGTTTAAGCTTTTGCCACCCACAGAAAAAATATTAGCTACACCAATGACCTCAAGTTTTCTTTAATAAATAAATAACACACTATCATTTATTGCCCAAAATAAATACTTTAATCACGTTTAAAAACTTTTTTTAACAGATACAGTCTGAATTTTATTTGTATGGACTCCACATTTTCTTTGGATGGTATGTGATATGTTAAGTAGGTTAGGTTAGGTTAGGTTGAAAAGGAGGGGTATAAAAGCCCAAACCCATGACAGGTATACACCTATGCCCAGTTGGCATGTTGTGCGCTCCATGTGGAAAACGGAATTCCCAAACAAAAAACCATAAACATAATTTCCCATAAATAACGGACTAGTCCAAGAAACCAGTCCCCTCAATGTAACGCCTTATGGATCTCCAGTTCGAGTTCCCCAGGTATTCCAAGTTCGGCATAGTATCCACTGTAAAATTTTCGCGCCTAATATGCCCAAACGCAGGACAATGACAGAGGTAGTGTACCAGGGTCTCATCCTCTTCCTCGCAAGCTCTACATGTCGTCTCCTCAGATAATCCCATGCGAGCTAGATGAGTTCTCAACTCCGTATGACCTGTAATTACACCTGTTAATTTCCTAAGTGTAGGTCTACTTTGTCTCAGAATCTCCTTTGACTTCCCAAGATTTGGGTCACCCCAGAGTGTTCTTGTCACCTTACCGACATCAGTGGTTTGCCATTTTCTGACATGTTCTTCCATTGCCCAACGTTTAAGTTCATCCTTAAATCGTTTAAGGGGTTTGGCGTTCTCCAAAGTTATAGTACTCAGAAGAGCTCCCCTTTTGGATAATTTGTCGGCTTTCTCGTTTCCGATCAGCCCGTGATGGCTTGGTATCCATATTATCTCCAGATGTTCACAATTTGCATATGAGTTTATCTCACTCTTGCATTGCAAAACGTTCCGGGATTCAACTTTCTCCTTTCTCAATGTCTTAATCACTGATTGGCTATCCGTAAAGATACGAATCGGAGTTTCGCTATTCGTTTCCTTTATCCATTTAATTCCTTCCGTAATCGCCATGATCTCAGCCTGAAAAATAGTGTTGTGATCTGGTAGACGGAAGTATTTGCCTCTATTTCGGCTTATGTCGTATAAGCCCATTCCAGTTTGGTCACCAATCTTTGAACCGTCTGTGTAAAGATCGATTCCGTGGGTGTTTCCCATCCTGATTATCTCATCCCATTCTCCCTCTTCCCGTATAATGGTGATGCAGTTAATATTCTCATATCTCATCGGGATTTTATCACATGTTAATTCCGTAATACTTCCCATCGGTAAGATATCCGTTATTCTTTGGTATCTGGTCTTATGTTCTCTTATAAGCCACTCATCTATTGCCATTAATCTTGTGGCAGCTAAGGCCGCTTCATATTTTACCTGTATCTCAATAGGCCAAATGGATATTATATTCTTAATGGCCATTGTCGATGTGGTCCTCATGGCGCCGCAAATACTAATGCAGCACTGTCTCTGAATCTTTATGTTAAGTAAAACAAAGCTGAAATGTTGAGAAATATGAAGTGACATACATACATACATAAATATATTGATTGATAGCAATATTTATTTTAATGATTCTAGAATTTGTATCGTTGTTATAGAAGATTGTAGATTATTGTGAACATCAGTGCTAATACAAATAGTTGAACAAGCGCAGCTAGTAGAGTAGTAATACAACAGAGTTCGTTGTGTGTATATCAAACTAAGTTTGATAATAAAAAATTATTCTGTTATTCTGAATATATCTGGTACATAATCTTTAAAGATATCTATTTTTAAATCAAACAAAAAAATGCTTAATAAAATAAAAACCATCCATATCTTATGTTTAAATTTTTATATTATTTAGCTGAAAGAATTTCTTAAAAAAAATCCAAGAACAAGTTATTTTTTATACACCTTTTAACTGATAACCCCTCAAAATTAAAGTTTCTTGCAACTTAAATAATTGCTAAACATTGATTTATTTGATTTAACTTCGAATCCTTATTTTAAATGAACTTATAATTAAGAATAATCAATATTTTCATAAAAGGCAGGATCATTAAATTATGATGCAGAAAAGATAAAAAAGCCACCATATTGAACAAAACTGTGAACAAAAGCTTAGCAAGTTGTAATTACATATTTAAAACAGTATGATCTAATCGGCATAAAATGGTAAACAAACATTGTTTAAATTAACATGACATAACAATGCAAAGAATTCTTACAGGAAATGTTGAATTGTACAGTAATTTGTTATTTATGTATCTAATTGAGGTTTATCATCTAAAGTTACATAAGGATTTAGTTCCTTCACAACACGATTGGTCTGTTCGTATTCTATAATAAGCAATGAATTTATGCCAGGATGTAGAACTTCTTGTGGTATATAAAGTGTCAGTTGAGGTCCTGCTATGGGCCAGTAGCGTCCTAAGTTGAAACCATTCAGAAAAGCCACACCCTTGCCCCAGCCAGTTGGATTAAGGAATGTATGATGAAAATCATTCACCACAAATTCACCATAATACACCGTTGGACCGTGAGTCAATTTACTTGTTTCATCTGATGCATACCCTAAAGAGACATATTTCTTACGAAGCATCTTTAATAGATTTGAAGCATGAGGTTCTTCCAAAGGATAGCCAGTGTTTAGCCAGTTATTTAACTTTATCTCCTCTCCTCCATCAGATTTAAGCAAAGTCACTTCACCTTTAATACCCTTTGAGTCATTGGCAACATTGAAATTAATGCGTCCTTGATTTTCCACCAATATCTGTAGTTTTGAACCTGAGGACTTATGCAAAGTTAAAGACAGCTGACCATTTTGCCGCGAAAGAATACCCATAAATTCTTGGTCCACATAAACTAAAGCACGATCTCTTAAATCGTTAACAGTTAGTAGGGCAGATTCAATATTCAAGCCTTCTATATTGGTCTCATATAAAACCAAACCAGAAAATTGATCGAGTTCTTCAAATGTTTTTGGTTTCACTGATGCCTGAGCCATGCCATTGCCCAGGGTAATGCGTCCTTCATCAGACAACAATTGCATAATTGGTCTCATTTCTACCTTGCCATACGCAAATGTCTGCTCTTTTCTAATTTCCACCTTAGGTATCTCGAAATATTGTGCAATTACTTCTCGAACCAGTTCAAATTTCTTAGTTATGTTGCCTGGTTCATCCATGACCGCATCGTAATCGTAGGAAGTGATGTCGGGTACATATTTGTGATCACCAAAATCATTCGCTCCAGCGGTGAAACCAATATTAGTGCCTCCAAAGAACATATAGAAATTGACGCTGGCATTAAAAGACAAAATTTCCCTGCAAAAAAAAAGAAAAACATCTTTTGAATTATAACGAACTGTTTTAGGATATGGAGTTGTATTACTTTAAAGCATCTGCTACAAGTTGACCATCACGCCTTTGATTTTGTTCTTGCCAATGTGTTAGCCAACCAGGATAGAACTCTGAATTAACCAAAGGCCCAGTGGGTTGAACTGACCTTAAAATGTCCCAAATATTTTTAATTTCATGAACTAAAAATTAAAAAAACAATGAATTGATTGTCATGAATTTGAAGAAAAAAATAATTAGACACAGCTTAAGTTTAACTGTAGAAAAAATTAAATAAAATTGGAATTAAACAAATATATTAAAATTACGGAAATAGTAGTTGTAACAGTAACCGATAAATAAATTTGAACGAAACTAGAACCTTATTAAAGCTAGGCTTCGATTTAATTAGAACTAAGATGCATTATCTTTAATCAAAACCTTATTTAGGGCTAGAGAAAAACCCGATTAGAATCGAGCTAAAAATGAACTAAAACATAAGCATAATTAATAAGAAATAAACTATTACTTAACAACAAATATAAACAATAAAATTAAGTTAAAAGAAAACAATAGCAAACCTGGAAAACATAAAATTAGAACCAAAAATATCAGAGTTTAACTCTAAAACTGAACTAGAACTAAGACCAACAAAAATTTCGCTGGAATTTCGCAATAAATACAATTTAACCAGAACACAAATAAAACCAAAAAGGATCTACAACGAAATTCGACTAAAACAAAACTACAACTCAACTAAATCAAGTCCTAAATTTTACCTTAACAACCGATATTGAAGATAACTTGTGTTATTTCAAATTTAAAAAACAAACCTTCGCTTAAATGTTCTTACCTCGGTCTATACCAAAATCTGTTGTTGCAAATACTCCTTCAATCTTGCCACATTTTATGCGTTTATCCGGAATGTCTGTAGTGAATAGCAGTGCCTTGTCGCCAACATATTTCAAGGTTTCATCTCTCAACCAATTCAAATAATCACGATCACAGGCACTAAATGCTCCATATTCATTCTCAACCTGAACCATTATAATTGGACCACCATTGCCATACAAAAAACGTTGCATTCTAGACATTAGTATACTATACCACAAAGCAACCTCATTAATGTAATTGGCATCACTGGTACGTAATTTAATGTCGGGATATTTTCTAAAAAGCCAAAACGGTACGCCACCCTTCAGAAGTAATCATGAGTATTTAATCACAATAATATTATTCACTTGTCAAAATCTTACATTATCCCTTTCCGCACAGATGTAGGGACCTGGTCGTAGTATTACATACAAGCCCTCCTGCTGGGCCAATTCAATAAATTTCTCCACATCAGCAATACCGGACCAATCGTAAAAACCATCATGGGGATTATGCAAAGACCATTCAACGTAACTTCATGATATTGAAATTGTTTGATCATTTATTTGATTGAATTGTAATTTGATTAAAACTTACGTATCAAGTGCATTTAAACCAGCCGCTTTCATAGTTCGCATTCGTTTTTGCCAGGCTTCGGGCACGGCACGAAAATAATGAAATGATCCAGACACATATCGAAAAGGTTTGCCATCCATTAGAAAATCGTTTGTTTTTTGGTCGATTGTGAATTTACGGTAAGTAGCTAAATCCGGTTTAATCGTTGTCTAGAAAATAGGAGCTGGTTGAATTTACGGATGTATATGTCAGAATTATCAGTTAACAGAAATGAGAGCAAATTTGCTCATATACAAAGGTGTTAACTTTTTGCACTTTTCTGTTAGTTGTAGGCAATCTTAAATCGTTATCAAGCAATGTGCATAGAAGATTAAATGCTCTTGCATTTACAGCGTTGTTCAGTATGTGCTCATGCCTAATAAAATTGCTCACTATGTTCACTTGATTATATTTCGAATTGCTGCTCGAAATAATAGAATTTAATGTAAAAATCATCTTTACACGAAAAAAAAAATCAGTAGAATTTACACGAGGATAAAAGGGAGGGAACATTCAAACTTATTTCCATTTTGTACATCACAGAACGTAAACTATAATGCTTCTTAGAAGAGAAATACTTTTTGATAATTCTTAATATATTCTATTTGCTAAAATTAATTTTAAACTTACAACTTTGGGTCTTAGAAACGACGTTATTAATTCGAAGAATTGCGCAAATATATTTCGAACCCACTCAAAATGTTTAGCACCTTCGCCTGATTTACCCACAATTGCATCATAATTAAACAAAGAGATATTGGACGCAGCACTAATTGAACAAAAATTACAGTCTTCTAAAAACATGCAAAAATTAACATTGGCTTCATAAGAAAACATTCTTCTGAAAAGAAGGAAACAATGGTTTAAGAAATTATTTTAATATATGAAAGTTTGTTACTTTAAAGCATCTGCGACAAGCTGAACTCCATGTCTTTGATTTTTTTTTAGACACTGTATTAGAGAACCCGGATAGAATTTCGAATTTACCAGAGGTCCAGTGGGTTGAACTGATCTTAAAGTATTCCAAACGCTTTCAATTTCATGAACTGGAATAAAAATAAAAACGAATACAATTTCTATTTAAAATATTTATCTGTAGGTTTTTAAAACCAACAACAAAAATTGGAAGTAGTGCAAAGTGAATTACATTTTTAATACTTTTAAATCAATAGTGCGAAATTTCTCTCTATATGAGAAATAATTTGTTGTAAATGTTGTGCTTCAAAATGAATGCAACATGAAATTTCAGATGCTTTTCACCAAATATTCATGAATTCTTTGCAGTTTTTAGAATGGTGTACAGTTATTAATATATTATGGTGAACACATGATCTCTAATGACACCTTTATGTTAAAGTCATTAGTGTTTTGACCTTAATAAAATCACCAGTCACCAGTTGAACCCCTGCAAAATCACTTGTTCTTTGTCCTCTTTTTTTTATCGAGAGAAAAAACGTATTATGTGAAGCTTAACCCTCTATAGGTTAGGTTAGGTTAGGTTAGGTTGAAAAGGAGGGGTATAAAAGCCCAAACCCATGACAGGTATACACCTATGCCCAGTTGGCATGTTGTGCGCTCCATGTGGAAAACGGAATTCCCAAACAAAA